>JARKIC010000544.1:0-244034 GCA_029378375.1 Mycena olivaceomarginata
CATCTTTGGCGGGATCAGCCAAAACGGCGCCCAAAGATCCAAGTCGCTAACCGCGATAAGCGTAGCCACGTGCTTGGCGAACGCGTTGGTCACGAGCCTATCGGAAAGACACCAGGTAGCTTTTACAGCTATTTGAGGATGTAATGACACTGCCGATCATTTTATAAATAAGAACAACTTCTGATACTCTTTGTCGCGTCCATTGCGAGCCCAGTTCTTGACGAAATCCCCTGTGAATAGGTGCGTTCGAAAGCGTTTCAAAGCCGCTTTCATTCTAATGTGGTCTCATTCTCTATCTACGCGTTTTATTTTCGACCTTATTCGGCTCCAGCGCGTGTACGCCGCCATCTTGCAGGTGTCTTTTCTTGCTCAGTTCTCCGTCGATTTCCTCAAACCAGGCGTAATAGAACAAGATTCAGTGATCTCTCAACCGTGCTCTCCGTTCCTACCAGCTTGCTACCGAAAACCGTCTTCTTCCTACTCGCCCGGACAACTATTCTTGCTCTTTCTTGCTCATCCTGGTGCCGATTCTACCCAATCCAGGTGCGTCACAGAGCTCATTCTTTGGGTATCTGAACTGATCTGGCGGCCTGGCAGCCGCTCATCATCTACTATGTCCAAACGCGCAGCCTCACGCAAGATTTCCACTTCCATTGCTACCCTTGCTGCTCAAGACGAACTGGGATCGGACGATGAAATGGGACTGGACCCCGATGCCAACATGGATGTTGATCGTACTCTTGTCGAAGAGGGAGAGGGAGACGACGAAGTGGTAGAAGAAGACAACGAAGTGGAAGAGGAAGACATGACGACGAGGAAGAGAAGATGATGACGAAGAGCAGGAGGAAGAGGAGAGCCGGAAGATGAAGAGGACGACGACGACGAGGTGGTTGTGGTCCCTCAGAAACGTAAACGTGGTGCAAGTGCGAAAAAATCAACTGGTGCGGAATAAACCCGATATATTTCCATCCCCTTGCCTCCAGTCCCTCACATCTCGGCTGACTGTCTCTTTCCCCCAGATAAACGACCCCCCACGCGAAATCGAATACAAGATCGCCATTTACACGGCCCAACAATGAGAAAGTCGAGATCATCACGCGGGCCACCCATCACTCAAGTTGTCAACCTTTTCAGTAACGAGTCGTGGAGTCGGCTCAAGACCCATATCCTTACAAAAATCAACGGTGTTCTCAACCCCATCCATGTCAATTTTTTCGATTACACCATCACCTTCACCATCCCACGTCAAGTCAGCGATCCAATGTATCTCGCGGACGTCGAACACTACGACTATCTCGTTAAGAAAGCCCTCTTGATCCAGAAAAATCCGGTCGCGAAGATCGTTGTCGAGCCAAAAGAGGTATGAGACCTTGCATACTATAATTGGTATAACTGATCGTTCTCGTAGGATTCCTCTGCAACCGATAAAGAAAATGATGCAGACATGGCCGCCACCAAACCCAAGTCCAAAAACGGAGCTAAGACGAAGGTCTGTGATTCTGTCATGAGTTCTGGATCACATATTTACAACGTGATAGGTTCGGAACTCGCGACATTTTGCCCGCAAATGTAGCACTCAATGAGAAAATCGGAGAGCTGCGCGAGAGATGGAAGTGTTTGTGCCAGGCGGCCCTTGCGGGAGCGCGCATTGCTTTGTCAGCCTGACCGATCCAGAACACGAGCACATGGAGAGTTGGGGCGCTGCCTGGGTGAGTATTGTGCACGCAGATTTGAGCAGTACTGATCTTCAGGTGGTTAGCTGAAAGGAACACAATTTGCTGACATCGACACCCCCGAATAATGAACTTCGACAGAGTAGCCGCCGCGCCGCTGGGGCTAAATCTCCGCTTCTGCAGCGTCGTCTCGATCTTAAAGAACAAGCAGCTGCCAAGAATACTCCCGCGGCACCGCAGGTGCATATCAACTTTCCTCCCGATTTTGCAAACTTTCTCCGCCCCGTCGCCGCTCCTGCCTGCTGCTGCTCCCAATGCTTTCATTCCTCCACTCAACACTGCAGATATGCTTCTCCCCTCCTCGCATTCCGGGCCCAGACCTTTCTATTGAAGATTTTTGTTCCCTTTATGATCTCGACACCGACATCTGCGACCGATTTAAGGAACACAAATTCAAACGCAGCAATGCATTCAAGTTTGTGGAGGTCAATGAACTAAAGGAGATGGGTTTTTTGCGAGGTGAAATAGCAGAACTCAAGGTCGCGATTGGAGTGTGGTCACAGTTACCTGTTGTGCAGTAATTTTTTTTTCAGTGTATCGCAGTCAAGTTCGTGGTCCATGTAATTTGAACAGTTGTAATTCAAGTACATCAGAAGTAACCAGCGTGAATAAAATACCCGATAGCATCCGACTCCGTAATAACATTCATCGCCTCAAGCATGTCATAAATCAGCGCATGAGGCTCGTCGTCGCCGTAGGTGAAAATGTCGTTGTTGCGGCGAATCCAAGCCTTGATCTTGGAAAAGGCCTCTTCGATGGGATTCAAATCGGGGGAGTATGGCGGGAGATACACGAGGCGTACACCTAGGCAATATAAATATATAAGAAAGTTAGCGGCAATGCACTCACTGAAACGATCACACAATCCAATAATTTCGTCCCCATGGTGAATTCTAGCATTGTCCATAACAAGCACGCTCGATGGGCCAGGGTATGGTGAGCAGAGGGGGAGCTGGAGAACAGTTTTGAGTGAGAAGAGCATAGAATAATAAGGGAAACTTGCAACTTGATGCTCAAGGAAGCTTAGAAACTGGTCACGATGCATGGATCCCTCAACAACCGTGCTCGTCAGTATCCCACGCGATGTAAGAACACCCGTAGCAGTCAGACGGCGGCCACGAACTGCTTTCCGGCGCTTGGTTGCTGTGGAAGGGTAGGATGGACCGCTGGTCGCCTCCCTTCTACATTATATTTTTGTACTTACTTTACGGTACACCGGTCCTGGGACCGTGTCTTTGTTTGTACGTACACATGACCATATACCACCTTCTTACCTCCGAGCCACCATCTACGCCGCGACCAGTGAACAGAGTATCCCAACGCGGGTACGTCGCCAGTGAACAGAATACACATGACCAACAGTTTATCGCCCTCACCGAGTCCTTACGCCCTCCACCTGTACTTCGCGCCCACACGGCACATTCCCTATTTTAAACCACATTGCTATTCTACGCCTGTACGACTTTTTCTGGGACCTTTCGCCCACTTCCTGCTTCACCCGTACACCCGATATCCGGACGACCGACCCATTCTTGCTGTCTATCAGCGAAGAACTCTGTTCTTCCTCATTGCACGTTTACCTTTTTGGCTCGTCCGAGTCGCCGGCCAGGGGTTTTGTCATTTTCGAGGTTTCATCAAGAAAAGCAAAGCAATCCGGCTGGAATCTGGGAAAATTTCACGAATGTAGTCAAGCCGAGATGGCTCGCTTCGCTCTTCCGCAACTTCGTCCAGTTTTTTTTGTAGACATCCCGGCACGCTCGAGCTCGCGATGTATGGTGGTGTAGTGGACCGAAATAAAACGGTTGTGTTTGAGAAGATTGAAGAAGCTCGTCGAGGAACCAGTCCGGTCTGTGGTGGATGAGGCTGATGAGATAGTCGATGTTGTCATGACGCAGAACTCGTGGGGCGGCCGGTACGGTTCTGAGGCCGCACGACATCACCGGTGGTGCGCCACAGACGAAGAACACGAAAGAATGTACTGCGTGAGAATCCAACACATGCAAGGATTTGTTTGATAGAGAGATGGCCTTGTTCGTACAGATTCAGCGCAGCAATTTCACATCTCGACTGATACGGCGGTTGCCCATTTGTGGGTGGATAAGAATAGCTGATACGCCTTCTAGGTCAACCAGAAAGCTAGAAGTGGAGGCATAGAAACGCACTTTGAATTTGAAGAATCGGTACAATAAGCCACAAGGACAAGCGAAAATAGTTGCGAAAAGTGCGCCAGACAAACCAAAAACTGGATTTATCAAGGCAACAAACTGAGGGGATCGCGGACACGGTTAGGAAGACGCAAAAAAGGCCAGATGAACGCACCTACCTTGATTAATAAGTAGAATCGGTACCAGAATGAGCAAGAAAGAGCAAAGAATAGTTGTCCGGGCGAGTAGGAAGAAGACGGTTTTCGGGTAGGCAAGCTGGTATGAACGGAGAGCACGGTTTGAAGAGATCTACTGAATCTTGTTCTATTACGCCTGGTTTGAAGGAAATCGACGGAGAACTGAGCAAGAAAAGACACCTGCAAGATGGCGGCGTACACGCGCTGGAGCCGAATAAAGTCGAAAATAAAACGCGTAGATAGAGAATGAGACCACATTAGAATGAAAGCGGCTTTGAAAACACTTTCTAACGCACCTATTCACGGCGGATTTCGTCAAGAACTGGGCTCGCAATGGACGCGACAAGAGTAGAAGTTGTTTCTTATTTATAAAATGATCGGCAGTGTCATTACATCCTCAAATAGCTGTAAAGATGAACTAAATCGTTGAATTTTGGTGTTTTGAAGACACTGAAGGACGTACCAAATTATTTCTGAATTTATAGCAATTTTACGGCGATTTTCGTAACCGTTTGACCAAGTCGACACTCGCCCGGGTGACGCGTGAATTTTAGCACAAATGAAATTGCATTAATACTTAGAGCACGTGACGCCCACCATTCCAAAGCTTGATCAAAGCTGTGTCATCTGTTTGCTTTGCCCAGACATTGGAATAACGCGCATATGTACACCTCACCTGCAGCGCAGAACGCCAGAAGACGTAACCAGTCGCGCCCGGAGCTCACGGAGGAACATAGGCGAGAGATAAGGAGGCTTTTGAACTCTTCGACACGACAAGGATGGTGCTGTGAACTACCACCAGCTGAAGGTCGCGATGCGGTCCCTGGGGTTTGATATGACGAAGGCGGAGGTCCTGAAGACTCTGCGGGATCATGACGAGTCTGGTGATGGTCTCATGGACTTTGAAAACTTTGCGAAAAATCAGTACGTTACTCTGTCGGATCCTCACCTTTCGGTGCTGACGAATGGCAGTGAGCGAACGAATGCTTGCACGCGACCGCAATGGACGAAATCCACCGAGCTTTTCAGCTATTCGACAAAGACGGCACAGGGAAGATATCGTTACGCGATCTGCGCCGAGTAGCAAAAGAAATCAACGATCGTATGGATGACGATGAATTGTAAATTCAAATGTACACCTGCTAGCGACACACTCATGCAGGTCTCACAGGCAATTGATGATAGAGGAATTCGATCTCGATCAGGACGGGGAAATAAACGAGCAGGAGTTTCTTGCCATTATGGCTAGACAGCCTGAGTAGCACCACTTGGTGCGCGCTGCAAGCACGCTGGGAATATCGATATTTCACCGTTATTTGAGACTTTTACCATGTCAGAACTTGGGATCAGAAATTATCCAACAAGTGCTCTAGATCTGTGAGAAGTAGTATGGAATGGGAATGTTGAGACTGTAGTGGCGGGGAAAAGAGCAGCTTGCCGACGTCACCCTTTTCAAAGGAACACATCGACAACTCTTTACATCGAAGGCACGCCTAGGTAATGTTTATGTAGACCCGACCAGGCTCTCCCTTTCTTTCCCCTCGTTCGCCGCAAGCATCATCGTCTACCGTCCACCGCCCACTGTCATCTCATCGCCCACGCCCTCTCGACACATTCGCAAGATGCGGCCGCCCGGCGATCCGTGTGGCATTCTTTAAGAATGGCCAGTGGATGCGTCCGTTGCCATCCGGGCTCGGAAGCTACTCCTTGATTTTGTGAAGCAGTACGCGCAGGCAGACCAGAGGCATTCCCACCAATGAATCGAGCCAAACTTCGTCTGGCCACGGATTCAACAGTTGGTGTTTTCGCAATGGCGATGGCCCTACAGGGACACAGCACCCGCGACGACTGCAGCTGCAGATGGGAAGGACGAGGTGGATTTGTATCTTGGTAACATCTCGCCTGTCCCGCGCAAATGCAGGGAACCTTGAAAGTCATGGCACGGCTCGCACGCGATATTCTCGCCATTCCCGGTGTCAGTATTTCGGTTGGAACGGCTGTTTTCCAGCGTGAAGCGGACATTGACGGATACTCGCTCCTCAATGAACGCTGAGACGGCGTTGCTGGATATTATCACCAAGGAATGGCTGAAAGTGCGGGCTTGCAGAAGGCGTAGATTATATGGCTTACCTGAACCCGAAAAAGCACTAGATATATTCTGAATGTATTCAAAATATATTCATATCTGCTCTCAGAATACGATACGATATACTACAGATACAATACGACCTTTCATGGGGGAAACGATACGAATATGAATACGATATGCCATTCGGCGTATCTTATCTGTATTTGGCCAGCACTAAAGTGGGATAAGTGACGATAAGCACTTATTTCCGATCAATTTACCGTAAATTGATCTCGATTTACAGGATTTTTCTGTGCTGTGTCTTCTGCTTCTTTAGATTCCTGTACCTTCGAATCACTGGTGCCTTCCTCACAGTTTTTTTTTGCACCCAATGTACGCGTTTCACGTGTTGAGCCTCGCATGATGGCGCATCAATTTATTTGATCCCATCAATTATGCAGCGCATGAGGCACATAATAAGGTAAAAACTACGTAGGGCCATACTGTATAACGCGGTCGCACATTTGACGGTTGCGTTTATGCCTCGCTACGGTTGGAAAAATCATTGTAGGTATATTTCGCTTTGGTTGTCACTGCGTTCAACCGGGTCCTAAAACGGCCAAAAATTGAGACGCGTCGAGCCGATGGTTATGCACGGGCTATAGTAACGACGTTCAGTAAATATAGATAGAGCCTCAACCTGCAAGAATTAGTCCAGGTACTCACTCGGAGTCATGGTATCTAACAGATTACCCTGGGGGTCAGGATGAAGGCTGGGTGATCCCCTAAGTAGCTAGAGCAAGCGAAAGTACTGCACTTTTTCATTCAATTCGACAGTCACGCGTCTCGCAGTTTTTTATTGCGGCAATAATTTTTTCTTGATTTATGAGATTTTTTGGTCGCCGGTGTCGAATTGATTGAAATAATACACCATCCGTGGTCGAAGACACGGGTAACTGCTAGTCACATTTTACATGTATCCTTGGTGAAGGAATGTTTAAATCAGCGAAGTGACTGGAAATTGACCAGGGGTAGCTGTGGTGCCGGGGTTAACGAAGGTTGAGCTTACGGTCCATAGGAGTTCGCTCCGTCTTGCCGAAAACGTGCCGCTATGCCGATTTTGGATTAGGAGTCTTGTTAGGAGTCCTCGTCAGGGGCTAACCAGGATGGTTCAACTTCCCGACCATTCTTGTCAAGAGCCTACGTGATGTTTAACGCTGCGAGGGAAGGAGGCCACGGTGATCCACAGCGACGAATTTGCCATGTTGTGGCCCGGACAAAGTCTAAGTAACCCACATTAGTAAAAAAAACAGGGGAAACAACACCCAACCAAACCTTCGTCCGAAACTGAAAGCTACAACAGGATTCGGAACGGCGGAATTTAGCTTTCCGTACAGAAAAAAACGCTCTGGTTTGAACGCCTGCCCGCATTCGTTTCCTCAACGCGTGGCGATGAGCCCCTAGGGCAGCGGTAGGACTGGAAAACTTGATATTGCGATTGGAGGAAGTGGCCTCCCTGAGTTAAAACCTCGGTGCTCAAAATTCTTTCGCCGTTGGGTTTTCTTCCCCAAAACTGACATGGTGATCTTCGTGGCAATCAAGAGGCAAAAGGGCATCTCCGTGAGTCGAACACAAAACGTCCATCGCTTCGGCGACTTAGGATTCAGTGATGGCCGGGTGCGGAGGCCGCTGCGCGCGCCGCGTGTCTGTGCGTCCTGTGCGCCGGCGCCCGCAATATTGGTCTTTTCTCCACACCTGCAGTACACATCCCAGTCAGCACGTGTACGACGGGCGGACGATGGGTGGACGAGACAAGGAGGGCACAACAAACCTTTTACGTCGGGGCACAATGCTGACCGTGACTCGGCCAGGCGAAATCCTCGAAATCGGCGCCTTCTGGAGCATCTGCAAACAAGACGTGACCTCGTTCGACCGCTATTTCTTCCAGCTCCAGACTTTCTACACCGACTATACGTGCGTCTCCGGCACCCGTCAAATGCCGTGTTGTATTACTGACTGTTCGGCTCAGCACCCTCCCGCGATCGCAGCACGAGTACCCCATCTGTGGACTGCACCTTATCCGCCTGCTCACGCAGAACCGTATCGCGGACTTTCACAACCGCGCTCGAGAGCCTGAGCGCGGCGGCCTTCAAGAGCCCATACATCGTGTACCCCGTCAACCTCGAGCGCTGGCTCATGGAGGACAGCTACGCTAAGGTGTGGAGTGCGCGCGCAGAGGTGCCGGCAGCCGAATATGGGTACTTTATCGATAGTCTCGTGGGCACGATTCGGTCAGTGCGCCTGCCCCGTGAGAGGAGTAACTGGACGCTTATGTTGGGACATAGGAATGAGATCGCGAGCTTGCCATGAGACGGCGTACGAGAGCCTGTCAGTGAAGGCCGCGGTGACGCTGTTGTTCTTCACTTCGCAGTCCGAGTTGCTCGTTTTTGCTCAAGAGGTACGTGTTCTAACTTTTGCGAAACGGTATACACTGACGGCAACCTTCATTGCTTTTTTCCTCATTCGACTTCTTTCTTGGCTTGCTTTGCCTTTCTGTTTCTCAGCGCAGGTGGGAGGTCAATCTGATCCTGGGCACGATCATGTTCGGGCCAAAGGGCAAAAAGACGATGGACATTCCAAAGGAGAGGATTATATCTGCGTCCCTGCTGTACGCGCGCCAGCTAGAGCAGATCGTATAGAGGGCACCTCACGTCCTACCGACTTCATAACTCACCCTTTGGGGTAGAATATGATCATGGCTGGCCCGACATCCGCCGGGGACCAGAGAAATGCCGTGGCACCAGCACGCACTGGCGCGGCAGTGCTTAAACTTGTCGTTGATGTTCCTTGAGAATGCAATGCACCGAAAGCTGCCACGCTCGGAGTCTTGCCATGTGAATGCGCCGTTTTGAAGGCACATAAAATGGTGCATGAGCTTACGCTCTTCTCCAGCGTCCGCAGTGTCCATCAGATCGTGATGTTCGGCAGTGTATCGGCCAGTGGGGGCGAACGGAGGGGGATTCGGATTCAGCTGAGGCATGTCTGCGAGCAGACCACCTTCAATGTGCCGCACGATGCGGAACTTATCGGGCAAGGAGCCGAGGACAGGGCGCACTTTCTGAGCGACAGGCTTGTACTTTTTCTTGGCGTAAATTTCCGCGAGTGGAGGGAGGGAATCAGGAGGGAAGGATTCAGAGACTGGAACAGAGTTGGAGGCGGCCGGAAAAATGTGTACAGGTGCCGCGCTAGAAGAAGAAAAAATAGGAATTATTTCATCACCGCAAGTTGAATTGCGAGAATTAGAACCATCACCGCGAGTTAAATCGCGAGTAAAGCAATCTCGCCCAAATTTCCAGTTTCAGCAACAGATCCGGATGCAAAATATATTTCCATATCGCAAATGAACGTGTGGTCATCATAATTCAGCAGATTCTTGGCCCCCCGTTCATCTGCCATTATCACCATTGTACCCTCGCGGATATGGGCCCAGCGTCATTCGATTTTGTCGTAGATCTTGCATTCCTGCGTAGTGGACGTAAGCTCATCATCTATTTCCATTCCCTCCCCATACTGTTTCGATTCTACGTGTACATCTGGTGATCATGTAAAACCCCGGTCTGCCGATAAAGTAAGACTTTGTAAATTATGAGCATACGAGGCAATCACTAGTGTTGTCAATGGCCCGGCTTCAAGTGTCCCACAAATAATCCTGCAGACAACGCTAATTTCCTAGAAGACCTGCGAGAGAAGCTGAAACTCTTGCCCCACCCCGACTTTGTTTGCTGAGACTACATACAACATGGTTGAAAAAGCTCTTGACTCTTCTAAGCAGTTTCACAGAACACCGAGCTCTTCCCCAGTCTTCGTGGATCATTGGTACATCTCTTCCCGTTAATGCGAAGGTCGGCCACTGGCAATTTATGGGAAAGCCGCGGGTTCGGCTCCCGCCCAAGACATAGGACTGTCCAGCTACTTTTTGTTCCTGGCAGTGCTGGAAACTATGTAAATTTGAGAGAAAGCAGGGCCAAACGAAAATACTGTGCAACTTGCTTCGGCGGGGGTTAAGTTCCCTGAAATTTATGCTGAAAACCCTACCGGTGTTCACGCCGTTAATTGCGCCAAAAAAATCGGTGGGCATTCCACTCCTGCGGCTTGAAGATGTAAATTTGTGGGAGAGCAGGGCCAATCACGGAAAATATTGTGCAACTTGCTTCGGCGGGGGTTGATTTCCCTTCAATTTATGCTGTAACCCCTTGAGGTGTTCACGCCGTCGATTCGCCAAAAAAATCGGTGGGTATTCCACTGCTGCGGCTCCGAGGTGCAAAATTGTGAAAGGAAGGCCAAACACGGAAAACATTGTGCAACTTGCATCGGCGGGGATTAATTTCCCTGCAATTTACACTGGAAACCCTCTCAGTATTCACGCCGTTGATTCAGCCAAAACATCGCGGGGCATTCCACTCCTGCGGCTCGAAGATGCAAATTTGTGAGAAAGCAGCGCCAAGCGCGGAAAATATTGTGCAACTTGCTTCGGCGGGGGTCAATTTGCCGGAAATTTATGCTGGAAACCCTCCCAGTGTTTATGCCATTGATTGGTCCAAAACATCGGTGGGCATTCCACTCCTGCGGCTCGAAGATGTAAAATTGTGAGAAAGCAGGGCCAAAACGCAGAAAATATTGTGCAACTTGCTTCGGTGGGGGATAATTTGGCTGAAATTTATGCTGGAAACCCTCTCAGTGTTCACGCAGTCGATTCAGCCAAAAAATTGGTGCACATTGCACTCCTGTGGCTCGAAGATGCAAAATTGTGAGAAAGCAGCGCCAAACACGGAAAATACTGGGACAGACGCACGATGGCGTGGACAGGAAAGGCATATCAGATGACAGTATATGGTTTTGCAACTTTTATAATAGTTGGTCAAGCTTGATCAGCTTGACCGAGCCTGACTAGCCTGACCGAGGTTGACCAGGCTTGATCGAGCCTGATCAGGCAAATGGGTTCTGAAAGAAAAAAAAAACTTCAACTTCGTTAGCGTCAATTCTGACGACGCTGACCTACTGTAGGTTACTTCCTGGTTCTGATTTCTAAATCTAAATTTGTCTTATAAATTGCAAGTGCCCGTGTTCGAACCGTCGCGCAGCTCAAGAAACGAGCGCACCATAACCGCTGCACTAAACTAACGGTTGCGTGTACGGACAAAGTGTGTTATCCATATCTTCGTTTTTGGACTTGATCATGCCTGACACCTGCTGACCACTGCTGACCACTATCACCTCAATCCTTTAGGACACACGGGCATGAAATGGTCAAGGAAGTGCTGGAGGAATTACAAGAGAGTTTGAAAACATAGTTCCCGTGGTTTGATTTCATTTCCACAACTCATCTGTCCTTGCTCCATTTTACTTGCACTGGTTGCTGAGGCTTCCAAAGAGCCTATTCATTTCCTTGAGGGGCCCATGTTTTCCTGCACACCAAATTACTGAAATCTTCTTGAATCTGGGCAAACCTGTCCCACCGACCACTTTTGTGCCGAATGTGGTCTAGCATGTCCAGAACATGTCCCAGTGACCTAATATTTTGGGAGGGACAACATATATACCTGATTAAACATGTGATAGAGCCAGAAATATATGAAATCACCAGATAAATGTAATCCTTACAATATTTCTGAATGCCAAACCTGTCAAATGTATCCAACAGGGCTACAGGGACTGTAACTAAATTATCCGTACTTCTGGCTCTCTCACGTCTTTAATCAAGTATATATGCTGTCCCTCCCCATATATCAGGTTCCTGGGACATGTTCTGGACATGCTAGACCACATTTGGCACGAAAATGGTCCAAAATCACAGATTACCTAATACATAATATTTTCATAAACCGCACTCTATCACTAATTGCGCATGAATTAGCCCGTCAAATCTACCTAGGTTTCATCCAAATCGGTGCAGAACTAATTGAGTTACAAACAATTCTTCGAAAACTTACCAAAACAAGAAATTTTGTTTGCGCCTTCGGTTCCGACATTAGCTGTAATATCCACTCTCTATCTTCTTGGGCATATCTTTCACCCGTGTTCTCTCGAGTCCGACGATGCCGAAGTAACTCTTAAAACACAAGTACCGCCTTCATATTCCTCTTGGTCTTCTTGTTCATCATTGACTCGGCTTCTCGGCAAGTCATTGGTTATATATTGGCCCGGCTCGATCTTCTTGTTCACCATTCACTCAGAAATCAAAATCAAACCGACCAAGGGAGAATTACACACCACACGCACCATGCCGGGGAAGGAGCCTTGATGTTGTACCCATGGAGCCGTGGGGCGGCGCGACATCGAAAGTTTTACTTAAATGAATTTTGCGCGGTGGTATTTCTGATCCGTCGGATACGAGCCCCCCGGACATCTGAACTAGCGGTTTTGATACATCACGGTGCTCCGACCATCAGTATAGGCCAGCATTGTTACTCAAGACGTGGTCAGAAAACGGTCGTTGGGTACCTGCTCCATCCCTTTGGCAAACTTCAGACAATGCCAGTGAAGAGACCAGTGAGGCACCGCTCACGGTCGGGGTAGCCGCCCAAAGATCCACCCGCGGGAAGGAACCATCGTCAGAAGAAGTCGAGCACGAGACCGAACAATGTGCCGTCAAGGCCAAAATCGGTTGAAACGCTGTGTACGTTATTCAAGCTTTCCAGCGCAGTCCCATAACGATTTTCTGGCCCGCCCGTGGACGAAATGTGCTGCCGATCCAAAGTATGACGACTTCAAAGACGCGCTGGAACAAGCATTGGAAAAGGTGGATGAGTATTACCAGAAGACATCAAACTCTAATGCCTACATGTTTGCGATGGGTAATTTTGCAAGATTTCCCCGTCGCGCATTGCCTAATCGTTCCGCAGTGCTCGATCCTGTCAAGAAACCCTCTTATTTAAAAAAGCACTGGCCCGCAGATCTCCAGGAAGACGCTCTGACAGATATGGAAAGGGTGAATGTCGGATGTTTGATAGTTGCACCGAGAACTAATACTCTGCAGTTCAAAGCGCGGTATCTCAAGTTCCACTGTGCGCCGTCCGGGACATCCGTCACCGCAAAAAAATCGAAGACCGTTAAAATGCGACGCTCCGTTGTCCTTGAAGACGAGGAGGACGACAGTGGTACGACTGAATCCCACCCCGATCCGCTTAAATCTTGGTTCGACGAGTATCAGCTCTATTTCAATGTTCGCGAAATTGTTCCAGAGGGTATCGACACAATTCGGTGGATGTCAAGTCACGCGTTTCAAAATGTTGGCCATTACAAAGGCAATAGGGTCACGCAGTTCAAAATGTAAACCACCAATTGCGCTCTGGAAAGCGCAATAATGCCTCCGCGATCCGAGTAGTTGTAAATGTTCGCAGTGATCGGGGCTATCCGTTTCTGGGGCGCGCGGCTTTCATTGGAATTGAAATGGTGAGTCAAAATGTGGACTGTTGCAAAGGCAATAGGGTCATGCGGTTCAAAATGTAACCCGTAATTGCGCTCTGGAAAGCGCACTAATGCCTCCAAGCGCGATCTGAATAGCCGGCACACGGCACCTTCCCAAGAGCCCAAAAGCTTGTTCAAGAAGCTTTGGATCAGGTATCCGCTGCCAATGTTCGGCGTTACTTCCGTCGTTGCGCTACATGGATGCGTATAGGTGCGCAATTTCCCCGGGCCATTTGTTGTACGCAACTCAGTGAATTGGTAGATCTGGGCTTAATGTACAGCAAGCGGCCTTTGCAGTGAAGAATCACACACCCCACAGACGTGTTCCGGAATCCGTGATGCCGTCATGCCGAATGAAGGTGTTCTGGGCCGCGCAACAGCAAATTAACGGGCCGATACGTAGTCATGGCTGGCGTAGGTCCGAGGGTGCTGACAGCGGGTCTTCCCGTGGTTCCCTGTACTGTATACCACCACACTTACATCAGATGTACCCGTGTCCCCGGCTGAGGATGGGCTCATGGGGTGCATATGTTCTGTTGCAGGTCGCGGGTCCGTAGTACTGCATAACATGCTTTAGAAACCAATCGATGCTCATCAGCCTCAATTTTAGGCGCTTTCCGGACTCATATGTCTAAATCGAGTGATCACCACTGCAGACAGGAGACTTACTGTGACGGAGATCTATAACCAGTGGTCGAAAGTTGTCAATGGGCCTCACAGCGTGACCGCCTCTTTACTGATAAAATTAAATTTGGACCACTCGCATTGAAGAACAACTGGTCTTAAACAAGTGGAGTGGCCGACTTATAAATGAGAACTCACTGCCGGACGATTGGACCAATGAGGGGGCTTTAGTGGGTATGCAGCCCATGAGTGATGGACATGGGATAGGATAATAATTCTTTTCGGGCTGGAGTCCCACACTGGTGAACAATGTACGTAACGGCATTTCCTCATGGGCAAATAATCAGGGTATTCATTCCTCAGACATGCAGCTCAAAAAATGGCTCTGGGGCTTCATTAGAATTGAAATGGTCTGCAGGATGTCAAGTCATGCAGTTCAAAATGTGGACCATTGAAAAGGCAACAGGTCACGCGGTGCAAAATGTAACCACTAATTGTGCTCTGGAAAGCGCAATAACACCTCCGAGCACGATGTGAATATGGAGAATTGAAATGCTGGTTCAAAATGTGGACCATTGCAAAGGCAATAGGGTCACGTGGTTCAAAATGTAAACCCGTAATTGCGCTCTGGAAAGCGCAATAATGCCTTCGATCGGGATCTGAATGGCTGTAAATGTTCGTAGTGATCAGGGCTATCCGTTTCTGAGACTCGTGGCTCAGGAAATGGCCCTGGGACTTCATTGGAATTGAAATGGCTTGCCGGATGTCAAGTCACGCATTTCAAAATATGGACCATTGAAAGGGCAATGGGGTCACGGGGTACAAAATGCCAACCAGTAATTGCACTCTGGAATGTGCAATAATGCCCTCGATTGCGATCTGAATGGCCGTAAATGTTCGCAGTGATCAGGGCTATCCATATTATACAATGGCCCTGGGACTTCAATGGAATCGAAATGATCCGGAGGATGTCAAGTCACGCGCTTCAAAACGTGGACCATTGAAAATGGGAGTGGGCAGCGACCGACACATCAGTGATTTCTTTGTACATGTTGATTAATGGAGCTTTCCTGCCAAAATACAAAGCCGAAACGCCTTGGAGTTTTTAAGGGCGTATCCTTTGCATGAAGCTAAACCTAAGAGACAAAGTCTTTTTAAATGCACAAATCTCGCGATTGGTTGAGACAGATTTTTTCCATTTTCTAAACCCATTGAAAACCGCAACCTTCACCCAGCCGGCATCAGCCGCGAGCTGGCCGAGAAAAAATTGTCCTTTACCAATCTCGAGATATTAATATTAATATCCGCTGGTCGCCCGGCCGGAGTCCCCAAAATGGCGTGATTACTTTAAAATGGTCAAGTGACATGACGTGACATCACCTAGAAATCTTTCACCAAAGCGCGATAGGGGGCCTTTTTATTTATTATGGAGTTCCATTACATTTGGAGTGTGTCCTAGAATTTTATTGGCACTTGAGATTGAACTGTAGTGGTGATGTAAATTTCTAACCACCAAATGTATGTGCGGCGCCAAATGATGTGGCCGTGCCGACTCCATCAGCCCATCAGATTCCCATCGCTGCCCACTCCCATTGAAAAGCAAAATATAAACCACTACTTGTGCTCTGGAAAGCGCAATAACGCCTTCGAGCGCGATCTGAAGAGCTTTGAATGTTTGCAGTGCGCTAGGGCTATCCATTTCCGGGACGCGCAGCGTAAGAAATGGCTCTGGGACTTTAATGGCATCGAAATGGTTTGCAGGATATCAAGTCACGTGCTTCAAAATGTGGACCATCATTTACAGCTACTCGGATCACGCTCGGAGGCATTATTGCGCTTCCAGAGCGCACGTACTGGTTTACATTTTGAAACGCGTGACCCTATTGCCATTTCAATTCCAATGAAGCCCAGGACCCATTTCTGAGCCGCGCGTCTCACGCCCTGATCACTGCGAATATTTCCAGCTATTCAGATCGTGCTCAGAGGTGTTATTGCGCTTTCCAGAGCACAATTAGTGGTTACATTGACTTGACATCCTGCAGACCATTTCGATTCCATTGAAGTCCCAGGGCCATTTTATAGACAGACATGGATAGCCCTGATCGCTGCAAACATTTACGGCCATTCAGATGGCAATCGAGGGCATTATTGCGCTTTCCAGAGCGCAATTACTGGTTGGCATTTTGAACCACATGACCCCATTGCCCTTTCAATGGTCCACATTTTGAAACGCGTGACTTGACATCCAGCAAGCCATTTCAATTCCAATGAAGTACCAGGGCCATTTCCTGAGCCACGGGTCTCAGAAACGGATAGCCCTGATCACTGCGAACATTTACAGCTAGTGATAGTGATCAAGGGGCTGTCGGGATTCGAAAATCGGATATTGGGTCGAAAAGTTTTTTTCGACCTGGGCTGGAAGCAGAGCGGTTAGACGACGAGGCTGACGCCGAGACCATTGAAACACCGGTGGCACCACGTCGGAAGTCAGCATGGAAGTCGTTGACGCTCCAACAGTTGTTCGGAGGTGCCGAGAAGCCTCGCACTCAGAAGCCGTCGGCCCAGGCGATGACGGAGGAGTAGTTGATGCAGGCATTAGCAGAGGCAGAAGAGGATGACATTCCGGACGACGGTGGGATAGAAATAGACTCAGACGAGGAGTGTTGTAGGACTTAGCTTACCGTTCATTTGAAGGCCTTCACCCTTCATGAAGGCCTTCAAGCTCCTCAAAGTGCATTTGAAGGCCTGCGAACACTGAACTTTAGGGAAAGAAATGAGAAATTTGGCCGGGACATTCCCTAGGGTTTGACTCAACAGTGGTCCACCATTTTAGTTTACACTGAACGACCCAGAATTGAGCCCGCTACAACGGACCAAATAAATGCCTGCCAAAACAGTGGCACAAGGATTACATAATCCATAAAATGCAAAGAAAGATTCACTGATGATGATATCCGGATTTGCGAAATTTCGGCCCGAAACCCCACCAAGGCCCTATAATGAATGGATTCAATATGGAGCGCCATCCGTATTCGGGGTATGTATTACCTGATCCAGCCAGGATCCTGACGCTCTGGTACGTCATAAGTCTGGCGTAGAGTATTGATGCGTGTGAACGCACTCGAGTGAGTGCTTATTATTCTCAAATGTTATCGCAATCGTTTATTTGATATTGAAATTGAGAAGTTACCGCATTCATGCGAGACCCCACTCACGAGGATTCTCGAGTTACTCTCCAGGAACTCTCATCCGCCTCCTTTTTTAAGTTGAACATAATAGGGACTCCAGTCTCTTTTCACAGGTAATATGCTTCAGCGTCAGGGACCGCGCTGGAGTCGAAACAGTCGAAATGAAGCCATTGCCCCGGGTCACTGCTCGCGGGGAGCCCAGAATCAAAATTTCAGTCAGATGAGTTGAAGCAGTTCTCTAATTGAATGCATTGCTCGTGGGGAGCCCAGAGTCAAAATCGCTGCAATATAAGTCCATTGGAATGGCTTGCATTTTGAAACGCGTGACCTGGGGCAATAGAAGTCCAATGGAATGGCTTGCATTTTGAAACGCGTGACCTGGGGTAATAGATGTCCATTGGAATGGCTTGCATTTTGAAATGCGTGACCTGGGGCAATAGAAGTCCATTGGAATAGCTTGCATTTTGAAAGGCGTGACTTCGGGCAATAGACGGCCATTGGAATGGCTTGTATTTTGAAACGCGTGACCTGGGGCAATAGAAGTCCATTGGAATGGCTTGCGTTCTGAAACGGGTGATCTCGGGCAATAAACGGCCATTGCATTTTGAAACGCGTGACCTGGGGCAATACAATGGCTTGAATTTCGAAGAGCATTGACTGTGTCGACTCCAGCGCGGTCCCAGACGCTAACGATGGCGGGACAGGCGGGAGCGGAGGGACTGGCGAAAGGCCCCGTCTTATTGCGGATAAATTCACCGTGGGGAACCTCTTCGTAACCCAAACTGATTCCATTGCGCGGGGTCTCATCATAGAGAAGAAAATTGATGGCAATGCAGCAACAATGAGAGTGATGGTGCATTTTGAATTGCCAAAACAAGATTATTATTCCCGCTACCGTAAGGTTCCCGCTACCTTTAGGTAAGGGTTTCTATAGAGAGCCTGATTTTTCGCAACTTGCAGTAAACGACATTTTTGGTGACATTTTCACAGCGCCTTTGGGCCAGGTTGAGGGCCATGTAGCCAAGGAGGCCAAAACTGACTGGAGGGGGTACTGGAAAAGCCAAACGACTGACGCGTGCGAGGACTCAAGTGCAAATAGAATACGAACGCAAGGACTGTTTGACTGAAAACAATGTTTGTCGCGCCAGGTTTTCGGGGGGAAGTGTTCAAATCGTCTGAGATCACAAGTGACGGTCACGTTAACGTTCGCCATTTGGAATCGTGAATCCTGTTCTTACTTATCTCTCGCGATGCAACACTGATGTTACAAGCTGTTGTCCGGAACAGCCGTGAAAGCTGTCGCTTGGTATCAGGCTTTCCGGGAATTCGAGTTCAACGAATGCCAGAGAAAACTCATTAACAATTTAAATATGCGGTAGGAATGTGACGACGCTCGAGATGACTACTTCAGCGCTTTGAAGAAGAAAATGACCGAAGCTGAAAATCAGGGTTTCACGGCCTTTGCAAAAAGCTTTATAGGCCGCACAGATGAATTCAAAGGTGACCTACATAGATGACATTGATTACGGATCGGACGACGAAGAAATAGACAATGAGATCGAGGACGTCGAGAAGGGTCCGCAAACACTGAGACTTTTGGTGGAGGCATGGAAATGCGATGAATAATGCAAACCAGTGGATGGTTGAATTACCTCGAGATAACGGCTTGCCGCAGGTACATTTGAATCCGTCTGGGCATCCAGGGAGCAAGCGGGACAACCATACAAAGACTTTGCGCAAGTCAAGATGAGTTGGATCAATTCTTGATTTAGTTCAAAGGTACTTATACACCGTGCCGGCGAGTTTGACCCGAATATTGAGGTGATGATCAACACATGCTCTGCACGGTCAAATGTATCAGTATTCAATTTCCTATTTGAGATATGTGAACACGATAACCACCCGTACATTACTACCTGTTTGTCTTCGGTAAACTCGCTGTTCAGATTGTGGAAATCGTTGGAACAAAAGGTGCTTCATTGGAATTGAAATGGTCTGCAGGATGTCAAGTCACGCAGTTCAAAATGTGAACCATTGCAAAGGCAGTAGGATCACGCGATTCAAAATGTAAAGAACTAATTGTGCTTTGGAAAGCGCAATAGTGCCTCCGAGCGTAATACTATACAGTAGTCGCAAACTTGCCTTTATTGGATTTCCCAGACGTATAGGAGCAACGGCACTGTTCCGAGCGCGGTAGAGACTTAATTCGCAAACTTGCCTTCCCAGACGTATATGAACAAGCGCAGATGAAAATTTCTTGTTTTGGAACATTTTCGAAGAATTCCCGATATCTCACTCAGTTCTCCACCGATTCACATGAAAACTGGATGAATCTGTCGGGCTAATTCGCTCGGAATTACTGACAGAGCGGGATTTACGAAAATATTACGCATTGGTAAATTTGGGTTTTCAAGGCTGTTTTCATGCTAAATGCCATTTAGCAAGCCCAGAACATGTTGCAGGGGCCTAAGATTTTGTGAGGAGCAATATTAATACCTAGAAAAGGATGTGACAGAGCCAGAACTACACATAACTTCATTAGAGTTCTTCTAGCTGCATTGGAGGCATTCAGCATTTTCTTGCATCTGAAGATCCTGTGAGAATCACATTTATCTGAGTATTTTAAGCGGTTTTGGCTCTGTCACATCCTTCCCTGGGTACATACATTGTTCCCCACAAAATATTGCACCCCTGGGACATGTTCTAGGCATGCAAAATGGTATTTTGTGTGAAAATGCACCGAAAACACAGGTTACCTAATGCATAATATTTTCGAAAATTACTCTCTGTCACTAATTGCGCATGAATCGGCTGAGTATATCTATTCAGTTTTTATGCAAATCGGCACAGAACTGACTGAGATATCTACAATTCTTTGAAAACATTCCAAAACAGGAAATTTTCGTTCGTGCCTTCGGTTCCGACATTAGCTGTAAATACCTGAATCTTCACAATTCCATCATATCTCATTAGAGAGGTTGTGGTAGCCACCAGATGAAATTGGTGGCTTTCACCATGGACGAATGCGGAGGCAGCTTCTTCTCATCCAGCCACTATTTTATACTCTCGTGCACGCCATCAAACGGACGACGTGGCTGTTTCCCATACAAGCAGTCTTCGCATAAGCCATCAATGCCTCCATTGAGCACGTTGAGACCGTTGACATGCTCGCCGGAAACCAAGTCATTCAACCCCGAGAAGCCGATGTGACCGAGACGTCGATGCCACGTCCCTCTGCTGGCCGGCGAGTCCCTTGATCTCGCTGTCGCAGCAGTCACACCGGCACTATTAAAATCCACGCAGTACATGCCATCGACGAGAACACTCTCCATGAAAGGTGAGCCCTCAGGCGTCCTGAATACGGCTTTCCCCTGGGTTTGATGGTAATTGCACACTGGCTAAGACTCGAGCTGGACTACAGGACCCACTACCTAAAGTTAGTGGGCATTGCGATAATCATCGCATTGACGGACATGGTACGTACCTTGTGCGGAGCTGACAGAGAGTCGGCAAAAAGCTTTTTGACAATGCGAAGTTCGAGCTCTAACCCCTCAGACCGCTCAGTTTTCATGTACTTGCTGTTATATCCCGGGATAAACTCCGGCTCTCGACCTGGAACTTTGTTGTCAATTTGCTGATGCATTTGAGTTCATCGAGGGCCTTCGAGTTGTAGACAAAGTTGGCCAATACCTACCAAGGCTTATCACAGTGAGGGAAGGGCGTGAAGGTTTTTCCGATGATTTTTTTCAGTACATTCCCACCGTCTGGAGATTTTTTCGAACCGTGGCACTGACCCCTGTGACGCGTGCATTTCGAAGAAAGTCAATGAATGTCTCCCGGTCCGATAAACTCTCTATAACCCGCGACGCCAGATGTTTCCGGACGATTGGGCTGTACACCGTGTTGCCCGCGCTTTAAAAGCGATATTTTGCATCGCATTAAATAATCCACTTGCTCAGCCAGCAGTCTGACCAGCTCCAGCTCCGGCACGAGGAAACGACACAATAAACGAAGTAGATCCTGCACTCAGCGCCAGAATGGCAGTCGAGGACGAAATCTCAGATCTTAAATTGAGGTAGTAGGTACAAAGGAGCCCAAGTCGTCACCGCCTTTGCCTCATCCGCCGTCTCGGGACGGCCTGCCTCTCGCTGCGACTTCTGATCTCTATATATATATATATATATACCAATGGAATCGATTCACTTTCGAGCTTGCAACAGAGGCCTCAAGTTCGCCATTTTGGATAAAAATGACACAAAATGGGTCAAAAATAGCAAAAGTGACCAGTTTGTGGTGGCCATTGCGAGCTCAAATGTGCATCGATTCCATTGAAGTAAAATGTGAGTATGCCTCATTTTTCAAGTAATTTCATGCTGTGATGACCATTTTTTCATAGCATCCAACTCCGCAAAGTCGATTTTTCAGATCATGCCAATTATTTTTATCTCGGGATAGCAAAGTAGGTATGGTATGGTTTTTTTTTGTACAAGGG
This sequence comes from Mycena olivaceomarginata, assembly GCA_029378375.1. Lineage (NCBI taxonomy): Eukaryota > Fungi > Basidiomycota > Agaricomycetes > Agaricales > Mycenaceae > Mycena > Mycena olivaceomarginata. The sequence continues at coordinate 21,914 of JARKIC010000544.1, forward strand.
AGCATGAAATCACTTAAAGTTCATGATATAATTTTTTTTGAAGGAATTCGGCCCAGAATTGACATAAAATGGGGGGGTGCGCATTTATTTTTGTGACACACTGTATTACACTTTCCAGAGCGGAATTACAGGTTTACATTTTGGACCACGTCATCCTATTGCCTTTCAATGGGTTACGCAAAATCGGATGATGGGAGTGTGATTTACAGCCAAAATACGTTTGATTGCGCGCTCTGTGGATTAATGACCTTTACTTAAAGGTAGCGGGAATTTCATGTGAAGTGTTACAAGCCCCAGAATTATGAAATGGCCACAGTTGCGCCAAAAGTAAATGGGCTGAGGTTGGTCTAAAGCCTCTGAGTATCGCCAAACAATTTATCCAGTTTTAATCCGATTAGAATCTTTTCCCTCGGCCAATGCGAAGGCGCTCTAATTGACCCTGATGGCATTGAATCTGGAGAAGCTCAAGGTCGCCGGTGTCGCCACTTGGCTCGCCCCCGAGAACAAGAAGGACGTGCAGCAGTCGTTGTATGCCCGCTCAAGGCACTGGAAAGGGATCAAGTCAGTTGGGGTCTTGATATGCTCAGATACCATTTTTAAAAGCTTATCGGGCAGGTTAATGAGGCAAAGAAAAAGGGGCTGCAAGCCGTAATGGTTAATGAAGATACCGTCTGTCCAGAAGTCTGGGCAAACCTCCGGCAGGGGAGCGCCAACCTCTGCATGGCCGAGCCGTGGGCCTATTCAGCTTCCTTCGACGCTGTAGAATCGAATAGCACTGATCCGGATCGTCCCATCGCAGGCCATCTCACCAAGCACTCGAGAAAACCAGCCCGCACAGGACTAGCAATGGTCAAATACGTGCGATCTAAGGTGTGCCTCCAGGAATTGATTTGCCAATACCTCACAGATGAATCTCGTGAAGGCATGGGTATTTTCCGTGATTCGAGCACTTCTGACACTTCTGACACCTTACACTTAGCGCTGAATGTATCATACGAGTGGTGTTGTAATCTCGACCACCCCAATGAGCCCAGCCGAAAATTCGATAAGCGCTCCTTTTTCCCAAGCCGTTCCATTTATCAGGATGAGGGTGGACATATTTATGCGGGAGATGTTGGCGATGCGAATCGGGAGCACCGCAATCCGCCCAAAAGCCGCAAGTGCGCAAGGCGAATCGACTCTCAAATCGTCGGGTAATTGATCGCGGTGGTCTCCAGGCCCAACTGCGATCCTGGGTTCTTTCCGCACATTCTTTTGATCCCTTATGCGCTGTCCGCCCTGCTACATACATCCTCGATGCGAAGGCGATCAAAACCCTCTCCACTGTCCATCCAGATCGCTTAACCTCGGTCTCCCAGGTTGTCGCGGTGTTGGAAGAGACAGATGAATGGAGGGTTGAGTGGGGAAGTGATGTTTTTGCGGTCATCTCAGCATATGATGCGGAGTTGAAGAAGACAGCCAATATTTCAGGTGCTGGGAAGCCTAAAACAGGGACGAGAGCTAGGGTGGGGGAGGAATCGGGCGGAGATGAAGAGTGGGAGCCAGTGGCAAAGAGGACAATAAATGAAGTACCTCTCGCAGATGTTTCAATTAATGTTCGCCTCAGTACCCGCCGCTTAGCATCAAATAATTCAAGAAGTTGTTGAATACGATAAATAATGTTATGATTCGTCTTCTGGAAGTTCTGAACTCCCAAATGCCATTGCCGGGCACTCATCCTCCTCTTCGAATGCATGGCCTTCGATTATGGCGACAATCTTTTTGTTGAAAGTTGCAAAGGTAGAAGATTTAAGTTTCGCCTCACCGACCTTCGAGATATCCTTCGTTAGTTTACCGCGCGGATTATTCGACCGAGTGAGGGTGAATTGCTGAATTCCTTCAGTTGAAACTCTCTGTTTCACCCTGGTGCTGTGTGTGTGCTGAGCTTAGGGCAGCCGCAATTATCTTCTTCATGCGCTGCAGGTGGACAATCGCAGCAGACATGTTACCGAGGCGATCCCATGTTGAATTCAAGCCCTTCGCTTTCAGTAGAGGCCCAAAGCTCGCTCGGTCGACGCGCGACCAGCTTGCATTGGGCTCAACAACCCCGACTTTGTCGGGGTTCAGCTCTGTATGAACAGATCCCATTGATTGTCTGATAGGTCTCCGGACTGGTGGTCCGTAGGCTCCAAATCCATATGAAAATGGGGGAAGCTATGTATAATGTAGTTTCGAAGCATGTCCCAAAATAAGTTAGATCTTCCTCAAGCGCAGCAGGTACGCCAAAGTAGTCAAAACAACTGATTTGTCTCATCTGAATTTGTCCAGCAATGGCAGCAGAGACGCTATCGATATCAGGCACTCGTGAAACAACAGGCTATCCTGGATGAACTTCGAGAAGTGACCAAGAAACTAAATGACCTGTATCGCAGAATCGACGGGCTGCAGGGACAGAATCACACCGTCATGGAATCTCCGTGGAGCTCCATGATTCCGATCATGAAATATGGGGAGGGGCCGTGTGCTCACTGTGTGCCAGTCTAACTAAATCGTCCGTTATGGTATCCGGCGCGTCATGAGATTTGAAACTCAGATCGACTGGTCTGTCTATCGACACATCATAGACAGACAGTCACTAGCGAATTCAACCGGAATTTGGATAAACCATTAGCCCTGGCCTCCAGAGGCTACTCTACTGATCCGGACGAATGCAGGCGATCGAAAGCGGCTGGCGATGGAAGGCGACGCTGAGGCAGAGAAGGAGGAGGGCGTACCAACGGGACTCGCAATTCTTTTTAAGAGGCGAAGGAACCCGTCAAGGCGCCTACCAAAGAGACAGGCGAAAAGCGAATGGTTGAGAATTGATCTCAGGAGAGCCATCCAACGGAAAATTCATTGAAAAAAAAAAAAAAAAAAAAACAGTCCGGGCCCTAGATTCCGCAAAAAACTGTAATATTCCGACACTTTTTTGGCCGTTTTTCTCCACTTTCCGACACTTTTATTGTGGAAATACTCCTTTCACGACACTTTTATAGGTATTGAGACGGTCAATAAAAATGTCGGAAAGAGGTCGGTTTTCCCGACACTTTTATTGACCGAGTATTCTGGCCACTGTGCAATCATTTCAAGCCGGATTTTGACGGGATCGTGCTGGGAGGATAGCCAGCGAAATTCTGGTTCAGACTGTCTCTTCAGATTTATTTTGGCGGCCCTGGTGCTTTTGAAAAGGAGCTCAGGGCTCTCCATGTCATTTCAACTAATTTTTAAGGTCCGAATTATTAGACACTATATGGCCCATTACTCTTATCTTAAGCAGATGTCCTGATTTCATATGTACATGTTTGTTTTCACACGCCACCGCTGATTGCTGAACCTTTAGGTTTGGCTACCCAGGAGAAGATGGGTTTCGGGCACTTTTGCTACATGTACAAACAAAAATGTAGTCATGAGGTATCCCACACGGTTAGGGTTTTGGTTAGGGCTAGTTAGTCACCAAGAGGGCCAGGGGCAATATAAAAGCGCGAAGAAAAAGGGCTGCAAAGCAACTCTAAAATAGATATTTAGTGCCCAAGCGGACGCCAGGAGAGGGCCAAAAGAAGTCAAGCTATATGGAGAAATGAACCAACAGGTACAAATTGTTGAGTACCACCGAATGAGCAAAATCTTAAAGAACGGTTAATTTCTAAGATATACAGCGAAAAAATGGTTATTGCCTGTATCTTTTTGCATGATTTAACTTGGCAAGTTGCTTAGTACATCTCGGGCTACAATTTGGGTGATTTAGATTTTCTCCAAAAACATCATTTATCAAGCTAAAAAATACAGGTTTCCATATTTGGCCTCTTCTGATGGCACATCAGGATAATATGATGCCATCAGCATATGCAAAACGTCGGCGCCAGCTCTCTCGAGGTGACATCTTAGTTTGGCCCAAAATCTCAGATTATGACAAAGTATGATTTGTCCCGGGAGTGGCGACACGAGAAAAACTCCTTCGGAAATTTGGACAATCAATATCTGGGCCAAGAAGTTTGGAGATTTGTGGAAGGGTTTAGGTGAAGGCCACTTTGTGACCAGATTCTACGAAAAATTACAGAGGTGAGTGAGGACCATTGAAAGATAAACGGATAAAGAGCGAGAGCTGTATTTACGCGGCCTGGGAGTCGTCATCGGGAAATATGTGACAAGACGAGATTGGTAGCAGCGCAATTGTTTAAATAGGCAAAAGTGCGAAGTGAGGGACGACGCGGACGGGGGCGGGGTCGGGACTACAAATCTGCTATTGACAGATATGATCTTGAATTGATTTAGGTGGTTGGTTTGAAAGCCAGTACAAACAACAAAGCCGCCACACAAGCTAAGTGGATGGAAATAACCGCAACAGCCAGGGCTATTCAATTCCAGTGAGTTTGCCCCCACAACTGGCTGAAATTGGTTGGATCTGCCCTCAAATGTAATTTGCAGTGGTCAAAAGGCAAGCCCTTCACGTGCTTCAAAATGCCAGAGTATATGTTAACAAGTCACAAAACAGTGTTGGACAGCAGTGTTCAAATGAACAAAATGTCTAAATCGGGATTGTGCCATCAATTGAATGGAAAGTTTGATGGCTCGGCTTGGATTAGAGTATTTGGGGCTATTTCAACGCACAATTGAACTTTTTTTAATGCAGACCTTGCCCTTGCCTGAACAGAAAATTACAATGGCTGGTGCATTCGATAGCCACAGTAATTCTGAGTTGAAATGCCAGCGAGACCTTGGCAATTGGTGCAGCAGTGGTCCAGCTATGAGGCAAACAGCACGGAATAGGACTGTTCAAATGTACGCAAAATTAAAGTCCTCGTTGAGTTCGAGTGATGTTGGCTGATAATGATGAAATGCAGCCATAATGGCGCGCACGGGGCTGCTCTGTGGGAGAGTGAAGCCAGCGGTGGTAGATGTTGCTTCTGCAGGCTTCATCTGGCTCCCCGTGATGACCGTGGTCGAATGGAAAGATCCCTGTCAGTCCAATGAGCACTTAGATTAGCGATAGTGGTAAGTTACATGTATGTCAACCTCAAATGAATATTTGCGGCCGCGGGACGCAAAGAAAAGAGGCAGTTGTGCAAGCAGACCCAGAGCCGCCCTCACGCACCCTGCAAATGTATCCGTGAATGCTGCGCGAGGTTATCCCTCCGACCAAACGCCTTGCCGCACCCTTCATACAGACATGTATGTGCTTCAAAAACCCCTCGCTCAGCGCCAGAAAAGAAAGAGGAGAGGAACACCACTCACGCTTCTCATATGTATGTATACTCCTCACATGCCTCTTCAAATGCTCAAGGCGCATGAAACCTTTTCTGCAACCCTCAACGACGCACACAAATGCGCGCGGCTCTATCCGCTGAACGTCTGCTGGCACACGCCGCCCGCGACTTGTCTTGATGAGGTTAGGCACGGGGACAGGTAGCGGTAACGTTTTATTGCTGAGCCTGTAGTACGTAGCCGACGGCATGGGCAGGGAAAGGGATAGAATCGGAGGTCGTGAGGGAGTAGGTGCGCGGACGGCGGGCGGGAAGGCGGCGGTCTCGGAGGAAGGTAACGCCACTGAGAACTGCTCCCTCTCATACGCTGCGCGGCCATAGGGGGGGTTTAGTGTCTCGGACGCGGCCTTGAGGGGGCCATTTGAGCTCGTCCGCACTGAGCTGAGTTCCGTGATGACGCGGAGCGCGTCCGCCGCGCTGCCTGTGTTCCTGTGATTCGCCGCCTTCGCCCTCCCCCTACCCCTCAAGCGCTTCAACGGCCCGTCTGCTTCCGTCAGCTCCTGCTTCACGCGACGTCTCTTGGAGTTTGAGCGCCCAGGCCCTCGAATGTTCGGAGGATTTTGAGGTCGGAACGATAGGTGAAGAGAAAGCGGACGAAGGGTGGAAGGTTAGGATCTGAGAGTAGTTCGCCCAGAACTTGTAACAGGCGGACAGCATACGACACGCTCGTTCGACAAAAATTCTTCTTAAGTCGATTGCCGATTGCCGAGGTCCGTCGGATCAACTGCGCTCACAAACAGCATCAAACACTTCTCTTCCTTTCCTCCTATCTCAAGCACCTTGGCCTCGACTCTCCTCGACTCCCTGCCGCTTCTTCTCCCCCACCCGTGGTGAACGCTTTGCCGATACGTGGCAAGGACTAGTCCCGCCCTCTCAGCCCTCATTCTACACTTTGGATCCTCTATCTCAGTGGCATCTGAACGAGTGACTGGGAGAGGTGCGCTATACATAGTTATTCCTCCCGCCTGTTCATACAGTCTCCTCCAATTCTTACCTGTGCCCCAGCATAGCTAATATTCGTGTCTTTTTACTGTTACTTGCGGAACTTAGGGCGCGGCAGGTTTTTCCCCAAAAATGGATGATTTTGATTTTTTCAATATATTGCCTCTATCTCCCTCATTTATTGTCCGTTCGCCTTAACACCTGGATGAAAGGATTTTTAGGATGATTCTGCAGCTGCATGGGCCTCCCGACTAATTTATTTATCTTGTCGGCCCGTAGATACTGTGTTTGGCACGGTAATTAATAGAACATTTCTAATAATTGAAGAACCCGCATTATCGGCCTGATTCGTTGACCCAGCCCAAGCTAATCCATTTACCTAGCCGCAAGAATACTTGAGAAGCCGCCGGCAGTGTGCAACTCGCGGGCAGAATGGGTGGATATGAGCCGGTAATGATGGCACACCGTCTGAAATACATCATCTACAAAGTTTTGAAATCTAACAAGGCTGCAGACGGGAACAGGAATGAAAATGAATGCTGGATTTGGGTGCGTATATCAAGAGGAAGAATGGTTGAGGAACAATATTTTCGAAACTGGTCTTCGTTAAACTCATGAGCAGCCGCATCACCATCCCCACGAAGCTGTTTGCCAGCGGCGTCGACATCTAGAACCATTCTGACCGTCGAATGATCGCCCAGATATATGGCGGTGATGGGGTCGAGGTGTTTGGGCTTGCGGAGATGGGCTTCCCAAGCCTTAAGGACCGCCTTGCGGTCCCATGTTTTTTTCCCCGACACCAGTTTTTGTCTGCGGGAACGTACGAAAAGAGCACTCCCAATCTGATTCACCACCTCATCTAGAAGGGCGCGCATTGCGATTTTACAGCGTTCGCCGTTTAGCTACCCAGAAATTGTCTGTCAACGAGAAGCAAACGAAGAATATGGAGATCACATACTTGCTCAATTTGTCCAGTTAATGCCTGTATTTCTTTGTCGTGTCGTTTTGCTGGGCCGTGAGGTAGGCAAGCAGCTCTCTCCGCTCGGATTTGACATAGCACTCGATGGGGCCTGGAAGATACGCTGGCGTTGCTGTAAAGGTCAAACTCGGGGGGCAATTTATCATTTGCACCGATGCTATTACTTCCTCAGTGCGATTAGCCATGACGAAGAGCGTGCTTACTTGGCGTGCTCATAGGTAGTCCCTGAGTCGTAATATTCACTTGCAGGGGGTCGGATGTATGAAGCAGACTTTGTAGCTCCTTGATACAATCCTTTTTCAGCGTGTGTATCGTGTCTTCCAACGTGTCGGACGACTCGGAGGTAAAATGTAGCTGTATGTTTTCTTCATATGTAACCTTTGCCGGGACCCTGGAAGCCGGCTATAGCAAATTAAGATTTATCTGGACTGAAAAGGAATATTTGATACCATAGGCTCGATGAAACACATGAGGGAATTGTAAGGGGTCATTGTCATATAACGGGGGAAATTTATACCTGGATGAGGTCGGTCCCGGTCAATGGGCCGGACCGAATAAATCAATGGCTCGGCCGTGCGCCCGGACCCCATCACTGCATTCCGAGCCCCGGTAGGCAAGGCCAGTTTACGTGAGTCGACGTCGGTCTACGTCGGCCGACCCCATTAGACAGAGTCTGCCTACAGCGTGTAGGCCAAATTGGGCCTACCTGGGCCTACCGTCGATACGTTCAGTGTAGACGATGGAGACGAGCATGTAGACCCCATTGTCGCTGACATCAATCGCGTCGAAGATCCAGCTCCACAGACTCGAAAGAGGAAGACGCAGGCCAAACTTGAAATCAATATGGGAGCCAAAAAGCCCCGCATTCAAACTAGGGTCGACCCGGGTCGACCCGGGTAAAAACCCGCAGGTAAATCGCATCCAAGAGCTGAATCTGTACCCGCACGGGTGTTCAACACACGGGTCACGGGTAAACCCGCGGGTGGACCTGCGGGTACCTGCGGGTACGAACGGGTCTTTTTATAAAATTGAGCCTCTCGGTCTAAGCCGTATCTCCATATGGTTAAATTACGCAGCATGACCAAAACACGGCAGATTAGCGCCAACCAACGGCAGGCGGAAATCATCACCGCTTACATGCCGAGCTGCCAGAAGTGTTGGCTCCTCACTGTCTGTCTGAAGCCGTATCTCCGTATGGTTAAATTACACAGCATGACCAAAACACGGCAGATAGCGCCAACCAACGGCAAGCGGAAATCAATCACCGCTTACATGCCGAGCTGCCAGAAGTGATGGCTCCTCTCTGTCGGTCCGAAGCCGTATCTCCATATGGTTAAATTACGCAGCAGGACCAAAGCACAGCAGCTTAGCACCAACCAACGGCATGCAGAAATCAATCATTATATTTAGCTGAACTTGCATGCCGACCTGCAGAACTGTTTGATGGGCCATGATGGCCGGCTCAATGGTTGAAATGCCGCTTTTTGCGGATTAATTCTTTTGGAACTTATTTATTTATAGATTGTTCGCTCTCCTCGGTTTCGCATGTATTCATTCACTAGAGTTGCAGTTAGAGTTAACGTTTACTCTAGCTTTACCATATCTGCAGATCGCGAAACCTTTCAAATACAAAAAGTCACAAACAAGGTGAGCAAGTGGGAGCCGGCGCGAAGCGCCGGCGACCACTTGTCCTCCTTAATCTCATCCACGCGGATCGTGTCTCACGGCGCTTAATCCAGCTACGGTGGCGCCATTTTTTCCGGCTCGCAACACTTCACGGTGACCGGCGGGACCTTCACAAGCATCACGAACATTCAAACTGATGCTCCCCCTGTGACCCCTGGTGCATTTATCTCAGGATCTCGATCTCGCGGAGCTACGAGTGTGCGCGTATCAGTATCATTGACCACATCTCAACTCCTCCCCAACAAGGGAAGAAAAACCGCCGGACAAGGGCAGAAAAGCGATAGAGGAGAATGGGCAGAAGCAGCCACACACCTTCTCGAAATAAAATCCTTCTCCTTCTCCAGCCCCTCCAAATGCTGGCTGAGCTCGCGGACCCGCCCGTTGAGCGCCTGCACGGCGGTGTCGTTGGGCGTGCCCGACCGATGGGCGGAGATGGGTGTGCGCCCGCCGGCGCGTGCGGGGGCCGCGGCGTGCGTTGATCCTGCGTACGTGGTCGCGTTAGCATTGCGGTGGGGGAAAGGAAACAAGAGGGTGGGGAGTGGGGAATGGGGTGTGAAAAGAGAACAGACGACGCACGCGCAGGCCCAGGTGCCACGATAGGCGCAAGCGTCGCTGGTGGGTCAGCCGGTGCGCCTTTCCGGCGCGCAACGGCGTCGTACTCGCCCCCGCCGTAGTTTGCGCCCCAGAAGTGCTTCAGCCATTGTAGGAACTCGAGATTATCCCTTCAAAAATCTTTATTCCTATTTCCCCTCCAAAAAAAAAAGTCACAAAACACGCACTGCATCTTACACTTGACCAACTTCTCCACCGGGATCGGCTTATCAATTTTTTATTCTTGAACGCCGTGGTCCTCGTCCTCGACAATCTTCTCACCGTTCGCTTCCTTCAAGAAGAGCTCCTGGTCGATGTAGTCAGGGATTTCTAAAGTGCGATGGCCGGTTGGACACTGAATCATATCTCGGTGGGAACAGACAAGTGTATAGTCTTTATTTCGACGGCGCCAAGCATCATTTAGACAGGTGAATGGAATGTCGTCACCTGTGTTAGTTTCTTCGGTACAGCTTGACCACCGCTACAAACTCGGTTGGTCGTGGAGTCAACTGCCCCCCATCGCCAATCGGATATCGATTTTATAAATCTGTGATACATCTCAGTTCTGGTTGTATTTAGGAAGTAAAAAGGGAACGTACGAGAGAACCTGTCCCGTGCGGCTACTGTTCGCCCGCCGTAGCGCATTGACCGCCAGCGGTGGCACCGGGAGAATTTTCGCAGGTGGGTGTATCCTCTCCAGATGATGACATGGAAGATGTTACGCTACTTGACAAGAGGCGATTGGTTATATATGGAGCATGTGATTCAAAATGGCATTCGGTGCCATGGGGTTCAAAATGCGAATTAAACCATTCAATAGTGAAGCACCGAACCAGTAGCATGAAATGGCCCTATCGAGGATGGAATCTCGGAATTCTATCACATTCGAATCAATAGCGGTCACATTTAACATCCGTATCCTGTTTTGCCTATGCCGCACCTAAAATAAAATTGTACCAAGGATTGGCGCTCAGATACCCGATGTCGACACCCTGCGCGACCATGAACCCGTGGTGCTCGGAGAGGTCGAAGCCCATAACGTTCTTGAGGAACAGAGACAGCGTGGTGCCGCTGTTCGTCGCGTTTGAGCCGAGCGGAGGGAGGGGGGTACGCGTAAGTGGAGCGGGCGCCTGGGTTTGGTAGCAGTTAACGAAAGAGACAGGTAGGATATACATAAACAACTCACCACAGCAGAGGCCTTCGCCAGCGGGGCGAATAGCAATTTCAAAGCTGACAAACTCAATCGCTTTCATGCCTGGGCGCCCGACGGCCGCAGGCCCGCTGCCCATAAGCATACGTGAAAGTGCCTCATGGATCTCATTTTTGCTCCATTTCGCCAATGAACGGAGCCGAAAGACGGTGAAGCCTTGCGCCTTGAGCAACTCATGGTGCCGGGTGAATCAACGTCGGTCAGAGTTTTGAGGAAGGCGGGCAGATCGGACTGAGATGCTCTGTCGGTAAGGGGAAGGGGTAGAGGTCTGTTGCGCGACGGAGGAGGGAGCATCGAGCGAAGTGAGGGCGAAGATCCCTTTGGCAAATGGACGTCAGTTTCGGGGGCGGTAACAATGAGTAAAGATTATACTTGAACCTGGCTCTGTATGCCGACTCGTAAGAGAAAAAGTTACAAGGGAGAGAGTTCTGACCTAAGATCGCCCAGCAAGCAAGCCGTCGCTGTACCGAGGTTTCTTGGCCGGAGAGCCGGTCAACACAGGCTGGCAAACTGTAAGCACCAATGGCAGGAAATGACGCGAACTTGCCTGAACGCTGCTGCTTGAGCTCGGTGTAAATGGCGATATCGTGTGTTCGTAGATCCGCTTTTTCGGTGTGGCAGTTACGTCCGGCTGAGAGAAGAATCCGTCAGGAACAGTAGTAACGGAGTCTGTCATAAACCCCCGCCTCGTTATCATTGTCTTCGGCGACCTCTTTGATGCAGGTGTTGCATTTCATTTTGGCCTCGCGCTGTGCCGTCCGTTATCAAAACACAGACGATGAAAAAATAGACTCTCTCACTTGCAATCGGCCATTCGACGAAAATTCTTCGTCTGGGTACTTGAGCTAAGTTCGCCATCTTCAGAATTGCAAGATAAGTCAAATGGGCGCGCGACGTACCTCGTCCGTATCCCATTCATCATCTAATACGTCTAGGGGAAGACTCGGATTGGGCTCGTAAACAAAGTCAGTGAAAGCACATTGCAGGTAGACTCGTGGGCCGAAGTACCTTCGGCGCATCATCGCTCGCTTTAAGGACCTTCAGAAGATCATCCGAGAGAGGCGGTGGAAGAACTCCACAGAAATTTGGCCCCGCCCGCTCGGGATCCTCGTCAATATTGTCTCGAGGGTTATAACGTATATTCTCCACTGCCCTCGAAACAGACGAATCCGAGATTCGGAAAATATACGCAATGGCCTTGTGCGACCAACCATGTTTGGCCATAATGCGAATTATGGCGCGACCTTTCCTGTTCAAAACTTTTCCACTTCCCCGTTTTCTACATGGACGTCAAGTTGAGTATGGGCTGACCCGCCACCAGGCTACACTCGGCACTCACACAGAGCCCAAGGCTACCGTCACCGGCGCATTCTTTTCGAAGTCAGCGAGAGTAGGAACGTCACGTTCGCCGGTGTCACTCTCATATCCTCGTTCAGCGATGGGATGCAGGTACGGGTCCATGATGGTGGGAAGCAAAGATGCTGTGTTTGTCCGTGTTGACATTTGATGCGTCACCTCCCTTGCTTCTCGCCCCCAGGGTCACACAACGGATGTCGCCTTCAAGTTGAAGATGAGGGAAGAGTGAGACCACATACGCAATGGATAAAAAAATGGATTCAAGGTCTCGCATAGCCTGTCTCGAACTCATGATACCAAGTGTAACTCACTGTGCACCAATTCCCTCGGTCTCATTCTACGCATCCGAGCCTACACCGTTCTCTGCATTCTCCGCCATTTCTCCTTCTTTCAACTGCTATATTGCTGTATCTGGGTAGGATGTACTTACATCGGTTCCTTGCTTGATCGTGAAGCTGGACTCTCCCAATCCACACTGCCCTTCGAGCGGAGTTTATAGACAGGAGAATCTAAGTCTGTGTCCTCCAATGAGGCGGCATTGCTGTTACGGCACTCTGGACCACCCGTGACGGATGATCTTTGGGTGATCTTGCTCGGAATATCTCCTCATCATCTTCGCTTTCCTCCTGTTTGATCAAGAACTCGTCAAGATCTGAGGCGCGAATGCCGAGTGGGCGACAAGGGAGTGGCGGTGCTCATCCGAAAAGGCGGGAGTCGACTTGAAGTCACTCCAAGTGACTTCACTAAGCGAAGTCGAGTCGAGTCGAGTGGAACTTCAAATCAAGTCGACTCAACTTTTCGAGTTTGGGCAACATTACTCTTGAATAGTCGGTCTTTGCGAGGGTGTATTGACCCAGCATTGACACAACAGTCCCCAGAGAGTGTCGTTGAGGCCTCGCTCTACGACACGAGATGCCGCCGGACGCGGGGGCTGCTCTTCCTTAGCCGACCATATCCGTAGAAGGATAGCCTCAACTCTAGTATGTCAGGCAGTTCCCGTGAATGTAGTATGTCGAGGCCGGTGTGCTCCTGAAGCTTGTCCCCTGGCCGGCGATTAATGAGATTCAGACTGGAAGTACAGGAACATACAGAGAGGATACACGAGCTGGCAAAACAGGTCCTGTACGCACCACAGAGGATTTTTATGTTCAACTGATTTTGAAGGCCAAGAAGCCTTAATGTGAGGGCCATTGAAGGCAATTTTGCACCAGGGACTTGGAAACATCCGAATTGAACGAAATACTACAGTATCTCAGCCCCTCAGAAAATTCAAACTCCAACTGTATTATGTCTCCCATTTCGGGCGCAATTGATCTTCGGCTATCCGGACTGATGTGGTAATTGGGTTATATACTTGGTGGGCATCCACCGGAGTTTGACACAAATTTTCATCAGCATATATGTTGCTAATACATGATGTTTCCGCGGAATATTTGCAAAATATTGTACCAAATATTCCCGTCGTGTTATCCTGCAATTACATCGCAACATATTAAGTAGCCCGTCAGTTTCGAATTATGGCAGCGGACTTAACATATGCACCGGAGTCTGACACGAATTTTTAGCAGCAGATATTCTGTGAATACATCATGTTTCAGCAAAATATTTGCGGAATATCATGGCAAATATTCACAGGACATCATTTTGGGAATACCCGGCGTATTCTCACCATATTGGCTGCATTTCACTGTGAGGACTTGGACATATTTTTCAAGCAATCGTACGTACGCGCGTGCCTTCATGCGACAATGTCCGACGTTATCGGCCCAAGGCGTTCTCGATCACGTGCACATCCCTCTCTTCCTCCTTCCACGACCACGCACCATCCATTGCTCACACATCCTTCACCTCACACACTCGAAACTCGGAGCATACCCTCTCAGCACTCTCGAAGACCCGTAACCTGACTTTCAGGTCCAACCCTTCAAAATTGGCTCGACGGTGGCCACATATGCATCAGTCTTTTGACATTTTGATTGTGGCATTTCACGTGTTTTTTTGGCGTTTCCGCGTTTCTCACAATGCGCTCACCAAAATTTCCGAGACAGTTTTACGTTTTGTTGGGGATGTAGGCACACACCGTGGTCCACACAGAAGCCAGAGGCTTCTATGGACACAAACAGGCCTTGGGAGGTCCAAGACCCGTGAGTTCACTTGCCGTTCCGATGATATCACGGACCTTGTTTCGGCGTTGTCAAAATTACGGCAAAAATTGTTGGCGTTGCCAGTTGGCGCGTTTCAGGGTGTTTTCACGCGTTTTTTTGGCGTTTTTTGGCATTTTTTGGCGTTGTACAACACCGCAACAAATTTGTCAAAAGTCTGATGTGCACGCTCAGCAAAGTGAGTACCATGCCCCTCCCGATTCTGTTCTATCTGCTCAGGTTTGTGGGAGGTTCTTCTTAGGATCGCTCAACATCGGTGGCTCATTGAAATTGCGTTCCGGATGTTACTGGAAGGACGGTGAGGCCTTGCCCAGTCCTGCACGTAACTGACCTTCGCAATCACTGCATACGGTACAGTTTCGATCAATTCGAACGTCACAGCGAGGAACCCGTTGAATTCCGTCAGTCTGCATATTTAATGGACCTCGAGGGTTGGCACAAATTGAAATTCTACGGGGATCAAATTCTATCAAATTCCGACGACTCCCGGCAAATCACGTTGTCCAATATTTTCTAATTTTTGTGGCTGTGCGTATATTTTATCTGTTCCTGATGCAGAAGTGGGATGAGTGTTCATTTTCTGGTGGAATAATGATTCGGCGAGGTTAATGCAGCCACCAACATGTGTGCAGAAAATCTAACCCCGGCGAGCCACGTTGTCGAATATTTTCTAATTTTGTGGCTGTGCACATATTTCATCTCTTCCCGATCCAGAAGTGGAATGAGTGTCCCTTTTCTGGTTCATATGAGGGTGTGCTTCCCTCGGACCTGTCTCTAGTGCCATTTGTAGTAGAATAAAGAGATTTTGTTGAAAATTGGATGTGCTCCGAAGGTCGGAGCGATGAGACCGGTGAATGCGTCTTCGTTGTTTTCATACTCACTGGTTAAAAATATTGCGCCTGCACCGCCCACCAGGGGGCGAGGGACAAAGAACGCGCCGCAACGAGGGCTAAAAGGGACCGCCTTGGTAAGATACAGGTGTTTCTGTCCATACCTGACCTAATCATGCATATCTGCGTATTCGCGATCAGATCGCCGTCTTCGATTGCCCTAATGAGTGCCTTGAAGATTGGACAAAACTTGCTCGACCTGATCATGCTATACTATTTCATTCAATGCGACACGGGTCGTGACTCGTGAGCCAAAATTCCAGTTCGACAATTCGACACCGGCCAGGTTTTGGAGTGACCCCCGGGAAAATTTCGACATTGTCACGGAAAACCATTTTGACAGACGGCTCCGTGACGCGTTGCAGACGCCCAAATTCGTCCTCGACCGTGACCCCTGACCGCGGAATTGAATGAAATAGTACAGTACGTAACTTACAGCGGTTTGCAAAAGTAACTAGGGGTCCGGAAACCAATTTTCCGGGGTCCTCTGGCAGATTTAGTCTTGTCTACACCAATTACCTCCTCGAGACATACTGTCTGCATCGATACGAGGCGTCTCCGGACTTCTCCGCTGCTATGTTCAACAACTGGCTTGTCAATTTGCGGGGGCACAAGTACATCGAATGCGACTGGACACAGGAGGACTATGACAAATGGCTCGAAAAAATGGTGGAACACAAGGGCGGGTGATTTTGACGACCACTTTTACAGGCATACTTTGGCGCCCAACGTCATGCATTTTCTTCGAATGAAGGAGAAAATGGAAACAGCATTCGACCTCAAGCCTCGCGGGAAGACTCACGGAGCACCCCATCTACGTAACGAGTTTCAACAACTGTTGCGAATGCATAAGGAGGATCAATTACATCTGTTTCGACCTGACAGGACCATGGGGCACGCAGCAGTTAATTTCTACGGGCGCGGCTATGAGAAACTCGAGGATGGTCGCATCGACAAATTCATTCGGGAAAGCACAGCTTATTCAGATATCACCAAAGATGTGCTGGAAGGGCAGGAGTATGATGATTGGGATGAGGAAAAGCAGCGTAATTTCGAACGCTGGCAGTCGCCTGGTGACGAAAATTCGGATTCAGACACCGAAAGCGAGACCGAATCCATGAAGGGAGATGGTTCTGGAGATATTGGGCTAGTATGTACCGCCCTTTGATGGTCCAATGCCAGAGGAGTAAACAAAGTTATTTATTCGGCGGCATTATCTAGTACTTAAACTTATTCTTCAATATTAGTACGACGAATACGAGGCTTATACTTGGGTCCATAGGTTTGAAGGGTTTCCTTCACATTCTCAAGAGGCGCCCGGGTCGCACGAATCCGTTTCGGGGACGGCGGGACATTAGTCGTGTCCTCCAGAACGCGGTGCTTCCGCTTGACCGCTTCTATGGCAAATTGCTCTATAGTGGGAAAGGGTATCTTGGTGGATCTGAAATCATATGCATTATGACCGATTATGCATCACGACCTTATGCATTTTGAGCGATCCAATTATTATACTGTACAGTGCATGAGGGTACACTTGATTACTACAGAAGACCAATGTACTGCCTGCCGAGGTCATTTATCACACCATCGGTGTCCATCATAGCGTTTTTCTGAATGCAAATTAGTGCACGAAACAGAGATGATTCACTTGTAGCAAGCCTCGTACTATGTTGACACCATGCATGTCCGCCGCGGTTTTGGCCCCGTACCAGGCATATCGTTCTACCCATTCCATTTGGTTCATAAATTCCTGCGTTTCTCGCATGAATTCTGTCACGTCGCTCATACTGCACTGGTTCTGCGGGCCCTGCATATTCTGGCATGCCCATTCAGTCACCCAAATATTGAGCTTGAACACTTCATGGTAGTTCACGAGGAACTCCTTGAAGGCAGTGGCGTTGGTGCCGTACGAATCTTGCGGCTAATCAGTGGAAAAGTAATTCGAATGTGATAAGCACTAACGCAAGACCAGGAAATCCACAGTACAGCCCTGCCCACATTCGTTCAGGAAATTAGTGAGCCATTCTGTGCTGCCGGGCGCCCCCGACGGAGCAGGGCTGCCTAGTCGAATGTTTCTACGCCTCAAGGGCTCCAAATACTGCTGCCACATGTGGGCACCCTCGGCCGCAGTCAAGTTTGATTGATGAGGCTCTTGCGGTCTAATTCGTTCCTAGTTCACTCAGTGTCCAACAGGCAAAGGATTTCACGCACTCGTTCATTCCTAAAACCGTGGTCACATTCAGAGCGCTTATGGTGTCATTAATGGTTTCGGAAAAGGTTTCAGTTTGATTCTTCCCCCACAACATGGGCACAAACTCCACTGATAGACCAGTAGCATCATCCGAGGGCTCAGGCCTCCAATTATAATACCTGTTTGGGAAGCTTAGAGATGGGCCCCCGAAGATGCAGACTGTTGCAAACCAAGGAACTTGGGGACTCAGAAACTGACTCATATCCTGGGGTTTATTATTGTTCCATCCCAGTCCAGCTTTTTTCGGAGTGTCAGGCATAGGGCCATCTTCGGGGATAGAGCACGCAGCCGTGAGGCTGACAAAATAGAAGGCTATGGCCACCAGGGCCCGAGAAGAGGGCATATTTCAGAATTTCGATATATCCCGTAAAGCGGGGCATATTTCTGCATATATAAGACTAGTTAAATCCCGGACCGCCCCATCGTGCCGGGCATTTTGCAATGGATTTTTGCGAAAGGTGGCTGTGATGCGGACCTCAACGCCCCGTGATCCATTTTCGAGTATTTGGGTGGACTAGCCGCCTGGAATTGCCCGTGCACTATAAATTCTAGACTTAGTCTAGAATTGTACTTACATTCTATCGGATCTCACCCGAGGCCCAGCAGCTCATAGACGGTTCGGGCGACATTTGCGGCGCAATAGATCCTGCGCACATTTTGCCCTTTTCCCGGCGATGAAGTGACACTCTATATACAATGGCGCTATTCTGCACGGCGTCGTTTCGGCTCGTTTGTGATCCAAATGACTTCAAATAAAATGTTGACATGAATGTTGAGAAAATCGCAGCTTTTAGGCACTGTTCGATCCATATCTCATCTGTGCAGTTGTCTCACAATAAAATAATTTCTGATTGTCAGAAAAATCGACTTCGTGGATTTGCGAGCCTGAAAGTACTCGTAAAAGCATCCATATTCACACTTTGGTTGACCTGAATTGGTCAGGATTTGAGCCCACAACGGGCAACCTAAGTGGGCCATTTTGAGCATTTTTTAACCATTTGGCCTGAAAAAAATGTGAAAAATGCCCAACTTGCCAGGGGGATTGAGAGCTCAAATCCCCATCAATTTCACTCAACAAAAGTACTAGTGTGAATTTGGATGCTTTTAGGAGGACTTTGAGGCTTGTATCACCACTTTTGCATACGGTCCGAATCCGCAGAGTGGAATTTTCGGAAAAGCGCAATATTTTATTGCGAGATAACGGTACAGGTGTGGTATCGGTTAAATGGTGCCTAAAGCCTTCGAATTGCTCAATGTTCACATCCCCATTTTATTTGAAGTCATTTGGTTCAGAAGCGAGCCGAAACGATGGCGTGCAGAACATAATAGCGCCACTGTATAGCCGCACGGTGAGCCCCATGTTCGGCGGTCCTATGCAGAAACAGATGCGGATGTGTAATTTTCATCAAGTCTGGGTGACTCTTTCCCAGTTCAACCAGCTCACAATAATTCGTAATTTCGCCACTCTTCGTCTCAAAGGTCTTGGTCGTCTTGCTGCGAGCCAAGCGATTGCACACCAGTGGCATGAGGGCGAAGGCCACCACTTCGCTCGGCAGGTTCGTGCTTTGGCCCGGCATTACCAGCGCTTCGAGAAGCTGCCTGTCGAGAAGCGTGGTGGCTTGCGCACCTCTCGAAGTCTCCTCTGCGATGAAACAGTCAGAACAGCTGCTCGGGACTGGCTCATGGCACAGAAGGTTGGGAGTGTTCGACCCATCCTTTTTCAACGAGCCTTGAATGATGTTATCCTCCCTGCACTTGGTCTCCATCCAAAAAATCCACTGTGCGAGAGAACAGCCCGACGTTGGCTTGTGAAGCTTGGATTCAGACGCACTGTCTTCCGAAAAGGCATTTACATTGACGGGCATGAGCGGGAGGATGTTGTCAAGTATCGGGACAAGGTGTTTCTTCCTGCCATGGCCCAGTATGAAAAACGAATGACACAGTATGTGATTCGTGACGGAGTCCTTGTCGGTATTCCACCCAAGTTGGCACCGGGTGAGAAGGAGATTATTTCGGAGTTCCATGATGAAGCATCATTTCATGCGGGTGAATTTATTACTTCAGCCTGGTGAGTCATTTTTTGGGCATCGAACCACTTCTGATTCACTTTATTAGGCTTGCGAAAGGGCAACAAAAGCTCCAGAAGAAGAGTCGAGGATGCCTGATCCATGTGTCTGACTTCGTTAACGAAGTTACAGGCCGTCTTATTGTGCGCAACAAGGATGGGGTCATTATCAAAGATGCACGACAAGTTATCTATTCCGGCAGCAAAGGTGATCCATGGTGGGATATGGAGCAGCTCTTGGTTCAAATCCGAGCTGCAATTAAAATCTTTGAAGAGGCACATCCTGGCTGTCAAGCTCTCTTCATCTTTGACAATTCATCTTCGCATGCATCACCGGGATCAGACGCACTTCATGCTTTCGAGATGAACAAGGGGAATGGCGGGAAACAGCGATTCCAGAAGGACACCATTATTCCTATCTCCGACTCTGTCCCAGCTGTTCACATGCGTGGCAAACCCCAGAGTATGAAGACAAGTGATGGTCTACAGAAGGGCCTGCAACAAGTTCTCAAGGAACGAGGCTTTGAAAATTTGGGTAAGATGCGGGCAAAGTGTAAACCTGTCTGCCCTTTTGAGAACCAGAACTGTTGCATGGCTCGTCTTCTCAGCCACCAGGAGGATTTTGCCAACCAGGTCTCTATGCTTGAGCAAGTCATCACCGAGGCTGGACACCTTTGTATTTTCCTTCCCAAGTTCCATTGCGAGCTTAATCCGATTGAAATGGTCAGTAATTTCTTTCTCTATTCTAACTCAGATTTGACTGAAAAATACAGTACTGGGGTTGGTGCAAATACCGTTACCGCCAGATTGAGAAGAACACTTTTGATCAAGCAAAGAAAGCTGCCTTTGATTGCCTTGATGCTTGCCCAACCGAGGTCATCAGAAAGTTCGTAAATCGTTCTTGGCGCTTTATGGATGCATATCGTAAAGGATTGACGGGAGACGCTGCCGCATGGGCAGTAAAGCAGAAAAAGGGGCATCGGAAGGTGTCACAGACGGCGATGCTGAAGCTTGCTCCAGGGGGCATTCCTAACTAGGGTACATTAAATATTTTTCTACTGTACCGAGCCCGAGAGGGGTACACAAACTTCATTTTTTGACCTCAAAATTTTGGCCGCAGCTAAAATGTCGTGGGAAAAACCTCGGAGGTGGTTTTTTGGCCCTTTTCGAGGTCTGGGAATCTGAATCTGAGCTCAGATTTACTCGGAAAATTCGCGTTCGCCGGCAATCAGACTTGTCGACTTTGATTGTCCAGCACTGTATCTGGTCACAAGAAATTATTGCCAGAGATGCAGAAAGTCGAGCTAAATGAGATTACTTTGCAGCTCTTTGCGGAATTTAGGGCGCAGGTTTTTTTTTTTTTTTTTTTTCCTCCGGCACATTTTCACTAGAACAGCCGTCCCGAGCTCAATTCTTGCCCGTTTCCCTTGGGAGTTAGCTAATTCAATTCGTGCTGAAAGTCCTTTTTGGGTCCCGAATGAAAATTTCCCCCGAAAAATCCCGATTTCAGGCAGGACAGCTGTAGCTTTGGTAATAGCGCTCCGATTAACCTAATTCTTGGATGAATATAATGTACCCGAGTCTTAACTCCAGAACTAGGAAGGCAGAGGCCCTCGGGGACCGCGAATATGTGTTGAATGAACGTGAATTTCCTTAAAAGAGCTTGGTGTATCTTCCAGTATTTCCGCCTGCCTCTTGACTGGCCCGGATGGTAAGCCATCCAGATATCCTCGACAGCGTCGGACAATAAATCATCTACGAAAATTTTCTTCATATTCTCATTGATAAATTCTCAGAAAATGGCCTCGGGACAGCGCTGGAATGAACCGGACGAGGGTGTCAAGTCACGCTTTTAAAAATTTAGACACCATTTTTAGCACTGGCAGGCACCAAAGAACTGCCTTTGCGATGCATGTTCCAAATTATCTGGGTATTGATTCCCCTTTCCCTCTCGGTATCCATCCATCCCTGAACCGTGATCGGTAGATCAACTTCTAGCCATTTTGGAATCTTAAACTCCGCCAGGGGATCCCATCCCCCGTTGAATTGCATTGAGCAAGATATTGTTGTAATCCCCAGCGAGATCCCACATGGAGAAACCAGCAAGATCGCGCGAGCTGATGAACTTCGCCGCTGCATAACATGGTCAATTATGAAAAGGGCCGATAGGTCCAACCTTACTGAAGGACCTCCCGTCATCATAGGATATCATCATATGTGAAGTGGGGTCATATACGTAGGGCTGTTCCAGCAGTCAATAGCGTTGAATTGCATTGAGCAAGATATTATTGTAATCCCCAGCGAGATCCCACATGGAGAAACCAGCAAGATCGCGCGAGCTGATGAACTCCCCCTTCGCCGCTGCATAACATGGTCAATTATGAAAAGGGCCGATAGGTCCAACCTTACTGAAGGACCTCCCGTCATCATAGGATATCATCATATGTGAAGTGGGGTCATATACGTAGGGCTGTTCCAGCAGTCAATAGGAACACCATTTGAAGTGGATTTGCGACGCACTGTCTGGCTGCAGTTATCGACCTATAATCGATACCCTCCACAGATGTTCCGTTCTGATCAAGAAATCCCTCGGGGCTGGTGATCAACTGGCTGAAGGTGAATTCCCCGCTAATTTCAGTGTTTCCACATGGATCCAGCCACGTGGTTGAATCGTCCGGGCCAAGTGGTTGTGTTGCGTTGAACGCCGGGTAGGCTATGATCTGCTGCCCGTTGAGCGCCATGTCCGGGTCCACAAAGAAGCTGCGCCCGTATGACGCCACACCGAGCGTGATCTATATTTCCATCAGAGACCCTGACGCGCGAGGATGTGACGGTGTCTTTCCTTATCCACCGGGAATCCTGCGTTCGTCCACGCAGTGACTGCAGAGACCGCGGAACCCTGTTGTCGTTCCTGAACAAGCTCACATGCATCGTTCAGGGGTGCATTTGGCCCAACGGCTGTGCTCTAGAAGCCCCAAATATCATAGGCCATTATTTCTGTTTGGTCTTTAGACCACTCGTGTTTTCAAAAATCATTCATACCTATCCGATTCAAGACCTCGCCAAAAGCAGATACGTCATCCATTGGTTCACCAGTCCCATTCAGGAACGGTTTAATTCCGACGGAGGCTGTTATTTCAAGGTCCTTTCCTACGTTGGTGCTTCGGACTGTCTTGAGGAAATCGAGGAAATTGACAGAATCATCAGGGTTGAATTGGTTGCATCCGATTTGGCTTTGGTTGGGGATTGAGCCAGGATACTCCCAACTGTTATATGAGACCGACGTCCTCGATGGCATTGGCAAATGCTACACGGCTTGCATTTGTGGCAACAGCACTGGAGTAATAAATAGAGCCAGTCCATCCGCCAATCGAAAGGAGGACCCGGCCCTTCAAGTCCGGATTCTGGGCAAATCTGTATGAGAGTGGGTGACAGAAGAGAGGGTGAACGCGTGCCTTTCCTTTCGTCTCCGCCACAAAAGATGTTAGACCAGCGTCGATCGCGCTAATGTTGATGAAAGGCGGGCTGGGAGTCGTGACTCTGTTCTGTGCGTATCAGCCCAAAACTGTTCCTCCGATACAAGTGGGGAGGCAACGTACGAAAACGCGTATATAGCAGTCGTGTATTTGTTCCAAGAAATTGTGGGCTCTGGGACCACCCAACTCGCGTACCAGCCGGACGAGATGAGTGGGGGGGCGGGGGCCGCTGCACGTGAGACAACTGGCCAGCGGCCGAGATACGGTCCGGCCGTGACTAAAGTAAGCACATGAGTGAGCAAGAAAAAGGAGAGTTTCAATTCAATAAATGGAACCGGAAGGTGGAGGAATTAGTACTTCTTTGGAGGGCGTCTTTACTCATCGAATCGGGTGTTGAATCATCACCCGAGATTTCATTTATTCACTTTGTCTAGTTGCCCTTGTGTTTACGACGCAATGGCTACGATCGGACAGCCAGAGATCGGAAAGCCAGAGCAGCGAAGGAAGGAAAGAATTGAATGAGCTCCAACAAAAATTTTAGAAGGCAGGCAGGATGGTGTCTCCACTGGGGTGGGATATGAGCTGCCTCAACACGCGGTTTTAGTAGCTATTTTGTATCAGGAAAACTCTACACGGGCAATTCGGTCCAATTGTGAACAATTAGTACTTGGAACTTTACCGAGAGATTTGACGTTTTTGATTTTGACAATGCGTTGCAAGAGGTGGGCGCAAGAGGCACGCGAAAATTTGAAAAGTCATTCAAGCCCCATCTCAATCCAAACAGTTACAATTCATCCTCGGTGCGGCGTGCCGAGTTTCGGTCTCACCATCTCAATTCAGACAATTGCAATTCATCCTCGGCACGGCCTGCCGAGTTTCCCAGCGAAACAGTAAATTCCACTGTATGGCACCATTTCACCCGGGATTTTGACGGCGTCTTGCTTGAGCAATAGCCAGCGAAATTTCACTGAAATACGGAAATTCTAAGTCGATGCCTTCAAGCAACCAGTGATTCTGAGTCATTTGCCAATATGCGTCTTATGTGCCACCTTTTCAACACAGCTGACAGACACTGCCTCGGCGCCTACATGAAATGCGCCCATCACATCTTTGTGAATCTCTCACTGCGTTGAGCCTTTAAAGTATTGCGCGGATGACATGATTTCCTCAAGCTCGCATACTTACCCAGTGTCTGACTCATTTGATCGTGGTGAAAGATTTCATTCAGTTGGACTTGAGTTGGACGGTGTTCCTCTCGCAAAAAATCATTTCGGTATCACTGCATTTTGACGGCTCCTGGAGCCACGTGAGTCCAGCTTTGGCGAGCCTTAGCCGAGATCGGCCGAGACGCCTCGGCAGGGTCTGTCCGTGGTCTGCCCGGCAATGCTGTGCCCAGGGATGACGAGGTGCGTGCGAGGCGGCCTCGAACCACCTAGCACGACCTTTCTCGAGGTGCGCCGAGTCCCTCAGCAGACCTCGTCCTTCTGTAGCCACCTTCCTCAGGACTTGACTCCAACACAAGCTCCCATTGCCCATTTTGTCTGGATCAATCGGATCAAAAGGCTGGTGGGAAATGGCCCCGGAAACCCGCGACCCGCGGGTTTCCCACGGATCTGAGTAGGGCTCGACATGATCCAGTGTCCTCGTAGTTTCTGTCAGAGAGCATTACATGGGAGATATGGGACCTAATACTTGAGGATGCATCCACTTTGCCTAAAGATGAGAGGTATTTCACATGAGCATCGGCTCACTGAAAGATTACCATTTTGTCACTGTGACGTCACGGTCAGGTCCTTCCCACGTCAACGACAACTTGAGACGTATTGTGATCACTTACAACTTGCGTATAGCATGGTCGAGTCCAGCTAGAACCCAAGTGCATACCTTGAGGAAACCTCAGCAGGGTCTGCCGAGGTCCAAGTGTGTCCAGGTGTGCCGAGCAACCTCGGCGCAGGCTTGGTTCGAGAAGCCATCAAAATGCAGTGTATGGGAGAAAGAGGAAGTGGGGCATAGTCTCATGTCAGGCGGTGGAGTTGCCAGTGGGGATGTCGAGGATCGAAATATAGCATAGCTAGCACGCTTTTATCGCAGCTAGAAATTAAATAGCACCGCATCAAAACCCGTGTTCTTTTTCTGAAACCGCTGTATTTGAGATCTGAAATGAATGCGTTCGAAGGGACTTGAACTGACGACCTTCTGGAGACAAGATCTCTAAAAGACGGAGATACTTACTACTAAGCCAAGACGCAGTGCGTTGCAAGTCATTGAGATCATGCGCTTCAAAGGGCGGCAATACTGCACCAAATACCTTGATCATAGTGGCAAACCGGTAAAAATAAAATTATTTCGCGAATATATTTCTATCACTAATTGCGGATGAATTAGGCCGAATTATCTAGCTACGTTTCAGCTCATTTGGTGAAGATCCCGTCGAGTTATGGGCAAATCAGTCGCACAAATCGAAAATTGCCCAAACAGCAATTTTCTGATTCGCCTTCGGTACTGCCAATTGCTGTAAGTTAGCACCGTTAATTCAAAGTATCGTAAAAAATCAGGTGTCCAATTGATTGCAGTGCCCAGTATTCGAATTTCAATGCTGAGCTCCCCGTGACCGACACATTCAATGATCCAATGAATGTGGTTCGGACTCGGGCCATTTACAAGGTACGGGCGGTCCGTGACCGTGACCGTTGCTCCCCTACAAGTACACTCACCACAACAAAACCAAATCGACTGCCCCTTTCTTCCTGCCACCATGGTCGAGTTGGCACAGGAGCTGATCGACGTCATCATCAAGCACACCGCCACGGAAAACAAAGACTCCTCATGTTCCGGTACATGGTGGAGACCGACAGACCGTTCTACTTTGACAGCCTGTGCACGGGTGACTCACGCATTTCTGGTGCCTAGCCAGCGGTGTCTTTTCCGACCGCCAGAGATCGAATTCAACGCCAGAGAATTATGTGCGCGGTATTTGCTCAAAATTCGATCCTCACGTCGTACGTTCAAGACCTAATGATTGATCTCGATTTTGCCGACAACTCCACGCTCACTCCGTTGGCTCCGATCCTCCCTATGTTCCAGGAAGTTCGCCGTTTGGCCATACAGTATATTCACGAAGGCATGCGAATGGATCACCCTCTATTCCTGCCAAGTTCAGGACCGCACTTCTTTCCCTTCTCTGGCTTCCCACCCTGTGATGCCTTGGGCTGGCCCATTGCCATGGTGTCCCGGCTTCTTTAATTTGCCATGTGCTTTTGTCCTACAAGGTCCAAAACAACTTCCTTGTAGGACAAAAGCACATGGCAAATTAAAGAAGCCGGGACACCATGGCAATGGGCCAGCCAAGGCATCACAGGGTGGGAAGCCAGAGAAGGGAAAGAAGTGCGGTCCTGAACTTGGCAGGAATAGAGGGTGATCCATTCGCATGCCTTCGTGAATATACTGTATGGCCAAACGGCGAACTTCCTGGAACATAGGGAGGATCGGAGCCAACGGAGTGAGCGTGGAGTTGTCGGCAAAATCGAGATCAATCATTAGGTCTTGAACGTACGACGTGAGGATCGAATTTTGAGCAAATACCGCGCACATAATTCTCTGGCGGTTGAATTCGATCTCTGGCGGTCGGAAAAGACACCGCTGGCTAGGCACCAGAAATGCGTGAGTCACCCGTGCACAGGCCGTCAAAGTAGAATGGTCTGTCTGTCTCCACCATGTACCGGAACATGAGGAGTCTTTGTTTTCCGTGGCGGTGTGCTTGATGATGACGTCGATCAGCTCCTGTGCCAACTCGACCATGGTGGCAGGAAGAAAGGGGCAGTCGATTTGGTTTGTTGTGGTGAGTGTACTTGTAGGGGAGCAACGGTCACGGCCACGGACCGCCCATTGCGTTGCCTTTTTCCACATTGCGCCGGCCTTTCGACAAGTTGCCGGCATTCTTTAAAGCCTCCGCATCGCGCCACCTTCCAATGAGCCCAATCGGCCTTCGGAATCGGCGACGGCATGCCGGCAGCAGCCATGCTGTTCGCTTTGCAAATAAACACGGCTTTGCTAATTCACTCTTTGATTATCGCTCTCAGCTCATATACGAAGTCATACAGTACCGCTTCTCACTTCCTGGAGCTGATTTCAACACTTGTGAGCTAAGAAATCGGATCAAATTTGAAGCCGCAAATTTCAAACATTAGCATGCGGTGACTAGGTGACCTGCACCATAGATCCAGGAGTTCAAATTCAAACTCACGCCTGGAACTTTTGTGGCTATGTCAAACGTCACTCCGATCACAAAGGAATCTGGTGGCTACAAGTCGTAATAAGTATTCATCGATGTACCATTCACTGCACTTCATACACGCCCGCCTCTGCATATTGAACGAGAAACCCTGTTGATAGGGCTACCAAACGTGGTTCAACCTCAGTTGATTGTTATGTGGTGATCTTACAATTTTTCAACAAAGGGTACTGGTTCCTCGTTCCACCTCAGATTTCCTAGTGGTCACCCCCAATATCCCCAAGACATCAAGTCGATAATTTGCAACATACAGGGTATGTGTAATTCCCTTCACATCTGGTCGTTGTATCAAGCGTACGGCAACCACTCAGCGGAAACAGGAACTTTGCCCAATGTAGCGCATACAAGTTGGAATATTGTCAAATTTCGCGCCCACAGAGTCTCAATAAACGATTCTAATATGGTCGGTTGTGAGGCACGTGGTTCAGAATAGGTCCCTTGTCCCTATAATGCACCGGATGGTCGGTTCCATTGTGGGGTACAGGGTTCAAAATGCTATTGTGAGGCACAGGGTTCAGAATTGTCCCTATGGAGGACAGCTGAAATACAGTTTTTTGCCCTTGCTCGCGGGGTGTGTTCAAATCCTGAACGCAGGGTGTCTATTTTGTTCGAAGTGGAAAATCTTCTTTGACTTTTGGATACTTATGCCTACGTTGTCCACTTCCTGCTTTTCAGGCTCTCAATGCCATGTTCTGGGTCCCACTTGGATAAGTTACCCCTGCTTCTCAAAATGCAGACTTCACGCTTGGCAGCGTAATACAAGTCTAAGTAATACCAACAACAATGTAAGGGTAATTCTAATCAGTACTCTTTTGTACCGTTGTGGTGCGAATCCGTCACACAACTACAAAGCTTTTCAGCAGCGAAACTGGACGGCCAGATGGAGCAAAGGTTGAATTAAATTCGAGCCTTGTTACCGTAGTTGAGAAACACCATTATCCGCAGGACCCGCATTTAAATTCACAGCGAGTGGCGTTCCCACTTTCCGTGTGTGTGTTCACCCATTATTTAAATACTGGCGACGAGTAGCCGGTTTGCCGCTACTCAGCGGCAACTCATTATTCTAGGCCAAGTATCGGACACACCTACAATAATTTCCAGAGCCACCTTATTGTTCAGGCTTCGCAGCCTATTAGGTTATGTAGCTACCGCTCGTTAGGCAGGTGCTTATTTTGCTGCTGCTGCATTGCATGCAGTGTCACTACTCACGACCTACTACAGACTACAACCAAATTTAAGTGTATATGGCTGTGACGAACTTGTTGTTCATACACTGAATCGCTGGGTCCAGTTAGCTCTTCTAGTCAAAGCGTGGCTCGTTCGTCGTATCAGTGGCTCCAGTCGATCAAGGGTACATATCGTGAGTTAGGGTTCCGAAACAGAGATATTGTGAGCACCACATCCTCTTCCATTGGCTCACTGTAGGCTCTTTCTACGGGTGCTTGAAAAGACTACGAATAACTACGGAATGAGTCAGTGGGAAGTCATGCTTTTCAAAATGCCAGCCCTTTGAATGCACCTCTATTTCACATTTCCCTCGAAATGAAGTTGAAGCTCAATAGCTCAAAACAAGCCAACATTTTCAAACGCGTGACCCAATCAAACCAATTGGGTCGAGGGCGGGCTCGGGAAGCTTATGAGGCCGGCGCATGAATTCAATTGAGCTCGGGACTTTGCCAAAGGCTTGACCGCCCCAAAACTGGGCGTTTTGGATCGGTCGCTGCGGCCTTGGACAACCAGCTCAATTCTGAACGGTTACCAAGCCAAAACTTTCAAATCGGAGCACTTCTGCGCGAGTTGTGAGCAAACAATCCAACATTTTCAAACGCGTGACCCAGTAAACTATAGTCAGAACGGTTCCCTGGATCCTGGAGCTTGAGATTAACGTAAGGTATGTCACGAGTCCGGGTAACTCAGGATTCTACGAACGACGAAGAGACAGTGACAAAAGCATTTCATGCGCGCCTGAGATACAGGTTCGTGAGAGTATCAGAATGAGAAGGTGACGTCGGCTCCGGGTTCTCTCTACTCCCCCCTCTTTCATTCCTCATAAGTACTTGCGCGTTTGTTAGAGTTTCAACATTTACAGCGCTGGGTTTGCGAAATGTGGCGCCCTCCCGCG
This sequence comes from Mycena olivaceomarginata, assembly GCA_029378375.1. NCBI lineage: Eukaryota > Fungi > Basidiomycota > Agaricomycetes > Agaricales > Mycenaceae > Mycena > Mycena olivaceomarginata. The sequence continues at coordinate 51,214 of JARKIC010000544.1, forward strand.
AGCGAAGCATTCAAGTGATGGGGCACTCAGAGCTGAATTGTGGATTCTGAGCTCCCCGCGAGTGAAGCATTCGATTAATGCAGCCCAAGTACTGTGTTTTTCCGTTCAAATCGACATAAACCAGTCAGGTGGGCAAATTCGAATAGCTGGAAGGGGATGAGGAGAATACACCACCGTGATGGTGAAGCAAATGGCTCACTTTACTTCCAGGAGACCAATGGTTGTTCTTAGAGCTTATATATAACGTCTTGAGAGCGGGGCACCTGGGCGCGATTATAAAGTCGATTCTAAATAGGGTGCACAAGGCTCACCCCATGAGTGATAACCAGTCTGCCTGCGAAGAAGCAATAATGTGGCGAGCATGTTGCCGCAGGCAGACTGGTATTTCTCGGGCGCTGTCAATGCTGTGTGCGTGGAGTTTGAAATTTTGAGTGGTGCCGATCATCGGTTATCACGGTGGCTGTGCAGAGCCATCAACTCCCGCTAAAATTTTGGCTTTTGCCACAGCCCTCTGGCACACATTCTGGAGATTCTGAAGAGACAGATTTCAAGATACATGGAATCGAAACAGGTTTCATGTGAATCGGTGCAGAACTCATTGAGATATCGGGAATTCTTCCAAAACATCACAAAACAGAACTTTTTTCAATCCGCACCTTAGGTACTGCCAATTGCTGTAAACAACGCAAACACTGTTGTGCAAATTCAACTCAAGCTGTTATTCCAGAACTATTTGTATGTCCTCTGAAACCAAAAATTTCCGCATCCAACACTCTCCCGTATTCCTTCTCACTGCCGGTGAGTATAGTAAATCTTTCCCCAGTCCCAAAAGCACGAGGGCAGACGAAGTGCACTAGGCTAGCTGATGAGAAGCGACGGGTGTTTCGCAGGGGTCGGCGGGGAAGATGAGCTCCTCCTGAGCAATACCGCCACTACTGTCGGGATACGAGACCCGGATCGTTCGTTCGCGGGAGAACGAGCAGTGTGGAGAACTTCTCCCACATTCCCCACCCGATCTGAATCCTGAAGACAATGTTTTTGCTGCGACCAGTCCGTCATAATCGAACCCCGTCCTTTTCCAGCACGGCCAATGTAAAGGACCAGGTAAATGCACGGTCCGCTTGCATCTCGGCAGGGTAAGTCGGGTGATAAAATATGGTGTGCGGGCCAATATCAATGCTCCTGAGAGCAACGCCAGCGGGAGGGAGGGAGGCCTGCAATGCACCATCAGCATTGTGCGCTGCAACAGAGGCAGAGTGGTATGTACTCCCTCCACGGGACACGTGTTTAAACATATTGTAGGCACGTTGCAATAAGCGAGGCCAGCTTCTCGGCTGCCTTCACTCCGTATCGTGTTGTCAAGGGAGGCCTGCCGGGCCTCGTCATCGGCGTCGGGAAACAGACGAGCCAAGAGCTGCGCGGCAGGGACAGTAGCAGGGGGCAGAGGCAGGGGAGCAATTGGCTGAGGTGAGGCGTGAAGATGAGTTGTTGAACCGGCTACGGCCTGAGAAACTGACCTGCGGCCGAGCACGGGGACGCTGAGCCGTTGACCTGTTGGTCTCAGGAGGAGCTCGAGCTCTGCTACCGAAGCTTGGATGGGCCTTTGTGGGGCGGACTCTGAGGGTCCTTTTTGATGACATGTGGATGAATGAATCAAGGACGCACGTCAATCAAAGAAAGCGACAATAAACAACTATTGACTCTTTTATATGTAAACGGCTGATGTGCGCCAGTGTGCTGGCCGGAGTCCGGGAAATTGTTTATTTGTGGATTCCGATAGGACTCGGGAGCGGCGGAAATAAGTACGGGGGTATTTGTGGATTCAAGTTGGGCTGTGGCACCGATGAACCTGATTCAAAATGCTATTTCGGGGCATGTGGTTCAAAATGCGAATTAAACCATTCAATAGTGTTCAAAATGGCATTACAAGGCATGTGATTCAAAATGCCATTTCAGGGCACATGGTTGAAAATGTGAATTAAACCATTCAATAGTGTTCAAAATGGCATTATGAGGCATGTGTTTCAAATGCCATTTCAGGGCACTGTTGAATGGTTTAATTCACATTTTGAACCACATGCCCTGAAATGGCATTTTGAACCACTATTGAATGGTTTACAGCCACTAACAGTACCGAAGGAGCGAATCAAAATTTTCCATTTTTGGCTGTTTTTGATCAATCCCTTGTATCTCACTCAATTCTTCATCTATTGACAAGGTTTCTTATATGGATCTGCTCTACTAATTCATGTGCAATTACTGATAGAGAAAGATCCACGGAATTCTTCCTACCCGAATATTGGTATCTGGGGGGTGCTCTGAGGGGTCAATCAAACACTACTCATTCAGATCCTGGCCAATGCTGCTGGATTTCTGGGAGGAAGGACCGGTATGCCATTCGGAATTATTGATAGAGCGAATAAGAGATGGCTCTGGCATACATTGTGTAAGTTCGACTTCAAGCATTCTGCATGTGGGAAGAATGAATGCATTATATCTCACTGATTTCTGCACCAAATCTGCTTGTGTAACATGTCGCTGGCATCGCAAGATATGCCCAAATGATATTCCATAGCATTCGACGCTTTTCAAGAATTTATTTTCAAAGAATTTTCTTGTACTTATCGTTTGTTTTTCATTTTTAGTTAATTCTTTGATGTGTTCTGGAAGTTGCTGTGTTTTCGAATTTTATCACGTTGGTTGTGTTTCTTATGGATGTTTCTGTTTTACTCGTTGGATTCGAGACCCTGAATCTTGTGTGTTGGTTCGTTTACATTGTTCTGTGTTCTGGGAGTTGTTGTGTTTCGAATTTTATCACGCTGGTTGGATTTCTTATGGATGTTTTTATTTTATCTTTGTATTTATTCGATTAGTCGAGATCCTGAATCTAGGGTGTTGGTTCGTTTACATTGTTCTTTTTTGGTGTGTGAATTATTATAGAACTTCTGTTGGATGATCTACTTTTTTTTTTTGGGTTTGGTTCTTTTTGAAATATTGTTCGATCAAAATCTCTGGGCCTCGGCGGCCTCTTCTGCTGTCCCGTAACACATAATGGTCTGATGGTACAGCATGTCGAGGCGTCGAACTCCTCGCGAACATCTTGGCTTGGGCGACGCTGAATGACTTTTTTGTTGAATGGTTCGAAGGATAAAGACACCGGCGAGAGACGTGGCGCGTGAAAGCATGACATACGGGGATTCCGTGCCGCTTGTGCTTTCGAGGTCCATAATCACGGTATCCATAGTCTTCCCTTGCGCCTTATGAGCTGTCATCGCAAATGCTGGTACCAAAGGGACTTGGGTACGTCTTATCAAGCATTTTCGTCCCGAGTCTGGATGAACAAACCTCATGTCAACGGTTTCGGCTAGGATCGCGGCATGTTTTGGCAGCAGGTTGGGCAATGCGGGGCCCGTCATGTCAGGTATGTACACAATGCAAGACTGTATGAATCGCTCTCCTGACTCATTCACAGTATAGCGTATTTCCTTGACAATACCTGTTGATCCGTTGACAATGCCATTCTGTACATCGAAATTTTGAGTGATCATGACAGGCATTCCCATAGCCAACGGAAGCCGCCCAAGGCGATAGCTTGTCTCTCCAGAGTGCAATTTATACGTGAGGTGTTCACGCAGTCCTCCCTCTTTGATTAGGGTACCGTCACTTCTTGAATCTTGTGCATAGTACCAATTCAAGTCATTGCCAGTCTTCGTCGCAAACACTTGAGCAGCTCTCTTGTTTAATGCGTCCTTCAGCTCATTGGATGAGACAATTATAGGTAAGTGTTCCAATTCTGGTCGACTCCAGTCAGGGCGTAGGTTCGTGATCAGCCTCGAGTTCAGCAGGTCAAAATCATCATCTGTGCATCGCCCCTGGCGAAGGCGACCCAATAATTCCAAGAATCGCACTGCCTTGACATCTTCCTCTGTTTCACCCGTGAGCTCATTCTTTTTGTGTCGTACGCGTTCAACCTTCTTGAGGATTACAACAGTTTTGATGGACAACCAGAGCAATTTTCCGAGTATATTCTGCTGTCCTTTTTTGCTCGAAGCACTTTCAACATCGGTACGAATGGTTGCGTAAAGGCTTTTCATACCCACAGGAGGTAATTGAGCAAAATCCCCTGCAAAATCACATTAACGCCACCGAACAGTGCGGTATTCCCCTTGGCTTCAATCAATGCTTGGCTGATCTGCAATAGTAATGAGCAGCCAACCATGGAAACTTCGTCGATGAATAGATAATCAACCCCTTCCCACATTGCGGTAAGATCTCTCCGTGTTTTCGTCTGCGAGGACGTTACTGGAGCGTTGACTGAGACAAAGTGCGGCATGTAGAGTCATGCCTTTGATATTTCGAGCGGCTACCCCAGTGAATGCAGCAAGGCGCAATCGACGACTCTGGCCTCGAAGCCCGAAGAAATCCCGTAGTGCGTTAATTACTTGTGACTTTCCTGTGCCGCCAGGTCCAGAGAGTAACATCCTTAACTGCTCAGGGCGATCCTGAAGACTATGATGTGCGATGATTCGAAAAGCTTGGGCTTGTTCCTTGTTTGAGTGTCCATTTACGCACATGTGCTTCGATATCAACATCTCGAATAGGTTCAGAGGCCAGGACATCTTGACGAATTTCAGGAGCCTCATTCGGTGGACACAAAAATGCATTCCGGAAAGCAGAGCCGTCATTAACACCAGCACCCTTGTGAGCTTCCCTTACTGGTTCCGGGTTAACTGTTGAAGTTGACGCACTCTTCTTCGATGATTCACGGCGGTCATCGTAAGTTTTTTCCCAAACATCTTCAAGATAACGATCGGTTACAAGATGAGTGCCATACTCCTGAGATCCATCCTCCCTCTGCGTAGGTTGGCCAGAGACACTATCTGGGATGTGGTACAGACCTGCAGCCTCTGCATAATCGACCACATTCCAATATTGCTTGGTGAGATGCTGCTTTTTTCATCGAAAATCGATTTGTGAGTTCTTCCAGGTGGTCAAGAATCATTTCCTCGGTGACATCTTCTCCAGCAAAATCATCCGTGTTCTCAGGGTCTCGTTTGCGCCCCCACCTCCTTCACAGCTCGCCTGGCAAGGTACCGTCGTTCAGCGAAATGATCATCCCGGCTATCTCGGCATTCATGAAGTATTTGCATATTGTCCATTTTGTATCGGATGGAGGCCGAGCATTCGAGAGCAAATGATTTAAATGCGTCTTCCCATGATTGACCTTCCCCTCTCAGGTCTTTTGCGTGTCGCCAAGGTTTGAAAAAAAATCAACATCAGCCGGCAATAGCGTGGATATGCATCTGCCTTGTCTCGTCGTGGAATTCTGGACCAATTGGCACGGGAATCAATGTATCGTCTGGCGAGCGAACTCGGAGGAGGTGGGTTTTCTCTTGATCATGCCCTTTGAGCAAGGCTACCCGGGGCCGTTTGTGAGTTTCTACATTCATGATTTCTTCACTGTCCACACTCATTATCATCACTAGCATCGTCGTCGAATAGATTTGTAGTCTCCGCAGCATCCTCTTCGTCATGATTTTCGATGGTTGACTTATGTTTTCGACGATCAGATGACTTGCAGACTCTATCGACCCGGGATATGAAATCCCAAACACAAACATGATTCAGCTCCTTACCGCGTTGCTGGTAATCTGCTAATTGATTCCCCATAGGCACAAGCTTTCCTGATCCATCAAACGATACACGAATTTCTTCCTCAGCATCACCCATGTCGGCCGTTCCATCGCTATCCTCAGGCTGTCCATCGAGGAGGTCATTGAGAAACACTAGATTCAGGTTCGTCTTCATCTCCTGATTCACTTTCGCTGTCATCGTCTGGGCCAGTAGCTGGAGGGTAAACCAATCTCGGTATTCTCCGGTGGACTGGCGGCAAACTTGGAGGGGATAACATTCCGGACTCGGGTCTTCCTTGTGATGAAGTTCTCGAAGGAAATCCAGTAAAAATTCCGATATGAGTGGCTTGTAAAGTGGTCCTCGAAGTCGAGAAGGTACGAAGCAACCTGCTGCGCAGACAGCTCCTGTTGGGAAATCATCGCATATGCACATTTCTGAAGCATTCTTTTAGCCCGTGTCGTTATCTCATCCTCAAGAGGGTTGTATTCACCAAGCTTTTTGACGGCAAGTTCAAGCATCGCAAACGCAACGTGAGTCTTCAATTGAGATTTTGTTATGTAGTCTGTAATGTAATACAAGATACCCTTTGCTGACGCACACGCCGAACCAATGAATTTGATGTCCATATTGTTGCGCAAGGCTTCAATCATTGTGGTGTTGAAGTTATTCACAAGGCCGTTCAAGCATCGTAAGTGAATTTCGCCTGTTTCTGGGTCAAAGGAGCTGATTGCACGGAAATTATCCTCATGAAGGTCAAAACGGCAAGTCTTCGGCTCCGGTGGTCCGCGCCAATACTTGAAGCAAGTCTTAGAATGCGAGTGGCTTTGACATTGCAGCACAATATTACGTAGGTCTTTCTGACGCTCAGCTGATAATGAATCGACATCCGACTCAAGGGGCATTCCACGAAGTGAACACGGATGATGGTTATCTGAAGGGACTGTCACCCTTGGGTCGGGATCCTCGGGGATTGAATTTGAGATCGTATCATCTAGAAAAGCTAAAAGCCGTTTTGCCAAACTCAACATCAGACTCATGGTTGCTCAGTGCACGCTTTTTGATTTCATTTGGGTTCAGTCCGCCCTCAACCCACACTAACATATGGCAATGGAGTGTCCCCCGACCTTGAGCTTCAACACCAACCGTAGTACGCTTTAACAACACCGAGAATTCCGCGGTCCAAGTCTTTGCGTTCAGGATCATAGCCAAGGAGTGTTGAAATAAATGCTTTCATATACAGATTGAAGAATTGAGCCGCAACAACAGGATTTTTTGCAATGAGAACAGATTGGTCCCAATAGTTGGGGATATCTTCAGGAAGTAATGCATCAATATCAATTTCCGTCCCCGCAAGAAACTTGACAATGGGATTAAATACGTCCGCTGGGTTGATTGTGATATAGAAACTTGGTAGACCTTCTCAATCATCAGACCCCGAATTTCATTTCGCATTGCAACACGGGCAGCAGACGAGCCAGGCACAGAGGCAGGCAACACCATTTATCTGCCTTCAGTAAATCCAGGACCTTACGTTCTTCCGCATTCTTTGCGACAGCAGCTTCACCACTTGCGACACGCTCTGAAACTGTTTTGACAACCTCGGGCGAAACGGATACGAATTTTTGAAGCAACCGAAGCAAAGTTGGCACGCTTCACTTTCAAACTGGTGTTCAACAGCATTTCATGGCGTTGTAAAATGTTGAATGCAGTGAATGCAAAGGAGGGATGCTCCTGGAATCTCCGATCTGACAAGTTCAAGAGATGCTTCACATGACGTTTCAAGGAAAGAGGAACGGTTCGTCTCAAGTCATTAGGACCACCAATACCGTACGGAAACAGAGTAGGATATATCAAGGGAAATAACAGGCTGTCCTTCCGAAATTCATTCTCGGGTTCGTGGTCATGGGGTATTTGGATGTAACCGCCTCCTCTTTTCTGTACATGGCGAAGTGCCGCGGCACGCAGCTCATTGGAAGAGGCATGCAATCAATGTCTGTAATCACAATACTTTCGAATGGAATGGATTCATCCGGTTTCGTGGATGGGTCAGGCACTGGAGTGGGATCGTATCTTGCCGTGGCAGCGTCATTAGCGGAACTAGGTTGGATATGTTCAATGTTGAACGGTAGAAACGGGATCCTCTTCAAGGCGGCGTAGACATTCCTCGTTGATTGTAATATCATGGTACAGTGGATTATGCTGTTTTCAACCAATGAAGAGCGTTGCGTACTCTGACCGCGTTAACAGCCAAAGGCTTTGCATGCTCGCGAAGCCATTCAGGAGTTGGAGCTGAAGATCCGACAATAAAACACAGACAGGGGCAGTTATCTCTTCAATGGACGGTGGAAGAACATCGGCGACTTTAGACGGCTTCTGTGGATAAATAATTACATGTCCCTTGATCCCGCGCTGTGTACTTTGAAGAACTAGATCCTGATTCTCTTCCTTGAGTTGGATTATCCAGCATTTCGATCGACAGCGTGCGATCATTGCCTCCTCTATTACAGTCAAGTCCTTCAGCTCACTGGGAACTAATCCGAGAAATGTTCTATTTGCCAATGACAACACGGGCATCTTTTTCCTTTTCAAGTCCGAATGACAAGTTCGGCACAGGGAGAGAACAGGTGGGCTCTGTCAGAATAGAAACACCATCTGGATCCAGAAGGAGATTCCGCAAGGGACCTTCGTCAAAAGGCATGGCAGGCGGAACACAATCTGGGTGGAGCCACTTGTATCTGTCGAGGAGATTGGTCTCATCTGATTTTAAATCCGGCCGTTCAAGAACACTCAGGTCAAACTTGGAGTCGCCAACAACAACTGAACAATGAGAACGGAGGGAGACGGATTCAGCGCATGACAAGTAAAAGTAGCCAGTGCTTCGGAGTTGGTCTGGTCTCGAAATTTGCGGACACAATTGTTCTTCACTGATTGCGGTATAAGTTGGGGCCAAAGCTGTCGGATGGCTTCCAGTTGTTCATCATATTTTGCGCAGTCAGCACGGTCTTGTTCCTGGGATTCGCTCGATTTTTTTTCCCTCGGCGCAGATCAGTGATGTACTCCTTGAGCCTTCTACGTAGCTGTCCTATACTATTTGCACCTTTGTGTTCAATTTTCAGATTTGACAGTACTCTGCGCAGCGAGTTGGGAGTGATTTTACTTCCATAGATGGCCGTCAGAATGTGGACCTGTAGATCTGGATCGAGATTATTATGTTGCCATTCAGCACAAACGTCTGCGCAATCCGGCAAACTGAAATCTCCGGAAAGAGTAATTCGGGCATGGATTGGGAGAACTGTGTGCAACTTCCGGATAATATGTGGTCTGTTATTGCGGCACGAAGTGACTCTACTGTTGATTTATCCGGAACCTGTATGCGATTTGTAATGCGGCGATGGATAGGAGAATAGGTTTTCGATGGCTCTCGAAGGAGTTTGAAGAAGTCTGCAATTGACGCAGAGGTACTGACGCGCGCATTGGCAGCACTGACAGTGTCAGCATGTTTCCGGATAGCTGCACGTAGTTTAAAACAAAGCATGCGGACACCAGATACAGATATGTTCAAAGCGGCAGTCAAGTGGGATAAATTCTCTGTGGACATCTGCTTGTGGTCGGCATCAAGAAAAATGTTCAAAACAGCTTTGGACATTTCTGCAGCACAGTTGAAATCTTGGGATAGTGCTCGACATGCGGTACGATCTGGTCTTGGAGACGACACAGCATCAACCTGATAGTCGGCGCACGCACCTGTGGCAATATGATGGAGGAGAGCACGTCGGCATTGTACCAAAGTCATACTGGTGTGAGGGACTGCATGCAAATCAAGAGATCGTTGTATTGTAGACAAATCTGCGTGAAAATACAGAGATACGGGATCGCGTAACATGATGTCCAAGTAAAATATCACGCAACAGTGTCAACGATGTCAAGGGAGTCATCAATACAGTGGACAGTCGTGAACCAGACGTAGATGGGCAGCGGCAAACCAAAGGTCATCGCATACACAAGAACGTGCCGGGTGCTGGTAAAATATGAGTACGGAGGTCCAAGAAAGGATGGAACAGACTACTTTGCGAGGGCGTAGCCGCACAGGGTTGAGCATCGACATCCATAGCACTTGAGTTTGAGTCTGGATGACCACACTGATCAACAGGAGGTGGAGGTCGATGACCAGGGCTAACGGAGCGGAGGAGAGATCAAAGGAGGTGTGCGGCAGAGTTTCCCGACAGAAGAGCAGCCAATCACGACCCAGAACAACATCGTACGGCAGAGTGGAGGTAACAGAGAGCTTCGTGTGCATTGAACGTACCGTGTCGCCACAAGGAAGAGTCAGAATACCAGAGGCGACGGAACCTGGAGCAGAAATGCCGGCAGACAAGATCCAATGAGAGATACTCGAGATGTTGCAGAGGAAGAATCCACCGAGGTGGAGAGGGGAATGTTGCAGAATGTCGCGGAGGGGGCCATTGAGTAGTGCGTGGTATGAGGGTAGGAAGCAAAGAGAAAGTAGAGGCCGGAGGAAGATCGAGAACAATTGCCACGTCACCAACACGTAGCAACCAACACGTAGCAACACGTCACCCCGCCGCAAGCCGAAAACAACTTGGGGATAAGGAAACGGCTTACGCAAAACTGCTGACGAAAAATGCGATTTACTGCAAAAACGCAAAATCAGGCGCCCTAAGACCCTTACCTAACGGTAGCGGGAATCTATCATAGACACCATAGAGCTCATAGACAGTCATAGACACTGTCTATGGTGTCTATGTAGCAGCTCATAGATATCCATAGCAAATGAGTTTTTCCTGATGTGGTTAGCCAACACCCGCCGCTCAACAATAAGGACTATCAGCTTACAGCTACTAACAGTACCGAAGGCGCGGACCAAAATTTTCTGATTTTGGATGTTTTCACTTTCTGATTTTGGATGTTTTCAACTTTCACCCATATCTCACTCAGTTCTGCATGTATCCACACAAAATATATGAATCTGCTCTACTAATTCATGAGCAATTACTGATGGAAAAAAATTGACGAAATTCCTCGTACTTGGATATTGGTATTTGGGGGTGATCGGGGTAGTCATTCGAGTACCACTCATCCAGATCTTCACCAACTGGGCTGAGATTTTGGCTGGGGGTACAGGGATGTAATACGGAATTACTGATAGAAAGAAAAAGTTCCACTTGGTCTAGAACTCACTGAGATAGAGTCCATTCAACATTTCAACATGCAGAATCCTTGAAACTGAATTCACACAACACAGACGGACGCAATCACTTATTCCCTCTATCACTAATTTCGAATTTCATCCCAGTCCCCCCTCCCCAAAGTCCAGAGGGATTGGCAAAGATCTGGATGAGTGATCCTCGAATGACCTCTCTGAGCAGGGCCAGATACCGATATCCAACTACGGGGAATTTGATCAATATTTCTCTATCAGTAATTGCGGATTGAATTAGATCTATATATAATTCGTGTTGATAATGAAGAACCGAGTGAGATATGGGCCAAGGATTGAAAACATCCAAAATTAGAAAATTTTGATCCGCGCCTTTCGTTACTGTTAGTGGCTGTAATCAGACCCATCAGGTGTCGTCATAACTCAATAATCATGGTAGTTTGTGTTGACTTTCGGCCTTCAACAGCCTAATGTACCATTCCGAGGACAACGTACACTCTAAAACTTAGCCTCACTAGTACTGCTTGATAGTCATATAAAATGAATGAAAAGTTCGATTTTCATGCGTGTTTTGCTACATGCCCTATCAACGGAGTCCGACTTCAAGACTACACAGTGGTGGTGATAAATAATGCAACACGTGATTTTTGAAAAGGTTTGGCCCGTACCACCGCAACCACAGCATATTTTCCTTCTGTTCAAAAGAGCGAAATGAGTTCACCGTCCTACCGTCACACTGAGCTTAAGTGCCCAGTCCACCAGAATTCGAGGCTCCCGCAAACCCGACATCGCGAGACACTTTGTAAATCCGACACGCAGTAGAAAAAGCGACACACCTGGCCCACCTCTCGCAGAGTCTGACACATTCTCTGAATACTTTCTTTCCTTCTAATTAACTTTCGTACCTACTGAGCTCGCGATCCCCGTGGTGATAGGATCATACCCCCCGTGTCGCGTAGTTTCTGCGTATATCCATTACTTGCTCCGCTGTTGACTACATAGACCAGGAGATTTCGAGTGTGTCATGAATAAGAGAATTATGGGATGATATATATGGGTGAGGTAAATTACTTTAAGTTAGTGTATTGAGATTCTTGGTAAGTACTATATGTGCGAGGTCCGATAGTGGTCGTAATTCACTTCAGGGTTTGTACACTGCCATGCGCCGCGGCACGCCACCCTTCTCATTCACATTGTTGAGCTCGACTGCCTCAGTGTCCAATCGGAACAAGACTACGCTCACCTTGCAGTCCGCCCAACAGAACCACGGACGCCGCATGCGATGTTGTAGTGTCAATTTCCGCTGTACACTGTGGGCGCCAGATACGACGGCTACGCCCCGCCTTCGATCGTTGTTGGATGTTGGGACAGGGGCTTGTAGTTTCGTGTCGGACTGGTTCTTGCGGGCTTTGCGCGCGGGAGGCGCACGGATGAGCGTAACCTGTGAATAGTGTCCTGCTGTGAGCGTAGCTGAAGACGTATTGGTTCCGACCGTCTCATGACCAGGGAGATTTGCCTCTGTCCTCGGCATTTTGTGCTTCTCAAGTTACAAGGGCGCCCGTGCGGCCTCGGGGGCACCGACGCGTGGTTTGCGCCGTTGATAAATGCTGGCGACGGATTGGGAACATACCTGCGGTGGGGTGTGTCGGCCGTCGCGGGCAGATGATGGTGGTGTGAAAGGAAGAGGTTTGTCACACCGTGACAAATCGTTGAACCAAGTCGAACCACTCCGAAACCGGACGTGTCGGGATTCCTGAAAGCCTGACATAAATGTGTCGGGTTTTGTGAAAATCACGTTTTTTGTGTCGGATTCTATGCAATGTGCCGGATCTTGTGGCGTGTGTCGGAATTGCAAGATGTGTCGCTGTGTCGGCGTTGGTATATTCTCCCAGAATTCTGTTGTCACCGACAAGCAAGAACACGGAGGTTAGTGTTGTGGTGCTTGTTATTCTAAATCCATCCACACATTTAGGATAAGCATGCGATTTGTGTTTGAAATGATTCTTGAACCAACGAGCAAGTCTCACTCCTTCACCCATTGTCACGGATAAATGGCCCGAGAGTGTAACAATGGTGCGGGGGACGATATAGTTACATCTATTGCAACAGAATGCAGCATGACGATATGCGTGATCATCCGGCATAGCCATAACAAGCCGATCCACACTTGTTCCACGAGGTCCGTATGGAAAAAATGTCGGTTTTCGGGAATGTAATATCTGGTGCAATGTATTGTGTACCCCCTCCAACCGAGATGTGCGACGAAGAACTCTTCCAACCCCTTCTGCCCACATGTATAACTCGGGCGACGTCACTCTGAACTGTGCTGTACGTATAACAATATTATCCAACCAGATGTTGGAGAGTATACTGAGTGTAGCATCGGAAGCACAACTGCAATTAACATTGTCCCATACGGTGCCCATAGGAGCACGAATTCTTGTTGACACTGGATCGTACCGGTCTTATCAAGGCGAGTTCTTGCCTTTTTTGACATCCTATCGAGGTCATCATAGTCAACGGATCGCTTCAGCGATTCGGCTGCTCTTTCCCGCTTTCCCTTGTTATCGATGCTGGACATATTCCATTTCCTTAACGGGGAAGCTAAACGTCACGTGGAAGCGAAACGACCCGATGTTCGCCATCTTGGAGGTCACCGGTGAACCCAAAATTTTGGGACATGAATCTTCTCTCTATGAAACCTGGGTACACCAAAGGAATTGCGGAAGGACCCCCTGTGGCGCTCACGCTACGCAATTTTGTGTCCACACTCATTTTCTATACTTTGACCCACCAAAAACAACAATGCAATTACTATATTTCTTTGTGTGATCAAGGGTGGTCAGTGGGGTTTTTGAGGTCTCTGATTCAGAATATGGAAACCCCCGAACATTCAAAGTACGTGGGTGAGGCACAATCTATTGTTTGTTGTGTTTCGTTTCCACGTTATTTGGCCAAATTTGGACTTTCAACTAGTTTGCGCTCATTCTGCACCAAACCACCACGGAATGTCATAATTGTTTATACTGTAGGATAACCAAGATGTCACTCTTGAGGCCTACCACAAAAGTCAAGATGATTAGAGGGATATTGAGGGGGCATCTTGGCACGCCGTCTGATCGTGAGGAAGAAGTTGTTTATTATATGTGACAATATGTGACTAAACGCGTTAACCGCAGTTAACCGGTGGAAAACGTTTGGGTCCTTTTGATGGGCTGGGCCGTAACCGGAGGGAAACTGTTCCGACGGGCCCGAAACACGAGCCACCAGTTGATCTGGTGGCTTGATCTGGTGGCTCCACTGCAAACTCTCTAATGACCTTTTTTAGTGCTTGAGCTGGGTGCTACTGAAAACTTGATATTTGGAATCCAGTCACTCCAATTCGTCGCTGAGGCTAACGATGTAGACCACAAATCGAGCATCATTTCTTTACGAAACCCGTATATTATTCACAAATCAGCTGTAATGTCGGAACCGAAGGCGCCAACGAAAATTTCCAGTTTGGGATGTTTTCAAATAATCACCCATAAACTCGGTCAGTTCTTCATGGATTTGGATGAAATCACCATTAAGGGAAAGCCATTCACCATAGTAGAGGCCGTGTGAAGTTGTGGACGCATAGTGCCTCGAGTTCTTGTGTTATATGAATGGCCATCACACAGCATTCACGGCAATTCTTGCGGGCAATTCTGAATCTTGGGTGAAATAGAGCAGTTCTTGGCGGGATTTGAGGCTTATTTGAGGGCCCATGTTGTCGCCGGAGCCTCGCTGAGAAGAACACTTACCGAACCTTGTGAATTGAGCATGAATTGACGGAGAATGAGGCCCTTACGTGCGGTTGATGGCTGACAAGAATTAACAAATCCGGGAGAATCCCTTTCGTGATTCGGACTGGCCGTGTAATGCTACCTACCTACCTACCTACCACGTGTCCGGCCTCCCACCACCCCCGAACGCCGACAATCAGGTCAAACTGGACAAAATAGCAACTAGACGTTCCAAACAAAAAAGGTGGTTGGTCGATGTGAACAAATGTGGAACACGTGACAATGAACATCACGGATGTATGAAAATTGCATTTCCTAAACAACAAGTACTATAGTTTATATTACCAAAAATACATATAAAGAGGCTACACATCAAGGATGCCCCAGAGTCGCCACCAAATAAGCTATATACGTGTTTAAAGAAAAATGTAACATGGAATCGACACACTGCCATTTTGAACCCTGTGCCTCACTATTAAATGATTAAATTCGCATTTTGAACCCATGCCCCAGAATGCCATTTTGAATCACATGCTTTGTACTGCCATGTTGAACCCTGTGCCTCACTATTGAATGATTAAATTCGCATTTTGAACCCCATGCCCCAGAACACGCGCTTCACGTCGGTGTGAGCCTCTGGTACACTTGTGAGTCCATGGTATCAAAAATTAGCCTAATTGAACAATGATAGCCAATGTTACAGCCATCCTGCTGAAAGCGCAGATATTTTCCCAATCAAGCAATTTTACCGGCCATCAGAAAGTCCGAGGAGGCCATGCCCTCCGTACTTTCAATGCAAGCATAATGAGCATTATCTCAAGGAAAACAGTTAAGAATTGATCCCAGGGGAGCCATCTGACGCAAAATTCATTGAAAAAAAAAAAAAAAAACGGGCCGCACCCTAAGTTCCGCAAACAGCTGTAATTATAACAATCTTACATTTTTCAACATTTTTGGCCAAATGTTGGAGTTTTTCCGACATGTGGTTGAATTCTTTGACAAATGTTAGTGGGGGATTTTTCTGATGAAGTGGCCGCGTGACACTGTGATCTCGTCTCTTTGCTTTTTGCCACCGAGATTCTTGAAGATCAGTGTCCACTCACAGATACAAACTTGACGTTGTCAATTCGGGAGTCTCTACTACTCCTCGGGGTCTTCTACCACCCTCGATTGGACTTCACTACACTCTACTCCCTTTTTCTCTTCTCCCCTTTTCTCTTCGGAAGCTTTGTTCCCTGGGAAATGCGATCATCAACATACTGTATCAGCCGGGGTCGTTACATACTTTGGAAGGACGACCGCGCTTTCGGGGAGCAGAAACAACCGTTAGGGTAGACGTCTTATTTCTGCTTGCCTTTGGACGTCCGCGTCCTCGCTTCATGGTCTCCACTGCAGGCGAATTGGTTGATTGGTGAGACGAATTGGGTGGCTGCCATGAGGATGTTCGACAGTCCAGAGCATCTGGTGCAGCAGCCAATTTTTTTCTCTTCATCATTGTCTTGGTCTCTTTGGTGATACCTGCTCTGGGAATCGGGGTCTGATGAATCTGCCGCATACTCAATGCAAGTCCACAGAGAGCTTTATCACAAGTGTCATCGTCCTACCTGACTTCAGCCCAAGGTCCCCACCCAGTCAGTACTGCCTCACAGGCCTTTACTTGTTCCTTGGTAATCCATGAAGGCCATTGTGGTTCGTCCATCATGCTGAATTCGACCTGCAGAGGTGACAATTTTATATATTGCTGGCCGGACCCAAAGTGGCTTCGGCACCCGTGACTGCTCCTCCCGTAACATCCGATGCTGACCTTTCTGTGTGTGTGGATGTCTCTCGAGAAGCGTTCCGCAAGAGAGGCGACGAATTGTCTGGCCAGACCATGCCAAAGAAAATAGCTAAACCTGTAAAAGTGTTGGCAATATGTATAAGACAATCTGAGCAAAGTTCAAATCCAACTGTTGAACCGGCGTTGAACTAAGCCGAGAGTGCTGTTAAGCATATCATTTTGAGAAACATGAATCAGAATGAGTCGAGCGAGAAGTTGGTCGCGTAAGCAAAAGCACTTTGTCGGATTTTTATTTTTATTTTTGGCAAATATGGACCCCATTGAGCCCACTGCTGTTTACGAGCTGCACCGTAGACTCAATAGTCTAGGCGATTGGATCCAGCGACAGAATTTGAAATGAACATATAAGCCAATATGACTAGATGTTGGCCCAGTGTAAGAGGAAAAAACATCCAGAGACAGTAGAGACGATTCCGAGCTATTTACAAATTGTGTTCGCAACATTTCAAATGATTGACGATGTCAGAGATCAGGTGTTCTTTGTATTTATGGCCAGACTTTTTGAAGTGACGTACACCTTTCTCCAATTCCGGTCGAGTCAGTTTTGTAAGAGATTCAGCATAGTGAGATTGAGAGAATGAAAACCATAATGGAGCAGACAGACAAAGATGCTCAGAGTCAGACATTAGTAATGAAGACGGAGGTTCTTAATGCTGCAAAATGGATGAGAGAAATGAAGGCGGCTGCCTGATTACTTGGCGGATGCCTGAGAAAAGCGGACGCTTTGAATAAGGCGGATGCCACGATAAACAGTACAGGCGGTTGCCTGGATTCAACAGGTGTGCAGTAGATGAACGGTACAATAATGTTAGACCGTTGCAATGAAAGCGTTGAGCAGTGAAGCAAAAGGTCGAGCAGACACAATAAAAGACGTCATCCGATTGCGCATGTATGACGTTTGAATAAATGCGATCGGAACGGCCTGTACAAATCTATGATCACTCAGCATTGGAAACTCAGCAATGGGATATTCTGTCGGTATAGAACGTTTATGGTGCCCAAAATTCGTCTCGACCATTCAGTAAGTGAGAACTAATCTTCCATTAGCAATAGATGCATCATATGAAGAACAAAGTGGTATTTACGCGAAACATAAGACGTAATAAAAATGCTTACGAAGGCTCCAATCAAAATCGGTACTGAGTTTGAGGGGAGGAATTAATAGATCAAACGACAGAACCCTCTCTGTTTCACAGAGTCGGGGATCAACCGGTTATATTAAGCCCCGCTTAATTCCGAGGCATGCCGTTATTGCCAACGAGTTTGAGGGGAGGAATGGACAGATCAAACGACAGAACCCTCTCTGTTTCACAGAGTCGGGGATCAAACGGTTATATTAAGCCCCGCTTAATTCCGAGGCATGCCGTTATTGCCAACGAGTTTGAGGGGAGGAATGGACAGATCAAACGACAGAACCCTCTCTGTTTCACAGAGTCGGGGGACTGAATCTTGTTATCTCACATTTTGTCAAGACACAACCTACATAAGATGAAGTAGAGCCCAGTCAAGCTGAGTTAATTTTTTCTAAATGCATGCTCAACTTCAATAAAACTAGCAAGGTCGACGCAAGCAATGAGAGCCGGCGCGAAGCGCCGGCGACCGCTTGTGTGCAATAAGATCACGCGGTTGAAAATGTGCAGTAATAAAATCGTGGAAACAACAAAGCACTGTTCGGACGTCAGGGAAACTTGGTTGAACGTCAATGGGAGCTCCTTTGAGAAACTCGTCGTCTTGAAAGCCTCCAGTTGCTTCAGAATTGCTCGCCGTGGCTTCGCGGTCCTCCCTGTCCCTCGGCGCTCGCGGTCCTCCCCGTCCCTGCGGTCGGGGTACTCCCTGTCTCTGTGCTCGCAGTCCTCGCGCTCAGGCGCCTCCTTTGCCTCGTACATGCTCCTCTCTGGCCGCATGCTCGCGTTGCTCTGCCCGTTGACGCGTCGAAGACCTCGACCAAAACTCAGAGAATCCAGACATCGCAACAGAAGTAACTTACTGGTAGAGGATACGAGACGGCCTTTCACTGGTGGTTATGACACATTAGTTCCGAGATTCCGGTCGGGGCGAGACGCACCAAATGCCTGAGAGATATCTCCTAAGGGTGGGATTTGAAAAGTAAACAGATATAATAGCGCAGTTTTCACACCCTCATAGTGGTTCGAGACAACGTTCGGGGAGACACTGAATTTTTGTGCAGCCTTGGAAGAACCCACCTGGGAATTGTGACATGGTCGGCTTGAACGAATGAACTCTGTCGCGATTTTCAGGTGAAGGACCGATACGTCTAGACTAGATTATTGGTTCCAGATTATATTTGTGAATGGAAATAAATGATTAAGACAGCCTAAGAAAGTAAGGAATGAAGAACATACCCTCTGAATCAGCCAGGCACTTTAGGGGAGCGACTGGAGGATGACCTCCAAACGGGGCGAGTTACATACAGAAACGGGGAGAGTTATGGTACCACAACCGCCACCACAAACAGGAAGACATTGCTGCCGACCTTGGCATTGGCCTTAGTACTGTGGAAAGGATTCTGGCCCGTTAACGACGCGACTCGGAAGGGTTGAGTACAAACGATGACCGCTGATACAGACGATGATGATGGGTAATCGTGGGTGGCGTCGATGCAGTGACAAACAAGCGTAGGCACAAATCGGGGACGTATACAAACTCGTCAGTCATAGTTCGGTTAAGTCTTCATCAGTTTGATCGCAATCTTCGTGAGTTTGATGGCGATCTTCGTCAGTCTTGATCGCCGCGTTCAATCTTCGTCACTCCATCAAAGTCGGGAACCAACCAACTGCGCCACACCACGATGCACAGTGAACAAATGAACAGAGAGTTTTAAATCTTACAAGCTTAAGCAGCGGGGAGACTCCGCGAAATTTGTAGATGAAAATGAATGGGATTTAAACAACGGAGTATAATCCGTATATTCAATGCATAGCTAAGTCGTTCGTAGTACCGCCCCGCCAACGCGCGCGGCTGTGCCACAACGCGGAACCCAAACCCCTTTACCGTCTAACTTGAACCTCAGCACGCCAAGGCCTGTGGGATCACGGACCTGTCACCTGAGCAGATTGCCGACAGCATCTTGACAGAATGACGAAGATCACTATCAAACTGACGAAGAAGAATCCCATCACTGACTTACGAGTTTGAATATGTCCCCACAAATCGAGCATCAATTTTTTACGAAACCCCTCTATACTTCACAAAACAGCTGTAGTTCTTTATACGTAGAAGTTGTAACACATTCTCGAAGTTGTATCATATTCAAAGGTTGACTGTCTTTTTTTCCGACCTACAAAGTTGTCCTCTCAAAAACTTGTGATTTTCCCACAAGTTGTCAAGGATACTTCTGGTACAGTCTATCGCCCATATGCTGATGTCGATGTGAGTTATCTCATCTGAAATCTCGCACTGTCTCACAATCTTTGCAGTTCCTCGTTGGTTTGATCTAGAGAACCCCGGAACCATCAGAAGCCAAGGTATCATCTAAGAACCTCAAAAATTTGTGCAATCTGTCAGAGAACCAGAATGGAGGAATCTTTCCAATTTGGGTGATCATGGCAGTGCTCGAGTTCTTCTGGGTCAAATTCTCTGAAATTTGCCCAGGAGATCCCCCAGGAGCCAAGGTATCATCTGAGAAGTTCGAAAAAGTTGTGGAATTTGTCAGGAAACCAGAATGGAATAATGTTCCCAATTTGGGTGATCATTGCAATGTTTCGCCTTCTTCTGGGCCAAATTCTCTGAATTGGACCACGGACTTCCCCAGGAGCCAAGGTATCATTCAAGAGCTTCAAAAACTTTGTGGAATTTGCCAGGGAGCCAGAATGGAGTAATGTTCCCAATTTGGGTGATCATCGCAATGCTCGACTTCTTCTGGGTCAAATTTTCTGAAATTTGACCAGGAACTTCCCCAGGAGTCAAGGTATCATCTACAAGCCTCAAAAGATTTGTGGAATTTATCAGAGAACCAGAATGGAGTAATTTTCCCAATTAGGGTGATCATGGCAGTGCTCGACTTCTTCTGGGTCAAATTCTCTGAAATTTGCCCAGGATATCCCCCAGGAGCGAAGGTATCATTTCAGAACCTTAAAAAAATTGTGGAATTTGTCAGAGAGCAGAATGGAGTAATGTTCCCAATTTGGGTGATCATCGCAATACTCAACTTCTTCGGGCTCAAATTCTCTGAAATTTCACCAGGGACTTCCCCAGGAGCCAAGGTATCATCTAAAAACCTCAAGATTTGTGGAATTTCAGAATGGAGTAATGTTCCCTATTTGGGTGATCATAGCAGTGCTCGACTTCTTCTGGGTCAAATTCTCTGAAATTTGGCCAGAAGATCCCCCAGGAGCCAAGTTAACAGTGATAGCTACAAATCTATCAGATCAAATGACAGATACGGAGCGAGTAAGATACACACTGAAAGCGGTAGCCAATCCCTTCCCAAACTGATTCTGCGACAGCATCGGCAGCTCTTTTACATCATCCTTTTCGAGAGCCGAGACATCGACAAGCGCGGAAAATGTTTCGATCATGGCTGTTGACAAGTATCGTTCAGCGCGAAGGAATTGAAGGCAAGGCCAGGGGCATTTGATGACGAAAGGTGGAGCCAATTGGCGATGCAGTGACAAACAACTGTAAACACAAATCGAGCATCAATTTTTTACAAAACCCGGAACTGGTGGAAAACTTCCTGACATCACCGTCACATCACCGTTATTGATTGGCGGCAAATCTTCTGGGATTTGATCGTTTTCTGCTACGGCGGCGACATCTTTTCGTCTAAAGGCAAGCTAATTAATCACTTGATCTGGCATAAGGTTACTGGAGGCGTCTTCCATGGGACAACAAGTCTGATTCTTCCTCAGGTTGATAATCTGCAATGGAGAGCTAGGATATTCCAGAGGATTGACTTGCGGCCTTGGAAACTTGACATCAGTTTCTGTGAAGAAAAAAAAAAAAATGCAGCCCACAAGAGACGGAGACCAAACTCACGCCGCCAAGATGACGTAGGCTTCCCACGCTTCAGGTTTCCCACGCTTCGCTTTTTCCCTGCTGCCGCTTCGAAAGCACGGTTTCGGCGCGGCTCCCTGACGCTTGTAGCGGAGCACCACTTCGTGGCACTTCCGCAAGCTGGGGGCCACACCGAAGCCATGCTTTCTCAGCAGCATTCGGAGAAAAAGAATACAAATATCTAATAAGATTATCTACACTCTTATATAACGTTGAATAAATATCTCATTCGGGCGCCGGCCCGGACGGCTGGGGTTTTCCACCCCAGACCCCGACCGCTGCGCGGGGCTTACCGCTCGCCGCGAAGGCCCACTGCGTGGTGCTTGGCGGTCCCCGTGCGGTAGAGAAGACAATGACGTCGGCGTGAATCGAACACGTGACCTCATGAGCTTCACTTTCGTGAGTCATGGTGATGACGTTGCGGCTGTGTTGGCGGCGTGAGTTTGATTTCCACAAGAGACTTCTTTTCTGGGGCCGTGTATATAATTCTCAGCGAATTAAAAAACCGGTTTTTTATTTTGGTTTGTAAACAGGCCGTTTATAAACCGGTTTACAAACATAAGTATTTAAAGGCCATTTTTTCAGCCTCCCCGTCCCAGCTTGTGCTCCTGGCTGCTGTTTTTGCGCTCCCACCACTTCCCACACTTCCCCCTGACCAGTCCGCAGGGCTCCGGATCGCATCAGCGCCCTGGACCGGGCTGTCTGCCAACAAATCCCTGAAAAATGGTGCCGTTATGTCAACACCGTCGCGGGAGGGTCCGAAGGATACCTCCAGCGAGTGACTGACCACACTTTGGACAGAGCCAAAATCTTTTGCTCCTTCTGGATCCGGGATGTAACTGATGAAGTCGTGGGCATTACCGGAGGGAATATCGTGGGGTAAGGCTTTTAGAAGGCGGAATAGATGCTTGAGTTCCTCGTCGTAGTAGGTAACCCCAGTGCTGGACATATTCTTCATGAAGGTAGTAGCGGAACAAGTTGAGACGACGAAAAGACCGTGGTTGGACAACTTGAAAAATGTTTTCTTGCTGGCTGATTGCCGGCGGTCCGGGTTACCGGAAATCAAGAAACAGGTGATTCTGCCCGACCATTAAAAAACCGGGTTTATAAACCGGTTTACAAACCAGCATTGTATACACGCCCCTATTCTTTTCAAAGAACACTGATGATCCAGCATCATCATCGACCATCTCCGCTGTTCACCACCGACGAAAATGCGGAACAGCTGGAAACGTTTGTGACATTGATAGGGGCTTGCACCTCTCAAATCAAAGGTTAGATTGCTGGATATGACGGGTGTCATGTTCGAATCACACTATGTTTACCTTTTTTCAAGAATCTGATGTTTTTTTGGATTACATCATTTTCTCACAAGGGAATGCCTTGTTTGTTTTGATCCAACTAGCAGTTACCCGTGTCTTCACCACAGAATGACAATGGCAATCATCTGTGTGAAGAATTCTGAAGACGCCGCTTGTTGTCAACCTTCGGTGACTCCTCGTGGCCTCATAAACAGAATTCAAAATGGTTTAGCTATGCTATGTTGACTCCTGAGCGCGACTTTTTAGCACGTTGGCCACCGCGCATCATACTATCATCCAACACCGGATCACCAGAGTTCAGTCGGCTAAGCTTATATGACAAGATCAGTGTTGCGGCAGATACCAAAGATGTTGATTGATCCTGGGAACTTGGATGGATATTTATGGCAGAACAATAGAAGTGGAACACCTGGCAATCAAGGAATTGGCAGGACAACGTTGATGACAACTGTCATGACATGACAGGAGGACAATGTTCAACGTCGTAGCTATGGTGTGCATCGGCTAAACACCACCAAACAGGAACAAAATCTATTGCACCTGGAGAAAACCTCCCTACTTCTGATCCTCTGACAAAAACACTCCGATTAGATAGTATTTCAATCCCCCAAGAGGGATTTTCCATTGGATCAAAACTGACAATAAATATATTTTTCTCAAAGGCAATTTGAGACATCACTGATCGCATCAATTAATCAGTCACGTGTACTTACGAAACAGCCCCTATTCCACCCATCCATTATCCAAAAACTGTCTCAAATGCCCCCGCTTTTGAGCCCATTCAACTTCATTACCCTGAGAGCATTTGTTGTGACCCACACAGAGGTGAGGACCTGCAGAAAAGGTGGTAAATTATTTGAAATTTTTTGCTGGCTCGATTTGAGACATCAATGATGGCATCATTGATCGTTCCAGTTTGGTGGTGTTTAGCCGATGCACACCATACTCGGCGGCTAGCAAGCTACAACTAACCGCTTCTCTGTTTACTCTCGGATTTCGTTCGCCAGCTGCCCATCTAACAAGTCGACCTTTCCACATTTTCAATCTCATTTTCTCGGGAACGAATGGAATAGACGAATTGGATGTTCCACCCCAAAGCGGTGCGTGTCTACAGACTTGCTTCTTGGAATACTCACATACTCATTCTGAAATAGGCCTGGAGTCTTTGGATCGAGTTGAGGCGCAAGACATTTACCCAAGAACAGTTTGTACGTTGCGCCAACAACCCATGCGTTCCGAGATGTCTGAGTTGGACTCTAGGATGCGTGGATGCCACACTGATTGGTCACGGCGGCAAAGGTGGGTAATCATACACGCTTTTACCAGTCCTCTACTTTCATCGTGCTGCCAGTGCAGTTTTCCTCAGGTCTCTTCCATTTTCCATGACCGTCGAATTTGTCCCGATGGTGCGCTAATGATGTGTCTGATCAACTCTTCACCGTCCCATCGCGTTCATTCCATCACAGCTCGATGCCCGCGGGTAGTTCGAAACTCTAAATTGCGTGAGACTCTCGAACGCACCAAGTACCCGGCACGTTATTCGTTCATCCTGTGAGGTTCATTACTAAATAAAGTGTTCGCATAGCTGTCAACTCCGCGTCCGAGACGACCTCCTTCGTCGTTAGCTACATGAACCAGCCTTTTCGAGATAGTTAAGCTTTCAATTATACTTGCGCTTAGGTCAGGAGGCGCTCCCTCCTTTCAGTCAGTCGGTCCCTCACAATATTTTCTTCGATATCGGTTTCCTTCCAGCTCTGATGGTCGATCGGCTTCCTGTCATCCATCTGCTGTTCGCAGATGGGTTATAGACAAGTTTATGTGTATCCACCCTTACAAATAGATAAATTTCTTCTACGCCTTCAGCCCTTCAGCCGGAGCGAAGCGAAGGCACGGCTTGTTCAAACCATATTCTGATCCGTGAAAATATTTGGGGGGTCTATTGGATTGTATTGAATCTGTTCCATTCTGATTCCATGGCATTCAACCTGTGTGGAGGCTTAGTCTTGTGTTTACCCGCGGGGGTCTGATCGCAGTGCTCGCTTATTAGGTAATCGCGGAGTTTAAATTCAAGTCGCGTAGTGGGTTTCATGAAAGACGCGGTATTTCATAGTATTTTGGCATAGGATAGGTTGTATTGGCTGTGCCTGACATTCTGTCTCTTCAGAATCTTAAGGGATGCTCTAGAATCCGTCGTGCAAAGAAGGCGATTTTAGTCATGTGACTATGCCCTTTTTGCGCTCAAACAAGATAAAGAGAGCCCAAAAATCGATGAGAATATTTCGGAGGTCACCTGTCTTGTATAGAATGTGTTCCGCATCAACTCCATGTAATTTAAGCATCGAGGAGGCTTGCATTTGACGGTCGCGCATTTGGCCAAGGATATTCAAACTCCGCAATTACGTAATAACGGAACACTGCGATCAGGCCCCCGCGGTAACAAACAGACTTCAACATGCGAGGAACGAGGATCAATTGTTGAAGCGTCTGTCTACGAGAGACTAGTGGAGGCTCGAATTTGAGAGTTGCACATTTAGCCGAGGAAATTCAAACTCCGCAATTACATAATAACGGAACACTGCGATCAGACACCTCCTGTGACAGAGTTACGAGTTTGGGAAAGTGGATCACTGTGGCTATGCTAACTTAGAGATTACTTACATACCTGGACAGCCGCCGTCAGCTTTACCCTTCCGAGGCAGACAGCGCCCGCCCCTCATTCTCGCTACCAAATCACCGTGCCGAACGTTTCTGGGCCATCCGCTCATCCAGGCCCCCCGCTCTCATTGCGAGCCGCATGTTGCCCGCTACCGTCTGCGAAACAAGACGGAGCGCGAGCGGCTCGATGTCGAAGGCGCATCCAGCCTCTGCCACACTTCTGCCACCACCGGCCACTCTCACATCTCCCACGGAGCCCATCTGTCCTCCTCGACCCAGCTTCACGGTTCCCTGAAGCTCACGACGCTTCCCAGCGCCCCTCCCTCGAGCCCGATGCATTTTTTCGACGGATGATTACGGGATGGTCAGCATATTTGGGGACTTGTAACCTGTTCTATCATAGAGGGAGCTAATCTAGACTGCGTAAAGCTGCACTACAATTTTGTCTGCACCGATAGAGGGGTAAAAGCTTGTGGATGAGTGTTTGATGGAGGCCAAATATTTGGTAGGTGGGGGGTCTCACGTGCCCATCAGAGTGGGTCTAATAACGAGATCGAACGCCTCTTGCCGCGGTCCTTGCATTTTATTTTTTTCTGGGCCCGGAGAGCAAATTTTTGCATAGCATTTTTTAGTGAATCTCTTTATATTATTCCCACACATCTCATGGATTTCTGTGGGATGTCAGATGTGAAACTGTTGAACGAGCACGTGATCAGGTTCTTTTGCGCTGCATACAACCACGTCCAGTTAATGGGATCGATTTTTGCAAGGAAAAATTCTGAGGACATCTCAAGTGTCCAGTACAAAAAAATTGAGGGAAATGAGGAGCAAGGCGGCTTGGAACAAGCAGATAAATGGGCCACATCCACCTAGTGTTCATTCTTCTACACAAGAAACATGGTTCATGCACTCTACCATTATCAAAGTGGTATATCAGAGGCAGGACTAGGCCATGAATGCACATACAACAACAGAAGAGGTGAAGAAACCAGTGTTGAGGTGTTAACAGCTTGAACTGGCGAAAGCCGAAATTCAGGCCCAACGGGCGACATTTGAGTGACATAGCATGCTCCATCTTGAGCTGGACATGTAGGAATATGCAGACAGGCGGTAAATGCCAGAAAATATTAAAGTTATCGTGGAAAGAGGATATCACGGCCTGTTTGTGCAAAAATGCAAGGTCCGATGATGCCGGAAAAATCGGCCCGGACGAATGGGCCGTAAATGAGCCAAAGACGGCACTCTCTCCCAATCTTTTTACGGTAAGTACCGTCATTTAGCTGTCTGTTGACACCCGGGTGCTATTATAATTTGATGCCATCCGTATCCGTCCCAACTTGAAAAAGCCCAACTTGAGGGAGTCAACAAAGCTTTGAAAGCTCCGAGTGTGCTCTTGGTTCTTGCTTGCTCAGAACATCGTCAATAGAATCTTGGAGGTGCAATGCCATTGATAGCGACTCACCCTTGACCCTCAAATAACCTATAACTTGGGCAACATCCGTGACATCCGTGCGCATTGCATTTGGTGCATGCGCTTCCGTCCCGACGAATCGACCTATTGCCGGCTGCCAGGGGCGGTTGAGGGCGAGTGCAAGGACTCTACCGCAGGTATCTCGGGGTCTGATCTGGGATGAGCTGCGCTACTGCGCATGCCATGCCGTAGTGCTGCAGTACAATGTGAGGTGTGCTTTGAATTTCGGAAAGTCGTACATGTTGATTTGCAATATAGGCCCGTATTGGGTACTCCTGGGCACGATGGGACGGCGTCAGCGACAATCGACTGACAGCTCCTTACTTTCCCCACAAGAATAGCTTTACTGCTTTGGATCTTTGAACAAGGAAAATCTGATGTTGAGTATTCACCCTGATGGGTCAATTATAATTCCCGTACATCTGTCGCATCCTATGACGATTACTCTCCCCACGATGTCTTGACCAAATGTCGTAATTGTAATCGAGAATGTGTTCAAACGCCTGAGTTGGGTCTGCATACAGTAATTTAAATGTCTTCAGCATGCCCTCTCAGATATCAGTATCTACACATACCAGAATCAGGAGCTGCCTTAGGCATCGTGTTTTTAGAGACCCAGAGACCTTGATTCCAAACTATTGGCAGCGCCAAGTGAGGTCTCTCTTCGAATAAGCGAGTCCTGATGGAGACTGGGTGCCACATGTCACGTTGGGCCTTGACATCCCCTATGTTAGACCTGAGATCATTCTCACTGGGGTGCATAGATGTGCCTTGATGTGTTGTGATGGCCAATGCAGCTGTGTTCAAGCACTGGGCGCAATCAACTGATCTTATTGCTTCTTTTATTGATCTGATCCCTTGCACTGCCATGTGCGCGTGTCGATTCCTTGCACCATATCCGCGGAGGTGTTTCCTGCTAGAAACAGCCTCTTTATATCTTCTCTCAACACGGGATCTCCGCAAGGGCTACACGTAGACGGGCGCTGCTGCTTTACTACGCGTTTCTTTCCGTGTGATATGAACAGCCTCGCTACATCAAGAAATTGCATCTCTTCTCTTGAAATGGGGTCTTCCTGTAGACGCGCGCTGCGGCTTTACTACGCTTTTCTTTCCGTGTGACATGAACAGCCTCTCTACATCAAGAATTTGCATCTCTTCCGTCGAAATGGGTCTGCCTATAGACGCGCGCTGCGGCTTTACTACGCATTTCTTTCCGTGTGACATGAACAGCCTCTCTACGTCAAGAATTTACATCTCTTCTTTTGAAATGGGGTCTGTCTCACAGACCGCTGATCGGTTCTGAAATAGTTTACCGAAGACAAACATGTACAGTATTGTACCACCTCTTGAGACGATCAAATCTGATTTGATCTCGGTACAAAAGTAAGAATGATTTTGCACAAAACTGTACCACCCAAAGTCATCTTTAGTGCCTAATCTATGCTACTACCAAGTTTGGAGGTAATCCGTCGGAAATTGGTTGAGATTGTGCCTAATCCATCCGAAAAATCCTTATCATATGTCAAATGGTCACTTAGGATGCACAGCCACCTCCCTTACTTTTGAGACGGTTTACTCTAGATTGAGATGCAGGCGCATGGGAGCCGTGGTGATATGTTGACCCCCGAGATGGTCCTCGGCCCCGAGCTTCAACATTTGATGGTGTACGGCTTGCAGCTTGGCCTGCGGATCTACGTATACCACGACGTGCCGCTAAGCTGTCCGCAGCGGGTTGGTGTTCATCCCGGCCCAATGGTCTTCGGGACATGACTTGGAACAAGGGCACTCTGGGGAAGAAGAGAAGGGAGTGGGCGAACTTGAAGATCACAGGATGGCACATCCTTATAACGCCTCAAAGCTGCGTGGGCAAGAAGATACTTAAATATCGAGTATTAGGGTCATGGGATGATGACTGATCTTGGGTCCGAATATAGTTTCTTGATCGCAACCGACTCTGCACCTCGACTACGTCTCCGTTCAATCCATATTCAGCCCTTTCTGAGAATTGGATGTAGCTCTATGACTTCATCTTCTGTTTCTTATTTCTGAATCATACATTTTTTTCCGCAACCACATCTGAGTCTCGTGAAAGGGACTGGACTGTGGAATTTCGAGTCGACCAATGAGAATGGTACTCTCTGCAATTGTACCTGGGTGTAAAACAAGGCTGCTGAGATAAGTCATTAGTTACCCCACAACAAAAGAGTGAATGATAATACCCCAATAGCTTACCGGAATTGGGCAGTGATTAGAATACAAATTGTAAGGCAAGCAATGTAAATCTGATTTCCTGAGTCTTTAGAAAGTTTCTCCCGCATATCTAGAAGCTTCTGGCCCATGCCAGTCACCGGTGGTTGCAAAGCACTGGCTTGAACACTGTGTTTGTCTGACTGTGCATCACCGTCAATGATCGGTTCTTCTAGCAATTTAAACCATAATTAGACTTCCAATTTTGTTTTATCCTAGCTTGGTAGGATGTTTTATATTCACTACATAAATGGTGAGCACCAAGAATAGTTGGTGGCTACAAAGCACTGACTTTGGCATCATGACTTCCCAATCCAAATCCGGAAAGCAGTTGCTTGCTTTTCGGAAAGAGTCAGTGGAAAGCGCGCTCAATACAATCAATCTTAGGTGCAAAAGATTGATATTAAATCATCCAGTGGGTTCCCAGGGAAATCTGGAAGTCTTCACACTGCTTCTTGAAAAAGGAGCGGAACCCAATGCTGAAGGTGTGGTTTCCCTTTGATCCCGATGATGTTTGCCGACATGGTACCCGCAGGCGGTAAGCACGGGACAGCACTCCAAGCAGCGTCGTACCGAGGAAATCAGAAGATTGTGACGCTGCTTCTTAAAAAGGGCGCGGACCCGAACGCTCAAGGTGAGGATTCGTTTTGATCCCGATGATGTATGGTAAGATGTTGGCTGCAGGTCGCGCGAAAGGGACGACACTCCAAGCAGCATCGTACCGGGGAAATCTAGAAGTCGTCACACAGCTTCTTGAAAAAGGAGCAGATCCCAATGCTCCAGGTGCGAGCCTTGCGATCCCGAGAATGTATCACTGACATGGGGCCTGCAGCCAGCGAGTGCGGGACAGCACTCCAAGCAGCGTCATACCGTGGACATCTGAAAATCGTCATGCGGCTTCTCGAGAAGGGAGCGGACCCGAATGCTGAAGGTGCGGTTTCCCTTTGATCCTGTGACGTCTGCTGACATGACACCCGCAGGTGGTGAGTACGGGACAGCACTGCAAACAGCATCGTACCACGGACACCTGCAAATCGCCTTGCTCCTTCTCGACAATGGAGCGGACCCAAATGCTCAAGGTGCAATTTCCTTTTGATCCCCTGATGTCCACTGACATGGAACCCACAGGTGGTGGATATGGGACAGCACTCCAAGGAGCATCGATCCGGGGACAGCTTGAAATTGTTATGCTGCTTCTCAAGAGGGGAGCGGACCCGAATGCTGAAGGTGCTGTTTTCTTCTCATATCATGATATCTGCTTACATGGTAGCTACACTGTTGCGCATTTTATGGAGTCCTGATATAATTTTTCTCATTTTACACAAAGTTCTGTCAAAGTTCTATCAACCGGTGACGGACTCGGAGAGGCGTAATCCCGGTTTCAGTGAACAGAGGCACGATCATGGAGCGGCGGTGAAGGTTAGGTATGAAGCTTACTTGAACCTTCATCAGTTGATTGACATGGACGTCCTCACTATCCGCAGCGATCTCACAACCATGGATTAAGTGACAGTCGACGCGCGCTATATACAGCTGCTTAAGTTCTCTCGGCGTTAGCCTTCCAGTCATATCCTCAATAGACAGGTTGCGCAAAAGCCGCACAGGCCGCATGCGGCTTTTGTGCATTGCGCAAAGCCGCAGAGAAAATGACACATCTGGGGGCCCAGAACCGTATGAATTTTCTTAGAATACATACAATTCAAGTGTTTCGGAGCCTCTGGGGTATGCAGAGTCGGCAAGGAATCAGAAAACAACGCATCAAAGCATCGCTTGTCAATGGCTTGTCGCCACCGCATATTTGACGTCATATGTTTTGGCCATAAAAGTGCGGCTCTCCCATTCTCGGCCCACCGAAATCAAACAATATCGTGGATACAGAAGTGCCAGGTATTGACTGTGAGGTTGTAAGTCAGATAGTCTACTCACCTCACTCAGAACAGAAAAAAGCCGTGCGGCTTTGCGCAAGTGCCAAAAGCCGCATGCGACTGTGCGCAACCTGTCTAATACCCTTCATCCGATGTTCACAGTAGCGGGCTGTGCGTGCCTTTGCTTTGTAGTGGTCTGCGAATATATGTTGAGTGTCCGTTCGGATACCTAAAGCCGTTTTGAGCCGGCGGGATTAACCCTCTTGCCTGTGCCCAGTCGAACACACACTTGTATCTTTGGAGTTGGAGTTTAGTGATTTTATGATTAGTTTTTGGGATCTTGGTTTTTGAGTTGTTGGTTTGGAGTTGTGCTCCCCGCACTCACCGATTTCACATGCTCACAATTTCATGGCTGCACCCAAGAGCACCGTTTCAACACCTCGTATGAACTGCCTCGACCAAGCCCAGGACATATCACGAACTCCAGATAATCATCTTTCTTGAGACCCGGCTACTGCCTGTCTACGTTGGTATACATTGGTCTACGTACGTCGCCGTAGGTTGCCGTAGGTAGCCACACTTTGGCTATGGACTTGGCCACAGATAGCTGTATGTCTGGGTCCCTGTCTGTGCCTACACGCGTAGCCAAAGCCTCTGTCTACGGGGACCCGGAACGCAGTGGATTTAGTCATTTGAATGCAGGTCTACTGCACTGCTTTTCAAAACGCCTGCCATTTGAAATTGATTGCATCTCTATTGCGTCAGGTCATGCTTTTCAAAATGGCAGCCATTGAATGCACTTCTATTGTGTCAGGTCATGCTTTTCAAAATGCCTGCCATTTGAATGCACCTCTATTTTGTCAGGCCATGCTTTTCAAAATGCCAGCCATTTGAATGCACCTCTATTGCACCAGGTCATGCTTTTCAAAATGCCAGCCCTTTGAATGCACCTCTATTGTGTCAGGTCATGCTTTTCAAAATGGAAGCCATTTGAAATTGAATGCATCTCTATTGTGTCAGGTCATGCTTTTCAAAATGCCCACCATTTGAATGCACCTCTATTGCACCAGGTCACGCTTTTCAAAATGCCAGTCATTTGAATGCAGGTCTATTGCACTGCTTTTCAAAATGCCGGCCATTTGAAATTGAATGCATCTCTATTGTGTCAGATCATGCTTTTCAAAATGCCAGCCATATGAATATTGTGTCAATGCTTTTCAAAATGCCGGCCATTTGAAATTGAATGCATCTCTATTGCGTCAGGTCATGCTTTTCAAAATGCCAGTCATTTGAATGCACCTCTATTGTGTCAGGTCATGCTTTTCAAAATGCTGGCCATTTAAAATTGAGTGCATCTCTATTGCATCAGGTCATGCCTTTCAAAATTCCAGCCATTTGAATGCACCTCTATTGTATCAGGTCATGCTTTTCAAAATGCCTGCCATTTGAATGCACCTCTATTGCGTCAGGTCATGCTTTGCAAAATGCCAGCCCTTGAATGCACCTCTATTGCGTCAGGTCATGC
The DNA here is from genome assembly GCA_029378375.1 of Mycena olivaceomarginata. Lineage (NCBI taxonomy): Eukaryota > Fungi > Basidiomycota > Agaricomycetes > Agaricales > Mycenaceae > Mycena > Mycena olivaceomarginata. The sequence goes on from JARKIC010000544.1 coordinate 83,735, forward strand.
TTCTGAAAATGCCAGCCATTTGAATGCACCTCTATTGCGTCGGGTCATGCCTTTCAAAAAGCCAGTCATTTGAATGCAGGTCTATTGCACTGCTTTTCAAAATGCCTGCCATTTGAAATTGATTGCATCTCTATTGCGTCAGGCATGCTTTTCAAAATGGCAGTCAAAATGGCAGCCATTTGAATGCACTTCTATTGTGTCAATGCTTTTCAAAATGCCGGCCATTTGAAATTGAATGCATCTCTATTGCGTCAGGTCATGCTTTTCAAAATGCCATGCCGGCGGCAAGATTGAGCATGTGAACGACAATCTTTGTTTCTTCTCCTTGACGTCTTCTGCCTCCCGTCGGCTTTCCCCTCGGTGAGAGGCAGGCTATCGGCACCTGGAATATCTTGGCTCATCTGGCCTTCAAGACCAGGTTCATTGGCACCCCCTGTCATTTCGCGTGCTGCGTACGGGACTGACTCGCTTCAGATCTCCATTGTCTTTCACCAATCAACCGTGCTTAGCGAGGCTGCTGAGGAAAAAAAAAAATACGGCATAGCACGGTCTCTCCGTCTTCCCAACAACCCTTTGGCTGTGGCATTCCTATCGCTTTGCCACCAGGCTGCAATCTCCAATGGTTTCTCCTTCATTCACTGTGTATACCGCGCCGAATGCACCCCATACTCCTCTGACACGGAAGGCGACACGACTAGCATCTTGTCCATCACCCACATTCGAAATGTTGGCCAGCAGCCCTGTCCATGATCGCACTATGCTCTCGCTCTCCTCGCAGCATGAAGATCTACTGCCTGGCGAATTGTCGGAAAAAACCTTTCTAAACTATAAGATCTTATCCTGATCTTATCAGTTGAGAGTGGGTTACAGGGGGTTACAAGGGAGTTATAAGGCGAAACAAGGGACTTTCAAGTGATAAGGTCATTATCAGGTTGAACCGCCGTTTATAAGGTGGTTATAAGGTGGTTATAAGGCCTTATAAGGCCCTATAAGGAAGGATCGAGCAAAATGAAATAAGGCAATTTCGATTTTTCCGACATGTCGGCCCTACCATGCCACCCCTTCCAATTGCTGTCCCTTCTGCTTGCGACAGCATCTCCAATGTCCCCGAGACGTTGCCTGGCCGCTTGAATCTGTCGTTGCAGTTGCTGGAATCCCAGTCACATGCAATTCGTCTGAGCATTCAGGCGAAGGAGCAGGGGGATAAAGAGACCCCAAAAACATATGCACGCCAGTATAGCGCTTACGAGAGTTGGTGGAATGCATCGGAGGCCGCGAAAGCGGCCAAGAACCGGTGCCTAGTCACCATTCCAGCGATGCCAATCATTCCTTCGAAGGTCGCCACGTTCCTTGAATATGTAGTGGGGAGGTCTTTATTCTGCATTACACACTAGTCCATTATTAATTTTTGTTTCAAGCGGAAGCCTGGAACCAACGGTGAAACAATTCCAGGATCATCCGTGGGGAAGGTGACGATTTCCCAGGTCATTTCAGCCCTCGAATCCTATCGTTTGAACTCGCAACATCTGTACAAGAACTGCCCGGAGGCGCAAATCGGCCTTCGCACCGATGCCCACATTCGACGGTTCGAATCACCAAAACAGACCAGCAAATGCCGATTTCGGTCAAGTTATACAGCGGTGGCCGTATCCGGGATCACCGGAACTGAGATGTCAAAATGTCAAAATCCGAAATCGAACCTCGACCATCCCGCTGTACGCAGAAGGACTGTCTCTCTCGTTGTTGGGTATGTACTTGAATTCGAGTATACCTTTTCTTCAATCTTGCGCATAACGTTGTAGCGGAAGCAAATGCTGGAAATATTGAAATTGCCACATTCTCTGTGCAGCATCGAAGTTGAAAGCACCTATGCTTTTCAAAATGGCAGCCCTTTGAATGCAGCTTTATTGTGGCAGGTCACGCTTTTCAAAATGGCAGCCATTTGAATGCACTTCTATTGTGTCAGGTCATGCTTTTCAAAATGCCTGCCATTTGAATGCACTTCTAAGGTAGGCGTCGTACGCATCCATCGAGTCACGTGTACGTGACGTCACACGTTACAGTAACGTGGGAAAGCGCGAAATCTCAGAACGAACTTTTTTTTTTGTCATTGTACCTCTCTGGGACCAGAGAAATATATCCTAGTCTTATTTTGGACTCCAAGATCCTCAACGTGTGAACTATATATTTTTCGGTAACTCTCGGAAACCATCAATGTGAAAATGATGCCGCCAACAAGGTAAATCTACTGCAACAACAGGAATATTCAAATTCTACGAGTCTTTCTAAGCCTAAGGTCCTCAAGATATGAAGGTGGAAGTGTACGGTGACCCCTATACCTCTTATTGGCCCATGCCGCATCTGCTCCATCAAGCCCGCGGAAGTATGCATCGGCAAACCTTGATGACCTGGTTGCGAAACGGCGCATAGATGCAAGCGGAACTGCATCAAGGGCTTCCAACATATTGCATGTCAAGTCTTCCTCCTTCGAAGATGGCGGGAACATGCGGTAAATCCGCTTGGCATATCCCCAACATTGCTCAATAAAATTGAGCTCCGGGTGGTACTTTGGGAAGAAGATAACCTCGAAACCCCGCTTGTCACAATGTTCTTCCAGCATGGATTTCTGTGCCTGGAAATCCGGCTCCATGTAAAGAATTTTTTTGAGGCAGCAATGTGTTGAAGTGGTGTGGCAGCATTTAAAATTGGTCCCACATTGTGCTTTGATTTTTTTCCTGGAGGTAGAGTTTGGCGCAGGAGCATCAGGGTCGGGAAGATCATGCCCTTTTGCACGGCGTTCAGAAATAAGGATTTTCATGCCCTTGAAATGACTGTCCGGCAAGTAAAGGGATTGTGGAGTTCCATCCCGGAAGGTAGCATCTCGCATGCGTACACAGCGTGCAATGTATGAAATTGAAGGAGCTCAACTTAAGTTAATACCGGTCTAGACCACAGCAGAACTCAAGTCCCGCTGAACTTAAGTTCTGCCCTGCATGCAGTTGGCCTGTAAATGTGAGGACCACACCGCCTGGAACTTAAGTCCTGTACCACTGAAGTCCAGCAACACTTAAGTCCCCAAGCACTTAAGTCCTGTCTAAACACTTAAGTCCTGTCCAAACACTTAAGTCCTGTCCAAACACCAAAAACAAATCCACCAAGGGGATTCGAACACCAGACCTGCTAACTTTTCCCCACTTTTCAATCTAGAAGGGGAAGGTGTTAACCACTACACCAAGAAGGAGATAGTACCACAAACACATGGATATAATATTAGCCTTATTATGGCCTAAATCTTCTCCACTTTCTTTATTTTGCCTCTTCAGGTCCTGTGGCCAAACTACTATCCATAGATGATTAAGAGATTGATCTGTTTCAATAAATTAATCTATATAAAAAACATAATGAAAGATGACTGGAAATGACAAGTGAGTCAAGACCAAGAGGTGGGCGGGCCGAAAGCTCTTGAAATCAACCTCCGAAATCTAAGTGGTGGCTGTACCCCCTCCCCCCCCCCCCTCTAAGCGACGGACCGACTGCCTACGGACCGATCTCCGCAGCCATTTCAGCCTTCCTTCGATCGGCGAATGTCGGGACATCGACTTGCCATCAGTCAACATCGCATGTCCGGTCCGATGTAATTTTTGAATACTGACCCTTGACGGCCCCAAAATATTATGAGAACCAGATAGATCTCTTCGGGGGATATGAAAATGGGGGGGTCTCTCGGTTATATTTTACGGCTAGGTTCATCTTGCGGTCGTAAAACAGAAGTTGGATCAGATGCCGTTCCAGCCCAAAACACGGTCGGACCGGACTCCGAGTTAAGTCCGAAGGGAGGTCGATTTCACGGACTTTTCGGCCGCCCACCTCTTGGTCAAGACATATGCAGTACTTACCATTACCATGGTAGAAAGAAGGCATGGAAGGGATCTGATGGCAGTCTGATTGAGGACTTCAGTTATGGCCCTCCTGGTGTAGTGGTTAACTCCTCATATCTCATTCTTTCGGAAATCCGAAGGTTGGTGGTTCAAATCTCTCTAGTGGATTTTGTTTTTGTGTTTGATATAATTCTTGTTGCAATCACTTGAGTTCTCTATCACTTAAGTCCTCTGGTGGTCTGGACCGCCTAGAACTTAAGATGAGCTAATAAAGTATCTGGCAATGTCATCGGCGCCTTTAACTTTATTGAAGTTCTCTGATGGTTTCGCCGTCATACTGACAGCGCTGAGAGCATCGGGGGCTCGGGCCGTGTGGATGGTCGCATTGTCATAGGCCAAGACATGCTTCTCATCCAAATAATCCTCATTGAGGATGTCCATGGCCACGGTGGCTTGGTCAAGGATGGTTTGGGTTGTTTGATAGCCCTCGCGTGTCTTTCCTGCCTTCAGCAAATTCCGAGCACGTTTATATTCGCTGGAAGGATAAATTAAATCAAGATCACGACGGCCGGAAAAATGCTCACCCATCCGCATTTGGGTTCTTGGATCGCATCCAGCCGTAAACATCAGAAACAAAGTCGCCGACCATTTGACTGGCCCCTTCTCCCTTGGCTTTGATGCTGCTTCTTTCTGATTCATGAACCCAGCGCAAGTCACGACAATCATGACAGTAGAAGGTTGACTCGTCATGCCGCCAGATCACCACGATTCGAGCATCTCCAGCCGAGCTCATGAAGGCCCTCATCCGAGCATCAAAGTAAACCTGCTCATCTGTCAGACCGTCCTTGTACCAGCGCGATCTGGACTCGAAATCCCGCCACCGAGGAAGAAACACATTCTGGCGGTAATGCACAACATCCTCTCTCTCGTGCCCGTCTGAATACATTCCCCTCGGCTCCTTTCTCCAACGATAGCCCATTTTCTTCATCCAACATTGAGCTGTCCGAATCGAAATCTTGCTTTTAATCTGAAGACGAGCTTGAAACTCGGGTGTCGCAACGTAACGGACAATGTCCTTGGCCGAGATGAACTTGCCGAGTGATTGCAAGTGAAGGAAGATGTCACCGGCAATGTCCTCATCAGAGAGGATGGATGAGTTGAAGCGACCATACTTGGGGCTCGGGAGATTATTCTTGTCCTCGCAAAAAGTGATGGTCCATTCACGGATTTTTCTCCCGAGCCAAGTCTTCGAGCCGGACTTGCCACTGGCCGCAGAAACAGTCTCTGAATGCAAAGTCCATCCTGCATATCCAGACCCCTTGTACAAACGAAGGAAGCGGACCATGCACTCAAGGCGTGCAGTAGTCACGATATCCAGGTTTGTCTTTTTATGTCCCCGTCCAGCCCCTCGTCGGGGATGGAGGATATTCTGCAGATTTTGAATCGCGACATCAACAGAATCATTAGATGACACTTGGCTCGGCATCTTCCAGCATCGAGGATGGTTGGGCATAGTGAACCCCTGTTCACCCGGGAGATACGAAGCGGCCCCAGGTGGCAATGAGCGCGCTGGGGATGGGGGAGGAGCCGATGGAAGGGGCAGGGACTCGTCAGGTACTGGAGAGTTGGCAGGACGAGGAGAAATATCCTCGGATGGGTCCCAGGGTAATTCATCCAAGCCTTCTTCGGCCATTGCTTCTGGACTGAGGTGGCTGGCCTGGACAGATAGGTACTCGTCCTCGTCTGCATAGTCACTATCCTCACCCTGAGCATCCTCAATTGTCACCCTTGAAGGCGAAGCAACATGTGAGGACACTGGAACAGGATCAGGGATGGAAGGTGTGTCAATTACTGGAGTGTCGACAATGTTATGAGCCGGTTCTTCAGCCAGAATTTGTACATCTTCGTCGAGATCCATGTGGCTAATCTCTGAGAGCTGTTCTTCGATTTACGGTGATGGAGTTTCGTTGGTTCGAAGTAGAAATTCCGGCTCCTGAGGTACTGGCCGAGCGCGCGAGAAGAAGTCATGCATGCTGCTTGTCTTTAAGCCATGCCGCATGTCCTCCTTTTTTTCCCTCTCAGACCGCTTCTTCTCTGCCTTCCGGAGCTCTTGTGCCCGTCGAACGGAGATTTCCTTCCCGACTCTGGTACTATGATAGCTGCCGCGCTGCGCAGGAGCTGCATTCATATGCAAAGAAGCCAGATGCTCATCACTGAGCTTCAGCCATTGGACCAGATCTGTGTAATCCTTGGGATGGGGTATGTCATTTTCTTCATGGACATCAATTTCGGGCTCGTCTTCGCCGTCGGATTCGGAGGCATTGCCCCCACACGGCTCAAGTATGAAAGCACCCGTAGGCTCAGCATCACTGCTTTCCGAGGAATCATCTGCACTTCCAGGATCAGGAGAAGTGTCTCTGAGGCGTTTCCTAGGCTGATCTTCGTCACTTTGCTGAGTTTCGGCGCCTTTCCGCTATCTACAGACAGAGATATGAGCAAAGATATTGGATTTTGGTGTTGAGCCTGACCTTGACAGCAAAAGCTCCAGATTCTTTGCTTTTGCCTTTGATTTTAGTTTAGGCATTGGTAGGATGGGTTCTGACACAGTTTGGATGCCAGAGGTTGGAGAATATATCAGTGGCAAGGCGAAACAAAGAAGAAAGAGATCGGCAGCACGTGACCACTTGACTGTGGAATTTCCTTTTTGGGAAGCGCGAATTTTTCGACCTCAAAATACATTTGTATGCTGGGTGGCCGTTCTTCGCATTCTGAGTAGTTTGAAAAAAATGTGTTAAAAACTTCTTTTTGAGACTATTTATGGGAAATCTGGAACCACAGAATCCTTTATACATTGAAAACAAGTGTTTCTGTGGTTTTAGTTTGAGCCCGCACCCCGACACCCCCGACTAGTATGGGCGGGAAGGCGGCGTCACGCTGTGACACACGTGATTCGATGGATGTGTACGACGCCTACCTTATTGTGTCAGGTCATGCTTTTCAAAATGCCTGCCATTTGAATGCACCTCTATTTTGTCAGGCCATGCTTTTTAAAATGCCAGCCATTTGAATGCACCTCTATTGTGCCAGGTCATGCTTTTCAAAATGGAAGCCATTTGAAATTGAATGCACCTCTATTGCGTCAGGTCATGCTTTTCAAAATGGAAGCCATTTGAAATTGAATGCATCTCTATTGTGTCAGGTCATGCTTTTCAAAATGCCCACCATTTGAATGCACCTCTATTGCACCAGGTCACTTTCAGGTCATGCTTTTCAAAATGTCAGCCCTTTGAAAGCACCTCCATTGCATCTGGTCATGCTTTTCAAAATGCCCGCCATTTGAATGCACCTCTATTGTGTCAGGTCATGCTTTTCAAAATGCCGTAGCTTTCAATGATTTGAACAAAATCTATAACTTTTGTCCCAAGTCTACTTAGTTCTGGATCAGAAATCAAGCACATAATCTGTTCTAGTCAAAGATTGGGAAACTGGATTTTTTCTTTCAAATCGACACCGGGTGTGACGCGTGACCATTTCAACCAGTTCGACAATTCGACACCGGGTGAAATTTTGCGTGACAGCCTCAAAAAGTTCGACATTCGGAACGGAAATTTTGTCTTTTTTGCGTCTTTCAGGCAGTTTGGGCTGGGTGTGATGCTCGGGAGGTTCGACTGGGGCCGAGTGACGTGTGACCGGAACCAAATTTTGGGATCGACACAAGGGTGCGTGACAGGACCCCTGATAATCCCTTTGCAGGCTAGCCCCCGCCCGAAGCAAATTGGCCGATTTTTGTCCACACAAATTTCGTCCAGACAGAGGCGTTTTTGTCCGGACAGGATCTAGCCGAGACTACCAAAAAGGGTAATTTTCGGTTTCCATGTGTCTGTAGTACGAGTTCTAGGCAGTGAAGGACTGGAAAAAACGTGGGATACTACACATCTGAATCCCACTTGAAGGGAATTAAAGATGGTCAAATGTATAGTATAGTAAACAAAAATAGACTGTAGCCTGATCCTAAGCCAATGCCATGTCTATCAAGACCAATTATTAGTCTTACAAGACGTGCCTTCACTACGTTCTGGTGTAAGTAAGGCTGAGTTTAGGGCAGGTCTCGGCAAGTGGTGCTGGAGCGCTGATAGCGGAGATTGAAATGGCTTCAGACAGACAGACACACATAATTTTATAAAGAGAGTGAGATTCACACCAGGCAAGCCACAGGGTTTGTAAGGCCCAGTGAAGGTATCTCGGCAGCGTAGATTAGTCCAGGACTCACCAGTTTTGCGACATTGGTGTACATCCAGGCAAACATGAATGGTAATAGCACCTGTTTAGATCTCTGCGACCCACAAACAAACCCCAGTGGCAAGGCGTTGAAGGCCACGGTTCCAGGCGAAGGCAAACACCACCAAGAAGTCATATTCACTGTGGTTGACGCCCTCAAGAAGTTGGATGAGTGAGTTAATCACAGTTGCTGTATTATCCGTCGCAAAGCTCACCTGTATTAGCATATCCGCTAATCAGGTTAAGTATGCTAGACAGTACTCAATTGTGGGCTATAAAAACACTGAATTCAAGGACTCTCAGAGTAGGGTGGGAGGTTAATGACTTCCGATTGCCCGAGCCATGGACTCAACATGGAGGACGAGGTCTATTGAGTCTTGTTCACTACAAATCACAGATATTTCACAGTCAGGTGGGACATTCCAGTGCATGCCAAACCAAAGTGAGTGATATTAATAGGGAGACCACCAATTCTGATGAAAAGTAGGCAGTGTATGTGAAAATAAACACATGCAGAACAGATTCTAAGTTCAAATTGCAGGAGAAAACTACACTGCACTGAGGCCCTGAGCTCAATCTGCGCTTACAAAAGTCTCCAGCTTCCGAGACCCTAGTGTGACCATCGCAAGGTCCCATTGGTGACAAAAATGAAATTTGGGTGACATCGGTTTGACCTGCGAGGTAAGCATGACCCCATTCAACTGAATGCTGATCTGTCAACAGCATAAGAATCTGTATTAGATGTAAAGCCAGACTTGGTTTGGACATTTAATGCACAAGGATTTGACAAGGCAAGAACTTCATCCACAAAAGGTCTGGAGGACGGTCACTGGCACTGCATCAGCTCATCTGTAGATGGTTTCACAAATGCTACTCAATGCTCACGAAAATGGAATAGAAACATAAAATGATTGCTTAATACAGTGAATATTGGGTGTGCAATAAAACCATAATATTCGAATCTAATCACTGCTCGTCATCAATGGTACCATTGCCCTCGCTACTGCCACACATAAATTTACCAACTAATATTCTTTGATGCATAGGGCCATAAAGAACTCATGGCTGTGGCCTGAAGGTCCATAACCAATAGCAAGTGCTGTCTGTAATCCAAATGTTGGTACATACCTGAAAAGGGAAATTCTGAAAAGTTGTCTTCCTATAGTCCCATGACATGTAGATTCACCAGTAAGCCAATATTCTTTGATGCACAGGCCCATAAAGAACTCATAGCAGTGCCCTCAAGCCCTATAACAAATTGCTGTCTGTATCCACCTGATAGCCCTGATCATTGTGGTCATTTTGGTCTATTCAGATTCCCCTCAGACGTAATATTGGCCACAAGGTGCTTTACATTGCCAAACATGTGACTGTATTGGCCCTGGTAGGAGCCCGGATTATCAGACTCGCGTTTTCGGTAAGGGACTTTTTGATCACGAGACGAGCAGAGGGATCAAAAAGCTTCCTAAACCGACTGGAACATCTGGTAAGCATTTTCACAGGGCCCGCTAAACTAGTGTCGGGACTTGGAATTGTTGACCTCTGAATCTTGAAAAAAAAGAGTAAGATTTGATATAGAGAAAGATGATTATTTTTTAATTTCAAGTCCAATGAGCGCAACTTGTTTTGCAGCATAAGTTGAGGCCGTGATCATTGTCACGGGGTCCGTGCGCAGATGACGATCAGCACCTTTCAGAGAACTCAAAAAAGAAGTTGGTCTCATTCGGTTTGGAATTGAAAGTTATTCAACACCCACCACATGCCCCAGAATGGTATTTTGATTCACATGCTCCGCAATGCTGTTTTGAACCCTGTGCCTCACAATTTAATTCAGCCGAGAGCAGGAGGGATAAGGGAGCACTTGACATATTTAAGGTTTGAATGATTCCCCCGAGATGTTTGCATTTGAACCACATGCCCTGGAATGGCATTTTGAATCACATGCTCCACGTGCTTGGCGAACGCAGTTGGTCACGAGCCTAATTTTTTTGCTCCGGTGTGGTCCCAACGCAAGCCAGCACAATGCTAAGCAGTTTTGTCTGTAGTCATCAACGTTTAAAACTCCCAGGTACTCTTCACCGCTTTTCATTAGAAGTACCTTGTCAGACTCATCTTCCTGATCTGCACTTGGCTCATCCGCAGTCAATTCGGATTCCACCGGGAGGGCAGTCGATCCAGAATTAGAGGGCCAGCTTTTCTTCACCTCCAGCAGATATGACCTTCACCAGAAAGGTTTGAAGTTGACGTTCGTGTAATGATCTGTGGTTGGCCGGTTTCTTGGGCGCGGTCCGAGATGGAATGCGAGATGGAATGTGAATCCTTTTCGTGAGCTTTCTTTGCTCGACCCTCGCCCTGAATCTGAACGCTTGCGAAGCCCAAAACTTTGCTCCAGTCTGATTTTGCAAAGGGCCTGCTCCGAATTTCTGAGGCAGACTATCAGCACATAGGTTGAAAGTGTAACGACTCGGTGGCGGACGGTTCCACATTCACCTAGTTGATCAGGAATTACAACAAAAGAGAATTCCGGGGGAAGATCGCCTGTTCGATTCAGGCTCGAGCCATGGGCGTCCACACTGCTTTTTTTTTGTCCCTTTTTCACTCTAGGAGTTTTGCTTACAGCTCTTTGCAGCACTTAGGTGGTGGATGGATTTTTTTTTCAATTTCAACAGTAAATCTTTGCGGAACTTAGGCGCGGACTTTTTTTTTTTTTTTTTTTTTTTTCAACGGTTTCCACCAGAACCCCCGCCACGGGCTCAATTTTGATCAGATTGCCTCGGGAGTAGGTGCGTTGGATTTGCATTGAAAATCTGCAGTCTCCGAAATACCGTTTTTTTTTTTTTTTTTTGATCCATTTACGTAATGGGATTTCTTCCGAAAAATCTCGGAATTCGCTCGATTCGCCATCGTCCTGGAAGTTGTTGATTAAAGACCTTAATACAGTGACAAAACCGGGATCTGAAAAATGCCCGGATCCGAAAAATTACATTTTGAGCTGGAACCCTGGGGGCTATCGGCTTGATTCTTTTTTGTGGAATAACCACAAGGCCTATGAGTAATTTAATGCACGAAAAATCAGCATTAATTCAGTTGGACGCGAGGGGAAAAATCAAATAATTGCCAGAAATGGCTAAATCTCATTGATGGCGGCCGAGAATTGTATATTGTGAGGACGGTAGTAGCTCGTTCACAGCTACCACGTTTTACAGAGCGAGTATTGTATCGTGGGGTACTGTTCAGACGTTTCTGACCATGCTCGGTCGGTAGGCGACGGGGATGAGCGCACGGCTTCTCTGGCCCAGCGGTTGTAGGTGGATTTGAGTTGTTCAGTCCATCAATCCCTCTGGGGTCTGTCCCACGAGGGACAGCCCAGAGGGTTGCTTGTGGGAGGCATCTGCGAACGTGTGAGGGCATGTGGGGGCTAGAGAGTGCAGAGAGACTGAGTGAAACGACGTTTCTGGTCGAAATTTTCGGATCCGGGTCAAACCCCAAAACTGGCCGAATAAGTGATGGCGCCGTGCGACGCAACGATGGCGCCAAATATCTTGAAAATATTTGTGCATAAATTTCAAGGTCTGTACTTTACCCTAATGCACTCTTACAATGAATTCGTTCTCATGCTCCGTACAATACTGCATTAGGATGGCTGAGACACAACATCGAGGCACTTGAACTAGTGAATAGCAAACATGGTCACAATTACAATTGCACGCCATATAATAAATTATATTGTCATTGCATGCTGTGTAGAAGACCGTTTATCCAAGAATGCTGTTTTTCCCTTCAAAGGGGGTTCTCAGGATTGCATTAGGATGGCTGAGACACAATATCGAGGCACTTGAACAAGTGCATGGCAAACATGGTCACAATTACAATCGCACACCATATAATAAATTATATTGTCATTGCATGCTGTGTATAAGACCATCTATCCAGGAGTGCTGTTTTTCATTTCAACGAAGGTTCTCAGGATTGCATGAGGACGGCTGAGACACAATATCGAGGCATTTGAACACGTGCATGGCAAACACGCTCACAATTGTAATCGCACGCCATATATATTCAGACTGAGTGCTATGTATCAGACTGTCTATCCAAGAATGCTGTTTCTTCTTCCTTTCAAAGAAGGTTCTCAGGATCGCATTAGGATGGCTCAGACACAATATCGAGGCATTTGAACAGGTGCAACGCAAACATGCTCACAATTACAATTGCACACCATATAATAAATTATATTGTCATTGCATGCTGTGTATAAGGCCGTCATTCTTGCAGCCCGAATTTGAAGATCATTTCCATGGTATACGAGAGCTCGCCCGAAGTATTCTGCCCTCCTACTTGTCTTTGAGCCTCTATTGATGCGTTTTGCTTCATAGAGGGTAGCTCTCTGTGGTGCCATAAGTTCCCATTCGATTGCCGGCACTTGTGAGTGTGGTTCTAGCATAACACCTCTGGAAAAAGTATCAAAAGCCCTTTAGTCGGCTTATAGGTTGGTAGTTGTTGGTATTCCTGGTTAAACTCGAGCAATCAGCAGTCGAGTACAATTTACTCATCAAACCTCACAATTGCTCTCTCAAAGAGTCCGCAAAATCATAAAACAAAGGTAGACAAACAAACCTTCGCTGAATCTCTCAGTATATGGAGTGGATCATGTGAAAGTGATTTTGATACCACTGCGGTCGCCCCACCTCCCTTTTTCGCCCGGCCCGGGGTCGGCTAATAGAGTGTTTGCGCTGCAGCCATTCGAGCCCCCAGATGGCTGGCGATTTTGCTCCAGCCAGCCATTTGGATCCAACTCTCTTTTCATCATTCGTCAATTTGGTGCAGCTACCCAAAAGGACTTCACCGTAATCTTGACCCACTAGTGCACATCAACAGTCATCAGCTCATCATTGCGTTACCTCACCTATTAATTTGGTATTTTACTCATCCTATATTTGAATTTTCAGTGCAGAAATTGTTTGAGAGGTCCGTGTTTTTCTTTCTACGACAAGGCCGGCGTAGAGTTGAGCGGGTCATATGGCATAAGGCATAAACCTCGTACTGCATGGGTTTTGGCCATCCAGCCCCGATGACTACACCGACAAAGTGGTCCTGAAGCAGGAAGCCAGCGCCCCAAGCCATCACCTACATTTCTTTGAGGGGCCTTCTCATCCACCTGCAGCGAAAATTGCCCGAGTTCGAAGATAATGCCTCCGACTCGTCGGTCCCTGACGAGGACTCTCGCACTCTGCTGCGCGCCACGATCGCCACAGCGCCGGAAGCGCATCTGCGCCTCGTGGTGTCCGACCTCGCGGACAAATTCCCGGCTTTCTCCCGTGCGCTGGCTAGAAAGCTCTTACCGGTCGTCCCAACGAGGCATGTCATTCTGCGATGGTAAAAATGCGCGAAATGCTGCGAAACGTGTGATGTGAACGACGAGGATGAACAGGAATGCACCTTCCATCCCGGTACGTTACGTCGCTCGTCTGCTGTATGCTATTACTGCTAACCGTCCTTTCTCACAGGATCCCTGGGACGGGGATCGGACAACGGCTTGGAGCGGCCAATGGATGAACGAAACTTGGAGTTGCTGCGACGGCGACGAGGACGCGCAAGGGTGCGTCACCGGGAAACACTGCCTGGCTATGCCCAAGAAACGGCGGCTTTCCTCAGATGACGCCCGAGGCTCAGCGTAGTGCTCCAGTTCACCTGGAGCTGGTTAGTCCCACAAAACGCCCCACCGTGTGTACATGAACCAATCCCCTCTAATTCTGTAAAAGCTATGTTTCCAATACCTACGTACAGCTTTACACACACCTCAGCTTAGTTACACCCTCGAACAGCTTCCGTTTACTATTTAACATCTATGGACGGCAACCAACCGTGTATTGCGCTCAAGGAGACCAAAGATCAATAGAATATCTGCAGGATCCTAGGCCCCTACCTTCTCAGCTCCCCTCCGAGTCTGTCACTGAACACTCAGCGGATGCACGCCAGCAGCAGGCAAAGGCAATGAGCGTATTTCCGCCCCCATACTGACATATTTCCTTGCCTCTCCCGCTGACTAGTGGGTGCTTGTCTTTGCGATTCACTTTCAAATATGTCGAAGATGTCAAAAAGGCCGGTATGATAATGTACACCTGGGGTTTTTACGGGGGTGACCAATGATCACTGACACTTGAGGAGGAGGAGGAGGATTGCCTGCGCGGTCCCAAATTGAAACAGCAGGGAGCCGTACTGCAGACACGTGAGGTCTACATGTATGCTATGGATGCTCAAACACTGCCAGTGGTATTCAGGTAGCGTGTAATTGACAAGGATTACACAATGGTACCAGACTACCAGGTGGCAAGAAGAGGACGCTCGAGGCCGTGTTTGGATCGGAAGCGCTCGGTGATCTCGGATATCCCGGAGCAGAAGCCGAAATCAAGGCTTACATTACCTACCTGCTGCGGCACTGTCTGTGAATGGATGCCTTTCATCTTCAGGCACAACAACAGGGTAGTGTGCAAGACGATGACTGATTTTCGTATGTATTCATTCCGGCAGATTCTTGAATCGCAGTCTACAGGGGGCAAAATCTTGACCTGCAACTTCCGAATTGATCCTCGTCATCAGGCGCAAGTGTGCAGCGACAATTAGGCCAACTAACACCCGACCGCCGCTAATATGTCATGAATTGGGGTTAAGGAGCCAATGCCATTATTCTATACAACGTCAGGTTCTCCTGCGCTCTCGATTACAGAACATACTGTACATTAAAGTTCCGCCGTTCAACTACTGATAAAATGGCGAAAAGCTACTCGGTGGAAGGCGACATGCCCAGTCGCCTCTGGAAATGGAGACCTCCCACCCGGGGGCGGATCGGTACAAGTCCATGGCCGCACGAGCGTTTTCAGTCTGCTGGCATTCCTCAGCGTCTGAGGAGTGAAATTCTCAAACCACAACAAACCGGATCGATGCGGCCCTCTTGACAACGTCGTCGCATAAGATGCCAGATCAAATTTGCGAGACTGATCCTCTCGCCTAAATTGTTCATTGCGTTTATAAAAGGCTTGATGCGTATCAGTACAGGAGGATGCCCACGCATTCATTCCACGAACCAGGTACAAGGCCACATCGCGCGTGGCCTTCGCGGGGTGTGGGGCGTCTAGGACTGGAGCCAAGATTGGACGAGGGAGGGCAGGATAATCACACACGTGACATACCCGAAAGATCATCCCAGAGCTTGTATCCCACGATAATCTTTCCCCGAATAATGTTCGCAATGGTCTGCTGCACGACTTCAAATGGGACCGCATCATCTACCACAGAAGCCAGTGGCCAAATCAATAAACGGGATCGGTGAACAGAGACCGACGCACGCGAAGTCAGTTGCCAGGGTTGGATGCCGCGGTGCTGAACTCGCCAGTTGAGAGTGCGTTATGAAGGTATCAGAAAGGACGTACATCTGTGACCGGCATCGTAGGACGGACGAATGTGTCCAGCAGGCACTCGCCCTGAATTCGCGCTCAGTTTCTCATCGTGCTGTAGACAATGCGGACGACGTACTCGAAATTTGACGACTTGAGATGTTGGCGTGAATATGAGCTTTTGTGGATGAATTTGGACGTACCAACGACTCGCCTAGGTGGGTGGTCAGGTGGGGCAGATCCGACAGAAGAAGAGCACCTACGCCAGCATCGAAGTGATGCCGCCAGGGCCGACAACTACACATATAGTCGCGAGGGAAACGATATCTTCAGGAGACGGGTATTGAGACATTGGAAGAAAATACCAACGATGGGATGGTGGTGGTTGGGAGTGAATCTAGCACCTTTTAAAACCTCTTCCGGCGCGGACGCCGACGCCTACTGGCCTCGTAAATGACGATGCGGCACAAGCATCAGTATATGACAGCCCTCCCGGAACCCGCTTGCACTGCGCCACCGAATATGGCCCGGCGTCAAAATCCACGCTGGACTGGCAGTATCTCTATAAGCTCTATGAGTGTCGATATCACGGCCCTTGTTCAGCCTTGTTAACACTGATTTGGACACAAACCCCACTGTAGTGCTGCGTCAATACGATCGCATTTGTTTATTTTAGCATGGAACCCTTCTGGGCCCTGCCGCTCAACGACGAGGGCAAGAGACAAAAATCTGAACAGACAGCCTTGCCCAAAATTGCGCTGGCTATCATCTGGCAATCGAGATTTGTGATACGGACCCAAATGTGCTCGGAATGCTGGAATTGATGATTTGGACACAGTGCTGTGTCAATATAATTGCATTTGTTTACTTAAGCATGAAACCCTTCTGGGCCCTCTAGCCGTTTATTTGAACCCATACATCCGCGGCACTTCAACCATTGCGGGCATGGGATGGAAGCCTTTGCGACACTTTCATTAAATTGACAGCATGATTTTTGCCATCCAGTGCCAGTTCAACTGAGCTTGGAGTCCAGAATATTTTGTATTTACAGATAAGTGCGAGTTTCTGCCGGGCAGAGCAATATAAAATTAAAGCTGTCACGCGTTTGAAAATGGAAGACTTTGTCTCACTCCCAGGAAACTCAAACCTCAGCGGATCCTCGGGCTTTCGCGGGCAAACCTGCTCAGAATTCACCTGGCTATCACTTGGTGGAGGGCCCCGCCAAAATCTGGCCTTTGCTGAGGTTGAATTACAATATTCACGTGTTTGCACTGTATAATTAAACTGGTCATGCGCTTGGGAATATCACGCTTTTGGAAATGCAAGCACTATAAAATTAAAGCTGTCACGCGTTTGAAAATGTAAGGCCTTGTTGCACTCCCAGAAAACTCAAACTTCAGCGGATTCTCGGGCTTTCGCGAGCAAACTTGCTCAGAATTCACCTAGCTATCACCGAGCGGAGATCCCGGCCAAAAGCAGGCCTTTGCTGAGGTTGAATTACAATATTCACCGCGTTTGCACTGGATAATTAAACTGGTCACGCGCTTGGGGATATCGCGCGTTTGAAAATGTAATGCCTTGTCGCACTTCCGTATTGAAAGCTCCACAAACATTTTATACACGCGGACCAGTCAACTGAATGAATTTTTTGTTCTCTTAATGAAATCCATCGAACCAAATTGTACATGTTTGGGCAGCATCCCCATTTGTGTTATCTCCGTGTCTCTGCCTCCTCCCTGGTCTTTAGTCTGCGACATTTCGACCCTCACGAGCTCGCAGTAGCTCTACAGCTGTCCTCCATTTGAAACCACGGATCTTCGTCTTATTCCGACCTACCGCCGCACCGGACCAAGCCTCCTGACCCAGCGCTTCTTTGCCGCAGTTCAAAACCCCTCAGGTTTGGACACTGCGCAGAAATTATTTTATTTGTTTTCTTAAAGAAATCCATTGTTTTTGCTTGCATTGAATACAAATTGATCCGGCAGATCACAGGAAACGTGACCCTGGTGTCTCCTTCTACAGCAGGAACGGCTCGGGATGGATCAAAATCGCTACTCTTTAGGCCGATCACCATTCGCGGAGTCGAGTTCCCGAATCGCGTTTGGGTGACGAGCCTACCGCGTCGTTATAGAAGCCAGCTGACATACACCTCCTAGCTCTCCCCCATGCAACTGTACTCCGCGGGGAATGGGAGACTTACCGCATGGCATATGGCATTCCTGAGTGGAATTATAATGCGAGGTCAGTTAGTCATCTCAGCGCGTTCCGGCTATGATGGTCCGAAGGCGCTGGACTTGTCTTCGTCGAGGGAACTGCCGTCAGGTCGGAAGGCCGCATCACTCCAGAAGACACTGGCTTGTGGGAAGACGCACAGATTGATTCGCATAAAAAAGTCGTCCAATTTGCCCACTCCCAAGTTACTTTTCCGTGTCCCTCGGGACAGCAAAACAGTACATAGGCAACTTAACCAAAGGCCGGTTTGAGGTAAATCAGGTGCAAAAAGCACACAATAAACGACGGCGCCCTGGATTGAACGCAGCACAGCGCGGTAAATAATTCCAAGAGGTAAGTGGAACTACTCCAAGTTAGCCAGAAGGATAATGAACACTTATTTGCAATGTTGTCCACTATCTACCCGTTGTGGAGGGGTCGTATGGCCGGCGTGTGGAAATCCGACCACACGCGGGTTTCGACTCTACCGGATTCCTATTTTTATTTCTAGTTACATAATTGTTTGTACGGTAAATACGCGCCGAAGGCGCCAGCAAATCATGATCCCACGTCTGACGCTCATCTGTGCGAGCTAGTGCGGGCTAGTGCCCAAATACCGTGTCATCTACGTCCCTATCGTCCGACTATAAAACCACGCAGAACGCACTTCGGCGTTCTAATCATCTCCGTACCTCGTTTTCACGCTCCCACACGCTCACGACCCATTTCACGGCCTACCGATACCCTCGTCTTTCACGGATTTATCAACCTAACCATACATCGATTCCATTGGACATATATCCATTCCTCTACTCCAAAACCGACCGGCCACCGACCTCCATCAGAATCCGCATCTCGGGTAGCAAGCCCTTCTTCACCGTGGCCACCGCAGATCAAACCACATTTTTATCTATTCTAGCACTGCCAGCACCCGAAAATAATCAGATCTTGCGCTACAAAGAAATGGTTTTATAGTCTAATAGACCGACATGTTTTCTATTCCAGACCTAGGGAATCAAAGATGTCACCGACGACAATTCAACCTGAATATATTGTAACAGGCCCACGTCAATCGGAGTCAAGACGGATCGGTACCCCATGGTGTTCTGCACGCGCCGCCGGCTCACTTTGTCCTTCCCTTTAGCCAGGTTGTGTCGCGTGTCTGTGAGGTGCTTTCAAACCTTCGAATATCATCCACCATATGCCCTACATCAGCTCCGATGTCCCGTTTAACAACACTTAACATCCACAATTTGTTTCCATCGCTGAAGACTTGGAGTGATCGACGTTTTTTGGCTGGCCGTGGCGAGTCAGAAACATCATCCTCGCCATCCCCGTCTTCTTTGACAAACCGTACCCGTCCCTTTACGCTGTTTGAGACAGACTGGGAAGAAACAAAATCGATTGTATTCTGTTTCAATGGGTGGTGAAACCAAAATCGGTCCTCTGCGGCCATTTCAGTGACATTCGGAAGGTCCAATCCCACCACATCCGGGATTTGATTAGAAATTGAAGGGGCAGAAGACGAAGCAAACACAATGGAGTGAACACGCTGTGCTGTGGCAATTTGAGATTTGAAGAAGGATTGTGCTCGCATCCCTCCCCGTAAACGGTATACCACTGCGTATGTACGCCATCCGGATTTCGAGGGTATTTTGCCTGTCAAAGTCGCATCCGAGCGCAGGATGGCACAGCCTTTGTGTTCCGAATCTGTATCGTCATAGGAATAAACATTCTGTTCATCAGGCGTGAACGTTGCCTTGAAGTGGTTTCCATCACTGAATGCGCGGCCGACGATGTCATATACCACTCCATGCATCGTTTCTGCACCTGCCGTCGACAGGCGAATACTCTGGGGAAAATTCCACTGGAGGGGTCGTTTACCATCCCATTCGGCAGGCAGCTCCAAGATCAGCATCACTGGAATACCGAGGATAAGTTTGAGAAACGTAGCTGCACCAGAACACGTCGCCTCTCCATCTTGGTCGACATTTCTCCAGCACGTTTAACTAGCGTCGGGGCTTCTGTTGATTCGGATGATTTCGCGGAACCATTTTTCAACATCACCGTTATAGGTTTGACACAATGTCGCCGTAAGGTTGAAACCGAGGCCGGCAGTGAGCCGTTTGAGGTGAAAGTGACTCGGAGTTTGTTGGTCCCCAGGACATGTGCGGAGGTGAATATAATGATTCTGGAAGTAGGACCGCGCAAACTTGTGAGCTGGGTCATGCCGATGGGTAATGATCCCTTCCAGCCATCCCTGAGGCGAAAATGTAAGAGAACATTTATTGACAATGAATTAAATGGTACAAATAGGGGATTGAATGCGAATGCATTAGGGACAATCCGCGTCTGCTGCAGAAATTTGCGTAAATCGTCGCGCTGTGCATCGAGTTTCTTCAACACTCCCGGATTGACTCCACCTGACTTAACAGAACTCTGTCTGCTGATTAGCTCCAAAAGCACTTGTCTGATCCAGTGAAGCGGTGTACAGTCACCGCAGGAATCTTCCAAATTTAGCTTGCCTCGCTCGAGATTTTCAACTGAATCCCGGGCAATAATGTATTGTCTAACAGCAGATATAATCACCTCAGACCTTCAAGAGGTTCCATGGCAATATTTCCTTTGAATTCCATTGATGTACAGACCACCACAAGACCACCACCAAAATTTGACCAAAATGGTAATCAAATACCCGTCGAAACGGCCGTAATGGGTTCGACGGATGGGTGGACCTGTCCCGTGGTAAAAAACGGCCGTTTCTTCACGTTTAACGGACGGGTCGGAACCCTAGAAAGAAATCAGTCTTTTGTTCCGTCCTGACTCGTTCTCCGGGCGCGTCAATTTGCGAAATCAGGGGCGTTATTTACGTGGGAAGAAATAAATTAGTCTTTTGTTCCGTCCTGACTCGTTCTCCGAGGAGGAACTCACCAAGGAGAAGCAGTTCAAAACTCTGGAAAAAATTGACCTTCCGAGGCTCAGTTCAAAACCCTTGGCAAAATTGACCTGCTGAGAGAATCAATGACTACACACAGATAAAGAGTATTTGCATCGTGCAGAACTTTCCGTCACCACTGTAGAATATGTTCAAGCACCCAAATTGTGTACATATGTTAAATCATGCATGACTATTTCATGAGCACTTCTCTCAGTATCTGAGACCTTCGAAAACGCTCAGGATAGATGACAGAGGTGACTGCTGTTTCTAGAATTTCACAACTGTCCTACAAGTACCGTGAAATTCAAGCCTAGTGTGGGATGACCAGCTTTTAATCTCCTCTCGAAGACGACCTTTTATCAACCTTGGGGAGCATGTGGAGTCCGACTGGGGAGACTATACTATGACCTCCTTACATAGTCCATAAGCCAATGGTGCATTACTAATGTTTTCTCTTCCACCTCAGCTCTCAATGGTCTGCTTCTCCACACTCTCTGTAGCGGCAGACCGTATTCTTTGATATTTTAATTCTGTAATGTCAATTCCCATTGATTGCGCGAGCTGCCGGAACGAAGCGGCGGCGCATCTTGTTCGCGTGTCATAATTGACAGCTGTTTGAGTCGGCCTTGAGGCGGAGACCACATCAACAGCTGGTTCAAGTGTCACATTTTGGTATCGTGAAGACGACATCGGAGGTTCAGCATCACATCGCGAAAGCGACGCAGGATACCATGCTCTATTCTCAGTCAGTTGGTTCAAAATGTGCTCAAGCACCCAAACCTGATCCAATCTAATTTAATAGCCTGGAAAGACACGAAAGCCGGAGGACACCATAGCAAAAATTAAAGAGCAGATTCGATCTGCCTGCCTTGGTGTTGCGACGACAGTTGAAAAGTTGCAGACTGGCAGCGGGAGTCAAAGACAAGATAGCGGCTCACTGGATTGACCTTCTCATCCAGAGGGTGAGGGAAATTCAGCAGGAACGGATTTACAACCGCGGTACAAGAGATTCGAGGCTCAATGATCCGGAAATTAAAGGGGAAGCACGTGAGGAAATAAAACAGGGTATCATCGACGGGATTCAAGAAGAGCTGTTTGACTGGGTTATCATACAACCACCGGAACGTTGCGAGGACTGGACCAAGAGACCCGTATCTCTTTCTTTCATACACATTCCAACCTGCTTTGCTCAATTTATCGCAGGAGACAGTCGAGAATTGCGGCCCGGCGATCATTATAATGTTCTCCTTCGTCTCCGCGGACTTGACCTGCATCGCGACAGCCCAGTTGAGATCTTACACACCATGCTTCTTGGCGAAAATAAATATGTCTGGCATAAGACGACCAAGGCCTGGAATGATGACCAGGGTGCCTTGTTTGCTGCGAGACTCCAGTCGGCTTCTCTCGATGGCTTGAACCTTTCATCACTGCGGGCTCGAAACATGGTCCAGTATAAGAATTCGTTGATTGGGAAGCATTTCAAGGTGCTTCAACAACTCTGTATTTTTCAGCTGGATGCAACACTGTGTTCTCCTTCGATGTTTGAACTCTGGAAAGCAAATGGAGTTCTTGGTGCCTTGCTTAGGTTCCCCGAGATAAAAAAATATGGATGAATACCTGGTGGGTGCCATTCTCGTGTTGATATTTCCCTCTCAACACTCCTAGGCTGATCTCACGGTAGCGATTAACAACGTCCTTGATCGATTGGCAATCATCGACCCTGCCCGAATCACACAAAAACACAAACTGCATGTTCTTTCGCATATTCCCTCAGCGGTTCGCCGATTCGGACCGTCAATACTCTTTGCAACCGAAATCTTCGAATGCTAGAACTGTGTCTTTCGCCTGTGCGGTGTTTTATCCAATCATCAGGCACCTAGTCTTGATATTGCCACAACATTGGCAGACATGGAGCGATTCAAACACCAAGTAAGTGGCGGCTGGTGGAAACCAGCTGATGGTGTGTGGACTCAAGCGGGCTGCGAGGTCCACAACTTCCTACCGGGAATCGACAACTACAGCGTCGTTTAGGTTGAAGTCCTCGTGATGTTTACAAGGCTGGTCGGTACAATTCACTAAATGTCCGGAATTAACATGGTAAACTGATATTTATGTAACAGAGTCGAGGTTCAAGCCAAGTCCAAGCGGTTTCCTGCTACGTGGAAGAATACCCTCGGTTTGTTGTGGGAAAAGGATCTCACAGAACCGGCTGCCCATGCCGGCACAATTTGGATTTCCTGTAAGAATGCTGCCGCCCGTTCGCAGGGCTTTCCAGGCTCCTGGATTTTTTTCCGGGAAGGGGTGGAGGTCTGAGTTTCAAGTTTACAGGCGCACCGATTTTACTGACTTGCATTCAAGGTGGCCCCCGGACGAATTGTGAAGATATTGGCCCCCGAAAACTCTGGTTCAAATTCAGAAGCTGTTGTTGTCGTCCAGAGAATCGAACTGGAGAGCAATTTGGTTACGCAAACACACCAAACATGTACAACTTTTCAAAAATTTGGCGGACACTATACTAATAACTCGTAGTAGCGCGCTTCGCGGCAAATTCCACTGTCTGTGGCTTTTGACTGCCCAATAAATTGGTCTATGGCCACAACTTTGAGCTGCCATGTAGATGCTATATCGGCCACTAATTTTCTCTTTTTCTATGGGACCTTTGCATATTGGGGGAAAAAATCAATGATGCTCTAACAACTCCATCAAACATTTGAATGTGGCTCCGATAGGCCGAAGCAAAGGCCCCCATAACTTACGCAATACATATGTCCCGTGTTGAAATCAGAGATTGAAATACCTGGAAAATATGGACGTAGCTGTAAAAGCTCAGTGTTAAATTATGCATATGGAATATCCATGGGTTTAAATATTTACCCTTGAACAAGACCATAACTTCGATTATTCCGCTCTTTTCAAATTCAGGATCGGTTCATCGAGAGCCCATATTTTTCCATGATTTTCGAACGTGATCTAGGGCTACGGCCAAACTTTTGGACCCACAGAACTAAATCGCTATTTCCTTCGAAGGAACGGCGCAAGAACGGCTCGTTGAAATCGGTTGGCAGGTCTGAATCAATAGCAATGGCATTTCCCGGCACAGAATTGGAGGACGTGCCCAGCCGCCGTCAAAAACGTGACTTGCTATGGAGACCTATATTGTCGAGCTTGATTGGGAGGTGATAGCCAGCGTGATTCTAAGCAAACCTGCCTCTTCAGATTTCCCGTTGCCGCCTTCATCATTGAGTCTAGGGCTTTGAAGTTCTGCATTCTAAAAAGGAGGCAGTGCTTTGAGGTGCGTATTCCACCAGGTTCGAATCAATAGCAATGGCAATTCCTGGGACAGATCACTTGCAGCTAAAGAAAAATTTGTGGGACATTCGCTGGGCCAGCTTTTTGAGTGGCAGGATGATAGCCCTGGTCAATACGAAACTTTCTTTGTCCTCCGAATATTTGTAGCATGCCCAGGGCGCCAATGCGGACTCAAACGAGATCCCAATGAATGCAACAACGCGATCACGGCCTCAGAGGGCATGCCCAGCCGCCGTCAAAAATGTGATTTGGTATGGAGACCTAAATTTCTTGAGCTTGATTGAGATGTGATAGCCAGCGTGATTCTCAGCAAAACTGTCTTTTCAGATTTCCCATTGCCACCCTTGTCATTGAGCCTAGGGCTTTGAAGCTCTTCATTCTAAACGAATGTCAGGCCATTCCACCGGGTCCGAGTCAATAGCAATGGCAATTCCCGACACAGTATCGGAAATGTGACTTGGTATGGAGACCTAATTTCTTGAGCTTGCCTGGGAGGTGGTAGCCAGCATGATTGTAAGCAAAAATTGTTTCTTCATATTTCCTGTTGCCGCCCCCGTCATTGAGCCTGGCTAGATCGGACTTTGATCCCCCTTGACTCAATGCCTCAACACCATCCCGTCACATAAGTATTCAAGGACTCAGAGGTGCTACGAAAAGAACTCGCATTGCATTTTGAAGGCGACTCACCGTATACGCCCACTCGGAGATGAGAGAATGCATATCGCTCTCTTCCCCAGCCTCTGCGCTTCGCACTCACCGAGCGAGAGAGGGCACGCTCAGCCAAACCTCTCTGCGGCTGCTGCTCACTCCGATGATACGCTCAACAACGCGGTCTCCTGTGCCAGCAGCCTGGCGCACGATTCCTCTGACACAAACAAGCACCCTCCAATGATGAGATGAGGGTACGCCAGTATATGCAGTCGGGAGGAGCTCCGGTGGAGTGGTGACGTTGAATTTACTGGGCGTTCTTCATCTCTGAAGGTTTTCTCCATCTCTGAATCCTGTATTTATTTACTTGCAATATCTTTTCGCCCTTACTATGTGAACACTGGACTGTCTTCATACCACATAACTTCAAGATTGGCGTTGAACGCAATGCCCTTCCTTTACGCGACCGATGCCGGACGACCCGAGGACGCACAGCTCCTCATAGCACACGCATAGTGTACTGGGCAGACTATACAGCGCTGTCCGATCGCTAGGAAGCGCTAAGGATGCCATGCACGATATGGGCAAATAGGGACAACTATGGCTCGGCAACGGTTTTCCTGATGCAAGACCATGGCATATTACCGGTTATGTCAGGTTATCGCAAGTAGTTGAAACTGTAGGTAAGCGATGGATGTACAAAAGGTATGCATGGAGTATGAGAGCGGTGAGACCCTTGTCAAGCAAGGTAATCACAGAATATCATTTGTCTGGCCGTTCCTTCTTACAGCTAGGAGCCCTCTCTGCTCCATTCTCCTGCTGCTTCTCATCGTCCCGGAATGCGACGGCGATTCCCGAGGTCAAATTGAACGTGGGAGTGAAGCGGTTGTACTTGTCCCTGATACCGCACCGTGCCCTCTGTCTTGCAGATCTCAACTCCCACCTCGTAGTGCGTCACCGATCCGTTCGCTGGCTTGTTCAGAATGTCTAGCAGCTCTCGCCTTATCGTCACGTCGTCGGGGAAGAGCTTGGCAAGAATGACGAGCAGTTCTAGCCGCCCTGTCACCAGATCCATGTCTGACGCGTTGGTGCACCGATACTTGTACTTGTCCAGAACGGGGTGCACGCCGAACAGGACCATCTCCTGGACATGGCGCAGGAATGGCTTGTTGTCCTCCGTGACCACGTACTGCCGGTGTCCCACGGCATGCTCGGCAATTTCGTACAAGATCCACGCGCGCGGCTCCCAGGCCGGAAAGCGCCACACGAACGCGCAGTCGCGCACCACCATCGGGATGCATTGGAGCATCATCCCAAAGTAGGGCTTCTCCAGCGGCGTGCGCTTGCCGTCCTCACCGACCTGCGGCATGCAGGTCCAGTCGATCCAGACGTAGGACCACGTCATGGACACCAGATCCATTCTGATCGAAGGACTGGACGGAGGTTTGTCTCGAGGCCAGACCGATAAATTGACATGTCTATGCTGCTTTTGGAGCAAATAATGGTACGATCAGATCATTTTTTTGGGCCCGAACGGCTCGATGGAATTATTAACTTTCATCGGGATCATGACCAGGAGGACTAGTACTTTATGAGAGTTTTCTCGTGTATTTAGAGAAGATGTCGGGGCCATCATTTTTCAAGCTAAAGGCATAGAAACTTGACTGAGACACAGGGTTCTTGGAATGGGAAGAAGAACCGGCACATGATGCCATGAGTGACGCGTCGCGTTGCCAAACGCGAAAGGTAACGGGCACGTAGTCTCGTAGACAGATGCTATAACAAATGTGTGCTCGCAAGCTCGCATGTTATAACGGGCACGCGTCACACTTGTGATCGAGCGGAAATCTCCGCGCGGACATTCGTACACTCTCCTTCTTCTCTGAGCGAGGCAGTACAGAGCATACATGCATCAGGACCAGGAGTATTTAGCCGAGTGCGACTTCCAGCCTGGCGGATACCCCGCCTTCCACAACATCCTGGGCAGTCCCCCCTCCCCCCACACGCCCTCCTACAACGGCTCCTACCGCAACCCCCCCCCACTCAAACCGCTCCGAGCTCAGCTTCTCCGCCGATCCCACACAGGACTCATTTGCGCTGTTTGACGACGAGCCCCAGCAGCAGGCGCGCGACGGGTACGACCCCACCGAGTACGACGGCCACCAGGGCGGCGGTGGGCTGCTGATGTTCAACGATAGCGACTAAATGTCTGGGCCGTACGTTCCTTCCCTCCCCGCGGGCCCCGCTCCCGACCGCCACCGGGGTTCGTACGACTACAGCTCGCCCAACTCGACCGGCGGCGGCGAGGAGCAGCAGGCGCATCAGCAGCGGCATCAGAGCCGAAGCAGGGTGTCCTCGATCGCCTTCAACCACCAGCAACCCCAATCGACGCTGCAGGCGTTCGACAACATGACCTTCCGCTCGCCCAACTGGGGCACCGAGCCGCTACCCCTCCTGCGCTCGCCGCGCGGCGCCTCCCCGCATATGCAGCAGCAGCGCTTACTCATGCCCGAAGACAACTCGGGGCTAAGCAACTTCGACCCCCCCACGATCAACGCGCCTGAAGGCGATGGCCTCGGCGCCGGGCCAAGGCTGCACATCGTCCCTGCTACGCACGTCAGTGGAGGCGGCGCGGCGGGCGGCGCATGCGTGCCGAGGCTCCAGGAGAGTCTTTATTCTATTTTATTGTTTGGGGGAAAGCCTTTGCACCTTGCGTTCTGCGTTTTGCGTCTGGTTTTTTCCTCATCACCACATGGCGGATGCGCCTTGATAAGCTCGGATCGTATGCTAACGCCTGTTTTTTTTTTTGTTTAGTCACCGAGCAGCAAGACGAGTACCGTGCTGAGCAGCAACAATCAAACACATACGACCCCGCGCAACCGGGCGGCCACAGACGCACTGGTTCCAACGCCTCCGTGCACTCCAACTCCCACTCCCCCTTCCTGTTTCCCTCGAACATGCTCCCCGGGCCCGGTCCGCGCCCGCGCAGCGCGTCGGACCACGCGTTGGAGCCCCCGAATAATTTTACTGGGCGGATGGGCAACATCGGGAGCGCACTGGACGACGCCACAGGGGCAGCATAGGCGGTATGATTTGGGCGGGGGGAGTTTCAGCCCGAGTCTGCACCGGAATTCGTTTGGAGGAGCAGGGGGAGGGGGGGTACGCGCAAGCACCTGGGTCGGTAGGACTGGATAACGGGTTTTTGAGCCCGGATTTGTTCGGGCTTGGCGGTGGGGCCGGAGTCGGGTTGGGCGGCGGGTTGGGGCTGGGACTTGATCCGGGTGCCGTTGGGCTGCGGAGAGCAAAGTCGGACGCGCCGGGGCGGGGGCACGTGCGGCAGAGCCGGAGCGAGGATATCCATGGCACGGGCAACTCGGCGGGGCCGATGTTCCTCAGCGAGGATTTCATACGCAGCGGTGGTGGGTACGGGCAGTTTTTGAGCCCCGTGGAGCCGCCGCCGGCGATTCGGAGCAGGGGGCAGGGGCGGCATGGATACCATCATCGGAGTGCAAACGGCGGGTCGGTGCGCAGTGAACGGTGCGGGTCGGACGGGCACGGGCACGAGGAGTGGAGTGCGGCGAGCTCGACAAGGGTGTCGCCGTACCCGTCGCCGAACGTCTCGCCCTCGCCGCACAACACCGACCTGCCCGACCCCAACTCTTTCGGGCCCAACAACTCCTCCTTCGGCCCCGGCAACGCATCCTCCTTCAACGACCCCAACTCGCTGCCGATCGTGGTGGTGTTTAAGCAGAACGTGACGACGCTGCGGACGAGCAAGGCGTCACACAACCGGCGCAAGCAGGAGGCGATGTTTGTGTGTCCTGTGCCGAACTGCGGGAGCACGTTTACGAGGAGCTTGAACTTGAAGGGCCATATACGGAGCCATAATGAGGAGAAGCCGTTTGTGTGCAAGTGGCCCGGGTGTGGCAAGGGGTGAGTGGGCGCTCTATACTTGTTTCCCTTTTCCTCGAACCTGAGGGAAACAATCCTCGAGCTTGAGTTTCCATTGGGGCGAACCGGGCCTCGATTTTTGTTATGTGGATTTTTTTCCAACTCACGCTAACGATTTCTTCCCCCCCGCAGGTTCGCACACTGGCCTGACTGCAAGCGGCACGAGCAGCTGCACACGAATTACCGGCCGTTTGCCCGCAATGTACGGCCGCAAACAGCTGTAATATAGCTGCACATATATAAAGGTAGCTCATGTATCCTCAGCTAAATATGTTGTCTGTCCTAATATATTAGACGACTGAGACATGTTCTCAGGATGCTAGACAGCCAGAAAATACATAATATATGATATTAGGGGAAGTCAGAGTTGACAATTCTGCGTCGATTCTGACTTCGATTCAGAATCGATGTTGATCCGATTCTCGCTCGAGAATCGATCCAGAATCGGTGTTAGAATCGACACAGAATCACAGTTCCTCCTCTGGCGGAGGAACTGTATCCCGAGAATCGAGATTTTCGTTCGCTTTTGAGGCCGGGAAAAACCGGCATTGATTATTTCTGCGTCGATTCGAGAATCAGAATCGAACTAGAATCGATTCCAGAATCGACGTAAAATCCTCAGCTCTGACTTCCCCTATTTTCACAAATTCCTTTCTGTCACCAATTGCGCATGAACTAGGTGCGTAGATCTAGCTAGTTTCAATGTCAATTGGTGAAGAACGGTTGAGAATTGAGGTCAGGAGAGCCATCCGACGCAAAGTTCATTGAAAAAAAAAAAAAAAAAAAAAAAAAAAAAAAAAACGGGCTGCACCCTAAGTTCTGCAAACAGCTAAAATAATGGTCTTGGTTTGACATCCTGGAGTAGTGCACACATCTAGGCACAATTAAGACGATCTGTAATGCATTTGTTGACACTATTGGTGTATGGCGTGGAGATATCTGGCCTTCCCACATGTTCCAGCACATTTTTGTGCAGGTGTTTTCGTTGGGCGGGGTCTCGGCAGTCCCCTCCCACCCGTCTCTTCAATCCCACCGTTATCTTATCAAGGCGTGCAAAATCAAGTGGGCACTCTGCAAGACTTACCTGAATCACTTCGCTCCTATGATTCGCGCATTCGGGATGCGCAGAGCCAACCCGGACTCTAATAGCCCTCCCCTGCAGCACGAGACTCTGGCATTGGGCGCTATTGTCCCTGAGTTTTCGCATACGCTGCAAACCAAAGATGAGTAAATGCAATCCAGCTGAAAAATATCAAAATACTGACTTCCGGGCAGGGAAATCATCGCAGCGCCCACGACTTCAGATACAATGTTCCCACAAAAGGAATCGGTGTTAGTAACACACAAGACAAGGCATGTAGAATAGGTTTTTGATACATCCATTTTCAGCCTTCTTGGCAGCTTGCACCATGCCGATCCAGTCCGCTCGGGGCTCGCTGTCCCGGTTAGAGCGGTGTTCAACGAGTTCAGGTTGCACCCGTGGTTCGATTTGGAGGCAGAACTGCCATATGCAAAGCTTCTTTGCGCACTCAGCCCATATTTAACCACTTCATGATCCTAAGGCTGGAGTGTTCAATGAGACAGCGAGATGACCCACAATTCTCATCATTCCTGGACACCATCGGCGATAATCACGATCAAAAAACCGTGGATCTCAGCCGGCTGCAGCACACTCAATCAATGCAACATCTCATTGATTTTGTCTTCCCACCGGCTGTGGTTGCTAATCCTCTCATCTGCCCAGCGCCATCTTTGAAGCTGCACAAAATCCATTTTGGCAAAGAGATGACCACTCTCCTTTACTCTGATCATTGTGTGGCTGTGCTAACCCTAGTGATGGAACTTTTTTGTAGAGCGGTTCACAGAAAGTTTAAGAGAGATGGAAAGTTTTAAGGGAGAGTTGAACAAAGATTAAGAGAGGAGTGAAAAGTTTACAGAGAATGTTCTAGAATATATAGAGGTACCCTGCCATATATATATCGGAACATTTTTTTCTTGGAGTCCAGCGGGATTCCTTCAGGATTGTGAGGGAACTCAGTTTCATAGCGGAAAGTACATTTATAGCGCAAAATTACAATATTATATGAGGAAACATTAAAAGTGCACTCTGACCGCCATACAGATTCCGCGACCACCTGTAATTCCGAAAACTGAGCAATGAGACAGTTTGCTGCTTGCCCGACGTACCATAGCACGCCTTTCTAAAGCGCAATAGTTTCCCATCAATCGACAGTAACCTAATTTGAACTGTCAATGAACTCGCTCTACCCACTCCTGCGTTCAGCATCTGGTGTCCGAGTCATCATAGCTTGGTTGCGCCTTAGTCCAGCTGAATCCATTGGTTCATCTCCAGAGCCAAATGAATGTGAGCCAAAACTTTAAACAGTGGTGATAGTCAACTTACTCGGCTCGATATCGAGCCTCGTAAAACATCATGGATGTGTAAGGGAGTTCCTCCTCTGCAAAAATTAAATTGGATCGCTTGTGTATCCAAAGGCTGCCACATACCGACCGCACCTCAATTCGTTTGCTCGTGATCTACAGCACCTCAGGATGTAAGAGATTTCCGAAACAAAGCTTACCAATGATGCCTGCCCCAACTGTCTTGCGACCATATCCAAAGCAAAGCTGTGATGGAGTTAGCTTCAGGTAGTCTGGACCTGGAAGACGTACGCCGTCAGATTCCCAGGAACGTCCCTGGGAATAATGCCTGTGCTAATTATAAGGGACCGGGTACGTACTCGAAAGGCGTGCGCTCGGCTTTAGCGAATATCATGTAGCCCGCTGAAATGGTATTGCACCGGCGATATAGAAATAAACTTGCTGTAGGTGATGTGATAGGAAGCATAGGTTATGGTGACGGAGTGAAAGCCTATTGTGGTGGCATATGCAAGGAAATGTGCCGGGTTCAGTTTGCGCTTCGGATGGATTCAGAGAAGTAGAACTGCAGGCGTCCTCTAAACTTGAGACCGTTTGATAGCTTTTGGAGGATCAGGTCATATTTGGGATCACAGTAAAAAATCCAGAGATGAGGCCTATGAAAATCGCTTATGGGCTTCGGGATTCCCTTTTGGGGGGGTTGTCAAGAGGTCTGTGTTAAGATCGGGATGATCGCTCACCTCTTGCATTGGACAAGAAGCCTGGAACAAAACATTCTGACTCACGTGACTCTAATGCCGGGCGCGGGATGTGGCGCATCAATTTCAACGGCGCTCAATGCGGTGACAAAATCCAGACACGATTAAATGGGAGCCGGTTGACGCAAAAGTTTCATTGATGAGCCGGATAGGAAGTTCGGAGAGTACTCTTCCTGCAACGATCGCCCAAGCCGGGAGCTCTACGGTCGACCCCAAGTCGGCGTTGTGCTCCTCAAAGTCGAGCTTGATCTCCTCCAGGTCTCCGCGCCGGCAAAGTCAACACCGTTGACCTGAAAGTGCGATAGAAATCCATCCAGATGAGGAACATTGGAAGAAAGAATGTGATTTCAGCTGTGGGATTCTGCGTGGGATTTTTTTTTTGAAGGCCTTGAAGTAGGGCCCTGTAAGTTAGGCCTGTTTGCAAACCGGTTTATAAACAGCTGTTTATAAACCGGTTTTTAACCAAAATTGCTCTTCCGGGAAGGCCTTCCGGATTTTTGGGACCCAAAATGAAGGTCTTCCGGCCACCACTGAGCAAAATCATTGATAGAACATGTGTGAATATTTTGACCATTTGAACGGAGCTCTACATGCAGCAGCGAGGCCAATTGCCAGATAACTTCACAGCCACTGCCAAATAACTACCCATCGGAACATAAATCGTAACACCAAAGTCGTGAGGATGGGGCTGGCCAAACACGCGCAAATACTCTCGCACAAACCACAATCATGATTGACACAATGTCACTGGCCGATGATGCAACAGCGAATAGTATGAAGTGCCAGTTGAAAATGCTCCCACCTGCCGTGAGGACCAAATGCAAATTGAATTTTTAGCATATACAAGAGCGCGGTGGGCCGCGAAGCGGCCCACCACTTCGGCTGAGATGAGCGCCCGTTGATTGGCGCGCAATCGATAAGCGCCGAAAATCGGAGGTCTGTGTCAGGGATTTTAATGCCGCTCACCTCTTGCATATACTCTGGCATTTTGAGGCACATGAAGGGCTTGCCTTTTGACCAGCGTGTTGCACTGCAAATTATGTTTGAGGGCAGATCCAGCCAATTTCAGCCAGTTGTGGGGTGCGCTCACTGGAATTAAATAGCCATGTCTGTTGCAGTCATTTCCATCCACTTAAGATAGGTGTGACCCCGATGCGGCATGTTATGTAAGCAGAGAAGTCCCGTCACGGAAATCGTTTCTGCTCCTTCCACAAATACTTTTCAGCACATCTGAGACCACCAAACTGTAGCTAAGAAGCATATCTATGACTTGGATTAGGCCTCTCCGAGGCGGTAGCTGAATCTTTAGGAATTTATGGCATTATCTTTATCATTTTTTTAAAATCGAGTCAAGTAATAGACACCGTCCATTCAAGTAAAGTTTTGAACTAATGAGGCTTAAATCTCCACTTAAAGAATTCAGCGAAATAAAGGCGTCACAATACCTGATGCATACTAATGAATGCCACTTGTTTACTTATTAGAAATCGCCCCGGTATCGCTTCTGAGCTTTACTGAACCAGACAAAATTACATCTGTTGTTGACCGAAAAACTGGCCAAACCTGAGTCTGAAAAATTCCCAGTGGCTATTATCCCTGTAGATGATCAATATCATGCGGTAGATCCGCCGGGGGCTTTCAATACGCCTGGAACGACTTGTGTGTATAACATGTTGTCAGATTCTCGAGTTTCCGCGGTTTCGTTGCATTTATGACATCCTTTCGTCCCATTATCATTGTAGAATGGCTCAAAAACATTTGAATTGATCTAAAAAATATGCCTTAATTTTCTGCGGCCCAGAAACGCGCTGAGTCGCGTCAAACGAATGAAAACAAGTCGACGCGTCCTGGGCACGTGCCTCAATCCCGCGTCGGCCACTTCGGACGTCAACGGATACTGGCCCGAACATAAAGCAGAAATGACTAATAACCAAAATTGAACTTAGAGAATCTCTTTACCTTCCGTGAATGAAACGGACTAGCACACAGGCATTTTAAACCAGTAAGAAGGTTGAAGAAATATACTCACATTTTAATCGCTTATTTGTGTCTTTCCCACTTGCTTTCCGAATTTTTCCTGCGATGACCAATTGTTACTG
This sequence comes from Mycena olivaceomarginata, assembly GCA_029378375.1. NCBI lineage: Eukaryota > Fungi > Basidiomycota > Agaricomycetes > Agaricales > Mycenaceae > Mycena > Mycena olivaceomarginata. The sequence goes on from JARKIC010000544.1 coordinate 117,575, forward strand.
ACGAAATTTTGTTTATACTTGTAGCAAAATTGGCTGAAATCCAAGTTCTCCATGGTAGCCAAACCTAAAGGTTCAGCAATGATCCAATGCAAGGGGGGTTCTGAAAAAAAAAAAAAAATACGTAGGGCCGTTTTTTTTTTTTACCTACCCTTCGTCAGGAACCTACCACGCGACGTCCAAATAAGGAAATCACTGATCCGAAATTTTCGGCCGCTGTCAAAACTTGGAAGAATCCTCGCACCTCGCGGCTAAGCCCATCTATTTCACGTCAGTGTACTATTCTATCATGTCCAAATTAAATTGTATTCAACTTTTCATTGCCCCACCACTGAGAAAACCTTGCCTGCACCCTGATATCTAAACTGTCTGTACTGGTCATGGGTTTCTCTTCCCCTAAATTTAGGCGACATTTTCGGTACTCAAGAGCACAAAAAAACTAAAGTTTTTATTTGTGAAAATTCCGCTAAAATCGAGAAAAAATTATTGCGAGGGTTTCCAGAAATTGGGTGTGACGCGTGACATTCGAATTGAACGAAATAGTACAGTAATATTCTTCGTGACATCTTTCTCGGACATCATTCTACTTGTTCACGTATATCTATCTATATTTCACGCGGATATGCCTGCGATGAAACATGCTCTTGATCTCCATGCCATACCACATAATACTGGATTATTTCGATCAAATCGACAGTCACGGGTCACGCACCCAGGTGTCGATGTCGAAATTTGGTCTGTGTCACGCGTCATGGAATGGTTTGTCGAATTGGTCCAATGTCACGAAAATGGTCGGAAAATCGGTATAAATTCATAAATCACTTTTTGAAGTACCCAAGGTCTTCAGAACACCATAATACCACAGTTTTTGTCATTTTCCAGCCACCCTGAAATATTTCCGGTCGAAACTGGGCTATTCTCCTTACAGCTCTTTCCGGAACTTAGGGCGTGGCTCAATTTTTTCTGTTTTTGCCACTTTTTCACCTCACCCGCAATTCTGAGCTCATTTCTTGTCCGTTTGCCTTGAAAATAGGCTCATCCTCTCGGCAATGAAAATGCAGAGGGCGCTCACTTTTCCTTATGCAATCACAATTGCCTTATTAGGAAAATATCAGTCTTTTTGCACAGAATGTTGGGCATGAGTGCTATAGTTGTCTGAATGACCTAGAAATTTGATACCACATCCTTATAGGTAGCGGGACGATTGCAGAAGAACTTCACCTTCCGCGACTTCGTCAAGGTCTTGATGGGAATGCACGGCGACCATGCGTCGACAGAGAAGAGTTCCGCAAAGGGAATGGAGCGGTTGAAGCATGAGGAGGGGGTGAAAGAGCTTGGGGAAGAAGCATTGGCAGGCGGAGTTCATGGAGATGGTGCTCTACTTGAGCGCTTGGAATGCGAAGAAGATCGCGGCGGTTGGTGGGATAGGTGCCTGGGATGCGTTGGCAGATGCGGAGAAGGCGGAACGAGACAAAGCTCTGATGGACGAGATTGTGACATCCCTGGGAAGAGAAGGGTACAAAGCGCTGTCTCCCGAAGAGCGCCGCCGGATGGACTTTTTTTCATCTGGGCCGGGTGCTGCATGCACAAGGATTTAAACAGTTTCAGAGGAGGGAACAGCGAGATAATGCTCGTATGGGCAATACTCGAGGTCACCGGTCCAAAGCTCCTTGCTAACAAACAGAATGCCGCCACCCTTCGCCACGTTCTCGATCCATCTTTCCCCGCGGACGCTCAGCTTACCGAGGATGAACTCCGCGCGTTCCAGGCGTCTACCCGCGGTGGCGTCAAAACTTGCGCACTGGCCGGGGCTATCTTCAACAACAAAGACGATAAAAAGGGCCGAGCCGACAAACATGTTGATTTCATGTCTCGTAAACTCGGCAGGCCGCACCCTCGTTTTCCCGACACAAGCAACACTCGCTTTGGGAGCCATGGAAATGCTGCCGCCGAATTAATCACTTACCTCCCGGAATACATCGAGCTGATGGACATTATTCGGTGGTCGAAGGACAACCCGTCCCTTACCAATATTGAGAAAAATCTCCGGGACGCATTGGAGGATATCCCCACACTCACGGAACTCTGCGCGATGATTCTATACCAGCAGACCATTTCTAATCCATATCTTCGCCAGGTCCGTGGCCCGGGATCGGAGAACATCAATGTTCTGGACCTCGGCCCGCTTCATGCAGCCATTCGTGACCATATTCAAGCAATCCTCGACAATCCCGATCTGCTTTTTGGCGATGAATTGGCGTCCGAAACTGCGACACTCGACGGAAAGAATTGGCACGATCCCAAGGCCATCGAGGCAACCATAAAGCTCATGCCATCCCTTCCGCATCTACAGGCCGTCACGATGGCTTTTTTCCACGGCTCACTCACGACTTGGATTCGCTTTTCTGCCGAGTTTGCCCCGGGTGGGTTAATTGACGAATGCTCGGCTACCGAGAAGCAGTTGGCATGGATGCCGGCCACGAATGATGCCAATGAGGGCTGCCTCGGGGGCTATCGCGTCGCTGTCCGAGGGAAGCCCTGCCTCACACTGCATCAATACAATTCCCTTGCGATGTACCGGAAAAAACAACACCCAGGACTTCATGGACGCACTTTTGAATGAAGAGGACCATGCATACATCATGCGCAAGGCCCGGGAAATTGATTCCAGCGGTTTGGAAGCTCTGCGTCGTCGGGAGATTGTTGATTTCCGCATCCGGACTGCGGAAATGAACAAGGCGAAGTCCCTTTCTGCCGCGCGGAAGGCTCTCCAGACCCGCCGAGAGCTTCGCAAGATCGTCGTTGTCACCAGAACAACTGATCTCAGCTCACTCACCATTCCCCAGCTTCATTTGCAGCTAAATGCTCTCCGTCTTCGTGGAGTTCCGAATATTCTTCCTAACAGCAGGTATACCCGGAAACCCGCAAAATTAGAAGCTCTTGAGACGGCTTTGAAGGTGTACTTGGCTGATATTGCGAAATTCCCCCTACCCGTCGATCCAGAAGCTGATTCTGACTTTGCAACGGCAACAGTTGAAGTGGTAGTTGTGGATGATTGGACGGCAGCAGATGACAGAGAAATGGAGGAGTAACTTCCATATACAGCTTAATCTAATTTTTTACGGTTCTTATAGTATACATATGGACACTCACTTGATATTTTATGACTCAGAAACCGCTGCAGAGACGTGAAAGAAGGAGTTCATGCAAGATTTGGAAGTAATATCAACTCGGCGCTGATTTGAGTGGCTGTGCCCAATCCCATCAGCCCATCAATATGCCATCGCTGCCCACTCCCACGGAAGATCACGAGAGATCGTGAGAGATCCTGTCAAATGATGATGCGGCCGTTTTTGGCTGACATCTTGCGAGATCTTTGAAGATCTTGAGCACAGCTGTAACTTCGACACAGGGAAAACCTTGCAAGATCTTGCAAGATCGGTTGCTCATTCTTTACCTGTAAGCGTACTCCCACACGACCCCGCCGCGGCCACCGCCTATCGGTCAGGCAGCCCCGGTGCACATGGATCTTGCATGGATCCCACATGTCCAGACCATCAACCTGGATGGCTAAAAGGCCCTGATCGGGTGCCACGGCTGGGCAGCCGTATTCAGCCAAAAGAAGCCATACGGCTTCTTTCCCATAATGTAGATTTCCTCTTTCGTTGTATCGTAACCGAGGGGACTCCGGGAGACCGCCCTTTTTGGCTCCAGAAACCGCCACATGAATGCCGTTTTTTGGCCTATTGCCATTCGGGCTATCCCCATTTCAGCTACACAATACGCGCCTTCTGCAATCTGCAGGCACCCACCCACAACGCGTCACTTATAGGCGGCTTCGTTTTTTTCACTCGCCATTTTTCTCCCTATTTCTCCCTACCAACCTGCCACTCCTATTGTTTCCTCCTTTCGCATCCAAAAATGTCTTCTTGCCATGGCTGGCCCCGCACATCTCGTTCAAGTGCCAGACCTAGAAAAGCGCATCCACCGGTATCATTGAGGTGTGTGTGATCTCTCTTCTTCGCGGAAATGACTCCAACTGTCGAAAGGGTACCTGTGGATGCCTCACACCTAGCAGCAATGCTGCTCTATCGTTCAACCTTTTCCGCTGGCGCGTGGTCAACGTCTCGCTCTTCTGCCTCCCGCTGACTCTATTATTTGCTCTCCACATTTCCCGGGTGGTCAGAACCAATGTTATACTATCCACATTCGCTCGTACTTCCGTTGTCTCTCTCCTTGTGGTCTCGGGCTTCATTTTGCTTTTTATCGGTGCGTAATTTCGACTCCGATTGGATCCGAGCTGATCTGTCATTTATTCAGCGAATGCTGGATTCCCCGCCTTTATGCCGTATCAAGTGATCATTCAGCCAAAGCGGTCACTGACCTTGTCGGTGACAAACTATAGCCACTTACTTAACTCTAATAAAATATGATGCATTTTTTTCTGCCCATGACACGACCGTATCACCGTAATGACCGTAATTTTACGGTTACCGTACCGTCCGATACTCGAAGTCATTGCTTCCGGGTCGTAATCCCACGGCCGTGTTCTTGCACGGCCGTATCCAGCACGGCCGTGACCGTATACGGTACGGTTGCCAGCCCTAGCAATGCCGTCATGCTCAAGGCACGCTGTCATTGATTGTGCTGTAACAACGGAGCCGAAATCAACTGGGTGGAGACCCAACTAACCTGTGTGCTTTCAAGGACAGCCTTACGCCTGAACAGGTTTGTTGTGTATTTCATCGATTCTATTCTGCTAAAAGAAACTCTAACAGCTTACAATCTATAATCGAATCATGTATCTGACCTCCATCCCAACACCGCCACCAGTCCACGTCGATGGACGAGCCGGCCGGGGGAAGACATATGTTCTATACCCAGTAATTGGTGCTCTGCGAAAACAAGGTCAGATCATCCTTCTGTCTGCCTCCTCTGCCTTCGCTGCAAAAAATTACCCCGGTGGACGAACATCACATTACCTGTATGGAATTCCGGTGGACGAATATAACCCCCACCTTCAATCGGCTGTTGGACCAAAAAGTGATCGAGCTAGACTTTTATTGGCTGCAAAATGCCATGTTATCGACGAAATTGGCGCAGTTTTGAAACTTCCCAAAGCTCTTCCATAACTGACTCTATGAAAAAATTTCGGCCGACCTCGGACACTTTTGGTATAGGTGACGGTGACATTGCAATTTTTTGATCAAAAACCGCGGAAATTTTCGGTCCGGCATTCGCCGGACTGCCATATATAGTAATTTTCTGTGATTGCCGAGGAATGAACACCGTGAACACCGTTGGTGACGGGTGACACCCAGTGAACACTTGGTCAGATTACTACAGTAAACCTTAAAAGAACATGACAACGGTCAACGAACATCAAGAAAAGATAAATTATGGAGAGATCCACATGGTTCCAACAAGGTCCGGGTGCGACCATCGCGTGCGTCAGCTCCGTCCTGCTCAACCAAATGTCACGTCATTGGGTGTGACACTGTGACAGCGTGAGGCTGTGCAACGCCACGTCGCCTGAACCGATTGGTACTCCCACCGTCTGCCCACCATGAACGCTACAATGCGCGGTAACCAAGACGTTGACTATGGGGCGAAACTTCCGACTGAAGTTTGGTCTCAGTGCTGGGCTGCAGCATCCCCTCACGATCTGAGACGCCTCGTGCTCGTCTGTCGATATTTTTGCGACATTTGCCAGCCCTTCCTCTTTCACCACCAGCGCTTTATGGCCCCGAGTCCCGGGGAGATCGACCGCACGAATTGGATACCCACTGTCGGAGGCCTTCACCGGTCTATGATCCGCCTAAAGAAACTTGCGGACTGCCATCACGTCTCCTCTGTGCGATCCTGGCATTTTTGCGGAAATCTGGGATTCCCGCACCTTGTCCAGAGGTATCGGCTGATAACCAACATCGGCATGGTGGAGGACGCATACCTGAACTTGGTTCAAACCTTATCCGGTACTCTGGGTCTCTACCGGAATCTCAGCTCACTGCGCTTGGGCTATTTAACAATCGATGCTTCCTTCCGGAAAGCGTTGTCGTCTCTCGAACACCTCAGTGACTTCCAGCTGGACTCGTGCGACATTATCGCCCGCACGGGCGGCTTTTTGTCGCTGCAGAAGTTCAGCTTCGCATCCGACCACGATCATGACCATGGCGATCAGCCCTTGGAGATGGTGTCACCGGCGACGCTACATACATTGAGCATCGATAGTTCCCGCGATGCTTGCACCCTTCTCCTTGTCCTCGCCGACGAGGCTAACACATTTCCCAATCTCGTCTCAGTGTCAGTCGAGCTGTCCGACGCCATTGCGGAAACATTCCTCACATTTTTGGCGCACTGTCCGCATCTGACGCACCTCCGAATAATCAAATCAGTCTTGTCCAAGCCCATCCGCGGTCATCTGCCAGCGACGGTAGTCCCCCTTCTCCGCGTCTTCAATGGCCCGCGGCTTCTCGCAGCGCCATTCATATTCGACCGACCCGTGTCCGTCATAGACCTGGGTGGTGGCAGCGGGTTCGAAGACCAAAACAAACCCGCTCACAAGGACATAATTAGGGACCTCATCAACATCGCGCACTCCTCTGTCCCCGTGCACTCCCTTTCCCTTGGTGCGCCATTGTCCATAGCCATCGAGCTCTGTGCAGCGATCGCGATCCACTTTCCCGACCTCCGCGGGCTTTCTCTGGGGCTGAAGGAACCGCCAGAGTTCCGACCCGCTTCCAGCGATGATGGCGACCTGTCCGACCTGTCCGAGCTTGAAACACCAGATATGGAGGTGGAGGTCGACGACCGCACCGTCGAGTTGTCTGATAACGACAGTTTGGAGTCACTCAGCAGCTTCGGCTCCCCAGACATCATTCTCTCTGACGGTTCTGATTGTGGAGGTGGGATCCCGGATGTCCTCCTTCCCGGGCACATGTACAGTAAGCCCTTTTATTACACTCTCTTCCGATTTACAGGCGTATATAGCTACCTCAGGCCGCACCTTCCCGCCCCCGCCGAAACGGCCTCACGCCCCGGCTGCTGCCCCAAACACTCTCACGGTGCGTTCAACTTGCGGGTTGCTGCGCCGACAACTAGCGAGCCCCACAGGGCCTCATCGATTGCGTCTGCTCGGGCCTCATCTCCTTCCCCGCCAATCTCGTGTCCCTGCGCCTCATGAAGCAATCGTCCTGGCATGTACTCTACTGTAAGGCCATTACGCGCGAGGATGAGCACCGTGCGCTCTTGGCGCTCACGCAGCAACTGCCCGATCTTCGCGAGGTCGATTTCGAGGTCAATGGCCTGTGGTGGGAGCGCCGCCGGGATAATACGTGGACGCAGAAGTACGTGTTCAGTCTGTGGCGTTCAAGGTCCAGTGACTGATTGATGAATGTCGCAGGGGAAGCGAACTAATCATCGTGGCTTCAGAGAGCGGACAGTAGGAGGAGGAGGACGAGGAGGATGTATAACCGCGGTGGTCTCAATGAGGAACAGACGGGCACTTTACCTACATACATACATGGGCCTCTGCTGTGTACACTACAGTCATCCATGCTGCCCAATCGATGCAATAATATACAGGCCAATGTGTGACCGACCGCATACCTCTCATGAACGAACAGAATAAACGAGAAGAAATAACCTAATGCTGAAAGAAAATGAACCTGCTGGAAATAGCACAAATCCCTCGAAGTCCTAACTGAGGAGAACTTCGTTGAAAACCGTCCCGGGTCGCATGGCGATGACCATCGGCGAGGGGTAGTGAAAACAAGGGTTGTCGTCAACAGTCTCCAGGATTGCACAGACCATCGCAAGCGTATAATGTCAATTTCCGGAGCGAAATTCAACTGATGTCGAACCAGACCCTCCCTGGCCCTCCGCGCTATCTAATGGCGTCTCGGTATCGTTGGTCTGACCCCAAAGGAGTGCAAACAGGTCACCACAATCGTCAAAACGCGAATTCCGCAGTGGCAGGACGGCCTCTATCCGGCCCAGCTAAAGCTGTGACTAGTATTGTGCGAATCTTAGACGGAGAAGATATCATCGATGCATACAAACCGACTGTCATCGAGAAGGGGACTGCCATTCAAGGGCGCCACCGTAGAGAAAATGATGATGCATTGGAGTTGCGCATTAGCACAGAGTCCGGCGTGCGGCAGAAGTCTGTCCCGATGCGAATTCAGTGCGATGTGCGTAAGCTGAGGCATGAGGGAAATGTTTGGGAATACGCGATCCACGCTCTCGCCCTCGTTGGGGTAGTCCAAAAGCTCGAGGTGTGTGACAGTGCATCTTATTACGCTGACTGGCTACGGGGGGGCCGTTTTCGGCAAGGACTACTGGTCGTTCGCAGACGATTTCCTCGCTGCCCGGCGGGCGGGAACAATCGATCGTACGTCCTTGCATAACTTCCCAACTTCACCGCTAATTCTTTTCAGGATCCAGATATCTCATCGTGAATGGAAAAGACTTCCACTTTGTGAAAGGTGACGGATTCTGACACGGAGTTGAGCTGAGGATGTTTTCCTCTCCCTGAAATTAAATGAACTGTGGTTTTCTACTCATCGGACGGCAGCCGCCGTCAGATTTATTTTGATGGCCCTGGTCCTTTTGAAAAGGAGTTCAGGGCTCTCCATGCCAATCCAACAAATGCAGGCTGTCACCAAACAGTGTGCCGAGATTCTGCATCAAAACAGTATTTAGGCCTGGTACACCTACCCATGTCAAATCATATTGTGGAGGAACAGTGTCGGCAGTCGAACAGCCAACCGTTGTCTCTGTGTTCGGCCCCAGGATCATGTCGTCTCTGTAGAGCCTGCTGTTTGAAGACTTGACCATCTCGGGTTGGGTATACGTTTCGGCATTGATTTCTCGATCACGGGCTTTGCTGCTAGTTCCTCAGAAGCTATATTTTGTCTGCATACGCTCGTGTATCTGGTCTCTCATTTCAACTCTATTATATGCGACTGCCTAATGGGCCACAGTGGGCCACTTGCCTAACCCAAGCTGCTTCGATAGAAAATTTGATATCTTGGCACCTGTGGGATGGAACACGACTTAGTATGTCAAGTTTGGAGGCATTTCGACGCGGCGATCAACACTGCCTTTGCTCTTCGAATTCCTAGACCGCCGTTACCCAGAAGATGCGGTGCCAGCGTACCATTGGGTGTTGGTGCGAAAATCGAGGCAGACACAATATGTGCTCCAACGTACGACAATCACCGGCGAAGAGCTCGAGGAAGCCAAGGGTTCGAATGCCCGAAATGGCAGGACCATTCAATCCGCATCGGCGAGTTCTATCTTTATTGATCGTTCGCAACCGGTACTGACTGCCTCAAAGCGACTAAGCATAAAATTCCCGCCGCCTTGGTGCGGGCTGGCTTCAACGATGCCCTTGAGAGGCTGATGGCCGGGGAGGAGCTTGCATCAGAATCTGAGGTGGAGTCGGCGCCAGAACGAGCTGTAAGACGCAAAGTACGCCGCGGTAAAGTCGGCATCACTTCCCAGGTGCCTTCCGAGAAGGATACATCCTCCTCTGAAGATCCTGAATCCGAGGATGAGGAGCATTACCTCCAGTTCACAGATGAGGACGAGGGCAACGGTCGTCAACGGTCAAAACCGGCACCCGTGAAGATCAACGAGAAGCTGATGCTGATGGCGAGTCCCCTCTGTCTTCCTCCCATTCACCGCTCTGACCTCCAGCCTCCTCCAGATGTTATTCTCATAACCGACGACTCTGACTCGGACCCCTTCCCGGCACAGCTTACAGGCGCACGGCTCACAGGCAATCGAGGTCAGTTATTGCTACACGCCAAAGGCGAAAAAAGAATCATTCCATAGCATCCGTTTCAGGCTCTCGCAAGCGTGCGGCTTCCCCATCCTTCGAATCCGTGGGCAGCGGGAAGAGGACGCGTTCAGATTCTCTTTGTTCTCATCGCAGTGAGTGCGCTGTTAGATAGTGATGATCTGCCTTCCCTGCTGACGATGTATCAGGCTCGACCGTCAGCCATGGAGACAGTCCCTCCCCCCGCCTGCGGCCTGCAACATCCTCATTCCAGTATGACCCCGCGCAGGACCCGGCCGTTCTCGGACCCCCGGTCTTCGCTATTGCTGGGGCCGACTACTTGAATCGACCTGGGAGCACTGTCATCGGCTCTTCGTCCTCCACCCTTGCACCCCCCGCTATCCCGAGAAGGCCTCGCACCGCATCCAGCAGCGTGAGCTCCACCGGCGTTGTTGGCAGCTCTTCGATTACTACACCTGCCAGCACTGCCAGCATACCCGCGAAACCATCCAGAACATTGTCAAGAAGCTGATACCCGCATGGAAAGATGGTCTCTGTGGTGTCCAATAAGATCTCGTTTCCGCAATACTCGATGGCGACGATATCCTCTGCTGCACTGCGACCGGCGATGGAAAATCAGCCGCGTTCTCCGTCCCCATTCTAGTACTAAAAGAATACAAAAAAAGCCCTGCGCTATATCCTGCTGGGCTGCCGACGCGCTTGAATCCGGTGAGCATACATACACTCGACTACGTTGTAGCTACTCAAAAGACGACGGGTGAATAAGAAAAATGATTATATTGCACGATCATAAGAAACTAAGTCAAAGCCATTTAAGCCGTGTTAGTAAATCCCAGGGCGAACCCAAAGATCGCAAGCCCCAGCCCCGCGACAAGGGGACGGCAGGTCGGCGAACCTCGCTGAGGGTCTATACATGCACTACGTCCCTACATACCGCTCGACCCTTTCTCGCCACCCGCCTTCCTGTGTATCCGCCATCCCCCGCCAGCGCAACTAGAACGAGCGTGGGCCAACGAAGGAAACGATCTCGAGCCTGCAAGTGATGCGAGGGGACGCCTGGGAGTTAGAGAGCGCACAGGATAGAGAAATAGAGATGGCGCAGAAGACAGAGGCTATCGCCCCGCGCCAGAGCAATGCGGACCAGAGTTGCTGTCAGCGCTAGAGGTGGTTTGCAATTCGGAATGAGAGGTACATGATGAAGAAACAGTCTCGAGAAGAAATATGAGTGTTGACAGTTTTCTTGTGTGATCGACACTCCGCCGATCGACCGATCGCTTGTGCGGATAAATTGTATTCTGTCGCAATGCGCGACTGATTCTCACGCAGTGCACCGGGAAGGGATAAAATATGTGCACAGCCAGAAAATTAAAAAAGATATTCCAGGCGCTTTCGGCCTGTCTTAAACTTGGAGATAAAAGTTGCGACCACTACAGGCCGAAAGCGCCTTTGAAACGCCTTAGAACGCGCCATAAACCAAGCGAATCGGACAATAATTGAGCTCACAATGAGTGCAACAAGAGGGAAGTATTTGTTTGCTTTCTTATTTATAAAATGATTGAAGTGTCATTACTTTTGCAAAACAGCTGTAAAAAAACCGGTTGAAAACATTTTAAACGGTTATTTTGCAGAGCCCACGACCAGGACGAAATCTGTACCGGTGAACATGAGTTTTTACATACTTCCTTGCAGAACAGAAATACCTACCTCTCCGCCGTCCGAATTAGAGGGTCAGGACGGCGCAAAGGCGACAAGGAAGTGATAGTCAGGAGCAAGTGCAGTAAGTGTGATAAGATAGCCGAATAGCTTCCGAACTTCCGCACTTCTCCCACCGAGCTCATTGTCAACGTCGAAAGAAACTGCTCGTTCCAGTGGTTTGTTGCCTATTGTGCCACATCAACTTCCTATCCTGCTGCTGATAAGAGTAAAATTGTAGACACTATGGCTTAGTGGTAGAGCATGCGATTGCAACTGCTATGTTATTATCGCGAGATCATGGGTTCGCCAGTAGTGTTTTTTTGTCATGTTAGCGTTATCTTTTGAACTGTTCCCACGTCGCGGAAGATCAGATCACAATCGTAACGTAACGTAACGTCGTACAAGTTCTCTTCGTCCCATCACCTTACCTCATGCACGCGCCAGCCTTCAAATGGGGCGACGGGGCAATGCGGCGTGCGCGATGGGCCCTAAAGGCTTCTTCCCCGCGCACCTCGCAATAGTGGCGGACGACCTTATCGTCCCCGCCTTGTTTGCCCAAGTCTCGAAGAAAACCGCCAGCAACGTCCACACAGTTGCCCATCTTTCGGAAACACCTGTCATACAGGACATTAGACATGTCCAACAGCTCCGCAGTCTCTTCAAGCAGCACCAAGAGCAGCTGCTCGCCGTGGACCAAACGTACGACGGCCTGAAGACGAAAACTACCGCCCTTTTTGATGAAATGTGGCTCACAATGAACCTCCCAGCCGAATCGTACCACGCTCTGCTCTGGTACATCTTTTTTCTCTGCTTCAATTTAACCAGCCAACGCCTGCAATCAGGGCTCTCCGCGCATACACTGTACTTCTGGCGCCATGGTCCCCAGTCCAATTACGTGTATTGCGCATGGGACCGTTGCACACCAAAGGTTTTGCTATATTCGCCAGTCGCGACCTCAAGGCGAACGAATTCATTTATGAACTGTCTGGACTCATGTCCATCGACTTTGTGGCGGACCACACCAACCTTTCCGTTGTCACCTACCCCGGGGAATCCACCAAACACATCCTCTTCGGACCCATACGTCTGATCAACCATGATTGTCGCCCTAACGTTGAGGTAATGTTCCGCTCAGACTTTCTTGCACGTTGCTCATTCTTTGAGTGCAGTTTGTGCATGTTACCGACACGTACGCAATGACGATCCAGACCAACCGCGCCATCTCTCAGGGCGAGCAATTATTCATCGACTACGGTCGTGAATACTGGGAAGATACGCAGAGCCCGGTCAATGTCCGTGTGCAAGTTGCAACCCCAAGAAAGACGCATCCCCGATTCAAATCCCGATGAGCGCCGAGCTACTATATCATCTGTATCATTGTCGTACTTGCTGTGGTCGCAGATCCGACCCTCTGCCCCTCTGGTCTAATGAGGAACCCGCGAGAAAGAAATCTCCTCTGCCTGGCACTCCCCGTCTCGTGGTCGTCGTCGCTTTGCTCCTGCGCCTCACTGCTCCTCCTCCTCAACATCGTAATCGTGTGCATTGTCGGAGCTTTGACCTCATCTCCTTTCGAAAGCAGTTCTCGAGCAATTCAACGAAAATAGCAAAATTTACACAGTCATCTTCTGGATAACGATCCTATGCAAGATACACTAATTTCTGACATGCGCGACTCCTCCAGATTTGCAACTACATCATTCTTGTCGAGATCCGTGTACAAAGGGTTGTGTTCGATCAACCAGAATAAAGCCTTTCTAATTTTTTCACGGCGCACCAGGAGCGGCGACCTCTTCAGAAACTCGTGGGTTACTTCAGTGTCCGGTGAGCCCACAAGGATTACGCAAATCTCGTCTCGGAGTTTAAAGAGGGGAAGGGGCATAGCACTCACGAACGAACTAGTATCCTGCGGCAAGATGCAAACATTTCCGCGTGCTGCAAGCTGACCACCAGGTCCGAGATGGATTTTATACATGCACTTTGTGGCGCGCGCGCGGGCAATACATTGTTCTTCCAAGAAGGTTAAACCCGTCAGCTCTTCGGGAACATCGCCAATCCAAAGACCGTTGGCATAGCTACGCACCGGAAGTGTTTTGAACTTGTTGTTGCTGACAGATAGGTTGCAGAGGTGACAGAGAACGTAACTGCTATCGTGAATTAGAGACGCGTGCCTGAAAGATTCAATGCAAGGCTGGGAATGGCATTTTGAATCACATGCTCCGTGGTGCCATTTTGAACCCTGTGCCTCACTATTGAATGATTTAATTCAGCTGAGAGCAGGAGGCACCCTATTCCCCCCGGTATTGTCGCAGTCTTCCCCGGTGCAACTGCTGTGCTTACATGTTTCCACAGATCCTGCACCTCAACGGATTGACATGCCGACAGCCTGACCCATGTCCCTCCAGTTAGAGGCCCAGTGTGCGCCTCGACGAGTCGACACGGCGGAGGAGATTCCCGGTGTCCATCCCGTTAGAGGCCCAGTTTGCGCCTCGACGGGTAGACGACATGCCTGGGGCAAAATTCAGCTCCACTGAGCGAGGCCCACGGTACCAGAGGGCCAATGAATCACAAGTCAGGTATACTTGTATCTTCATAACTCCACAGCAAATCTTACTATGTGTTATAGCTCAAATTCACTCTCTATGTTGCCTTCGAGGCCCAAAATTTTCCATGGCCGTGAATTGGAGTTGCAGGAAATTGTAACAAACCTTACACTGGAGTCAGCCAGGATTGCAATATTAGGGGCAGGTGGAATGGGAAAAACAAGCCTGGCCCGAGCAGCTCTCCATCACCCAGAAGTTACAGTTAAATATGCATACCAAATCTTTGTTGCTGCAGATTCGGTCACTGACAAAGTGGGATTGGTTACACTCATTGCATCTCACATCGGACTGCAGTCAACACATTACCTCACAAAGCAAGTGGTTCAGTATTTTTCCAAATGTTCATCCGTGTTATTAGTTTTGGACAATCTGGAGACTGCATGGGAGCCAATGAATTCCCGTGGCGAGGTTGAAGGCTTTCTATCACTTCTCACAGATGTCAGACACCTTGCATTGGTTGTGAGTACCTCATCCGGTTTTTCATGCTACCAGCTTATAAGGGCATCAGATCACAATGCGTGGAGAAGAACGACCTGCCCAAGTTCGCTGGACCCGTCCATTCTTGTTGCCCTTGAAACCAATATCAGACCATGCTGCCTGGAAAACTTTCATGGATATCACAGATGATCCTCATAACAGCGAGGATGTCACTCAGCTCCTTTCCCTTACAAATAATATACCTCTAGCTGTGGATCTCATGGCTCATTTGGTTAATGTCGGACCGCAGGGTGAGAACAAATCAATTTATTATCTCCGAGCGGCCATTCCACTCCTTTCTCCACCAATTCTTTGTCAATCTACGACTTTGGAGGCTCGTTCTTTCCACCTCATTTTGGGCTTCTCTCTAGGTATGTAAATCTCTCTCTGTCTTCACCCTTTCAGTGTTAAACTCCCGTACAACATTGTCATCCGAGCTGGAAGACTACATCTGAACGACCTTTATATCGAACGACCCCTTGACGCTCCGAGTCCAAAACTTAGCGAGGTCCACCTTGATGAGCAAAGCTTCAATTTTGAACATATTGCGGAATTTTAGGTGGTCATCCATCTATTTGGGCACTGGGGGATCGGGGTCACAGCCTGCCAAGCTTCAGCCTCTGTTTGGGTTCCGGGGGATCGAGGTGGTAACCTGCTGAGTGTCAGCACTCACGGTCGCAATCCGGCAAATTGCGGCCGTTTACTTTGGCTCTGGGGTTGTTGCCTGCCAAGCTTCGACCTGTTTTGAAATTCGGTGGATCGAGGGTGCAACCTGGCAAGTTGTAACCTTGATTTCCGCACTCTACTTCGGGCTGGGGACAGATTAAGATGTGACCTGGCTAGTCATAATCTTTTTCTGGCCAGTTGGTAACGCTTTGGCCTGATGGGAAGCAGGACTTCGGGATCCGCGATCGAGTCACTGGCAGGATGCACTACTTGAAGCATTCCGGGGGTTCAAGAATGGCTTCAGGTGCGTCTTTATCTTTCTGTCCTTGCACTAACACCCATCCATCCACATAGAGAACATGACGGCAGTACAGTGTCTCAGGAAGACCGCGGATTGATCCTCATCCATATCATGTACCCCAGGCTCGCGTGACAGTACGGACGACGGGGTATCTGAGGCGTTCACAGTAGACCGGTGACCGATCTGTCTATGAAAAGTAGTCCGAGGCGACATTCACCGGCCTCGACCAAGCCTCTACCAAGCCTCTACGTACCTCGGCAGATTTCGGCAAAAATTAGCCGATATTTAGCCGATATCATCAGAAAAACTTTTTGTCAGGACCCGAGTTCAAGTTAGACCGGTAACCGATCTGCCTATGAGAAAACAAGGTTGTCGTTAGACAGACCGGTCGATCTGGGTTTGAAATTGCAAGAGGTGAGTGATCGCGCCCAGCCATCCAGCCCAAACGATAATTTCGGAGTTGAAAATCGCAACATTTTGGCCTCAAATCCCCTAACTTCGGAGTTACCCTTAGGTGAGCTTCCCGGGTCCTACAGTGAGTCGCCACGTCGCCTCGATCACGCAGGCTCGCTTCGGCTCACTGACACCTGCGTCTTCGGACTCGGAAACAGGCCAGCGTGAATCGGAAAGGGAGCCAACAAGAAGCCATTGATTGAACTGTTCCGGGTGGGCTCGAACCACCGACTCTCCCACCATAATCTGGAATTACTACAGCAAGGAAGCGAGTTGCATACTCCACAGGGACTTGATACCTTGGGTAGTGGGTTGGATGTATGCTGGACCTGTTCATGGATTGGAAGTAGAGTTTATTTGAACTCGCGGGCGTCCCAATAGAAAGCCTGCATCTGCGCCCTTGCTTCCCAAGAAAAAATCATACTGGAGCAAACATCCATGTCCCGGGTAGATTCGAACCACCGGTTCTCCCTTGAGCGATAGTGGATTCTAAGGGCTTAAACCGGAGGCAGCCTGTAATTCACAACAAAATAAATTCCCCTTTCAATCGGTGATTTTCACTTCATCCCATCGGAATTTTCTTGAAAAACCTCCAATCGTTCCGAAGAAGATTTACAAAGTATCCGATCTGAGCAAAATGGCTGAAAATTTGAAAAATTCCGGCCGCGCCCTAAGTTCGTATAGTGCACAATATGAGCCTTCTCAAGGCCGCAGAAGATGCTCAGGCGTCCACTTCAAGGTCGATTGGCCGTCGATACGATCTCTTGGAATATTTTCCCTGAGGTTTTTTCGTAAGGAAGGAGCCGAGGTGTCAAGGACGGCAAGCTGCAGAGATGCATCCCACCATGGCCTGCGTCGCCTTGGAAGCTAGACGAGAAGGAGTTGAGTGCGACGGGGACGATAATGCGCATATGTGCGTGGTGGTACGCACTTCGCCTGAGGTTATCGCGCGAGAATGTGGTGCACTGAGAATAGATGTTTGCCGGGTGTTTCATGAAGCACCAGTACACAAGAAGCTTGTCGTAGGTCTTCCCTTTGCAGAGTGCATGCACACCATCTGTATCCGAAGAAAACAGACCCAAGGACTTTTGGGAAGAGCGAAACACTCGTGCCACACAGCAGCTAAAAGGAGCTGGCGTGTTCAACTTCCGAGGAAGGTCCACAACCAAGCATGTCAGTGTGTTCAACTTCCGAAGAAGGGAAGAAGCTCCACAGCCGACGAGAGATGATGAGCAGAATGCTGATGTCGAAACATTTGTTTGACGAATGAAATGCGCGGGCATTCCGACCCGTTCGACATGCCGATTTCCAGCTCCAGTCGAAGGGAAAGCGTTGCCGCTACAGTCATTTTATTATAGGAACCTACTCCTCATCACCAAAAGTAACCGGAAACTTCCGTTTGAGGCTCGAAATAACTAGTTTTCCAAGACCGGGTTTCTCAATACAGTCCGGGACAATCAAAGGCCGCAATTTTATTACGGCTCGGATTTTTCATTTAATCAAAAAAAAACTGAGTTCAGATTCAGACCGCCAGGGTCATACCGCCGGGCGGCACGTGATAGGGGACTCGGGCCTACACTGGATATCTGGTCCGTTCGGATGGCGTGCTGGCCAATGTTGTTACAGAGCGCCGAAAGAAGGTCCAGGATGATCCCGAGTGGATCTGTCCCCAAGGCAATCGACACCGAAGAATTGGCGAAGGCCTTCGACAATCCTCCCAACAAACTTTCTGCCATTGCTCTGGAGCTAGTAACCACCCAGAAATGCTTAGTTGAGGGACTTGGGCGGAATACTGCGGAAGTATTCATGGTGCGTTGGCAAAATTTTGGGATGTGATGGACACTGAGGAGGAGGAAGCAGATGCCTGGGTAGATGAAGTGCACACTGGATTCGTTGGGGAACACTTGCAATTTGTTCATACAACTGGTTTCTTCTCCCGCTGTGTTCGGTGGTGCTGCTGTTCTGACAAGGATGGACTTGTCACACCCCCTGACGTACAACTACTTAGGGCCTGATCGGGTGCTACGGAATGGATACGGCTACGGCTACGTTTCTTATGTCACATCAGTCACTCGGCTGATTTCGCTCCGACTGTCGTCCAGCAACTCTCTCCTCGCCATTGACTACAGCGAGAACACCCCGTCTCCTCCAAAATTCATCCTTCCTCAAGCGGACCTCGATAGCATCGCATAAGTCAAATTAAACAGAATTAATACATTTTTTGATATATTTTTGATGTTTTACTCATTGGTCAATTTGGCGCAATAGGATTGACGCGGCAGTGGCGCGTAGCGTTCAAAACCATTCCACATGGAGTTGAAACTTTCAAATTTTCCCTTTGACTTTGCCGCAGTATGAAGATTACAGCTCTTTGCGGTACAACAGGCGCGGTCCGTTTTTTTCTGTTTTGGCAAATTTTGGTAAATTTTCACGAGAACAGCTGCCCTGACCTCAAATCTTGACCGTTTCCCCTCAAAATAGGCTCATTCGATTCGCATTGAAAATCCGCAGCCAATGGAATAGGATGCGGATCTTCGTCAATTGATGGAGGATCTTCGTCAGTTGATGTGGCAAATTTGTCAGGTAGGGCAGCAAGTTCGTCAGATCAAAAATACGCGAAGGAAAGATCGTCAGAAGTACTCGCTTGTGCAAGCGACCATGCAAGTTCGTCAGGACGCTGAGAAACCTCGTCAGAACGACACGCAAGCTCGTCAGAAGCGGCAGCCATCTGCACCCGTAGCTGTACGTTTTAGGCTGTAGGTATGTACCTAGCCATATAAACCTACTAACTCAACTTATGACTCTAGCCATGGATTGGCTAGGTTCATAGTGCTTAGGCTAAATCCTCGGTCATCGGCTACAGTGCCATAGCTATATTGAGCCATCCGGCCGGCCACATACCGGGGCCTACTATATTGAGAACATCGGCAAGTCTTTTTATTTATTTGATGTTCCTTCGATCAATTTTAACCTGCAAGCGATGAGATAAGATGCATTTTGGACAGACTGATAAGATCATGGCACGAGAGATACGAGATAAAGCGGCAAAAGAGTTTGATAAGGAAGATCACATCATATCGATCAAATACCGGTCACCGTATCTACCGTTTCTTTAACGAAATGACGAGGTTTCGTTTGTACGGCTTTGGTTCATCCCCATTGAGCTTATCCCCTTCCACGCTTCTCTCTTTGTCCTCTTCCATCGCCGCGGTCTGACCCAAACTAGAGCTGACAAACACAGCCTTTGAGTTGACATTCATCCCCATACGCCGTAGCCTTTCCAACTCTTCCCTAGATGTCCGATGCTGTGAAGCTGCGCAACAACTTCGAACTGCGGCGAAGCTCGAATTCAACCCGGATCGGAATAGTCAAGGTGGACTGACGAGTCACGGGTGTCCACAGCCTCGAGGAAAATGCCACATGGATGCTGTGGCACCGTCGTCTGCTCTGGGGGAACGTCCGCCGGAGGTTCTGGGTTATTTCTGTGTCAGCCGCTGCTCAAATTTACTTTTCTTGCCGCTGTCAATTCCTGCAACAAATTATTCTATGGCATTTAAGATGTCTCCCGTGGTTTCCACGTAGTGCATTTAATATCGCTACCTTTCACATAAGTTGCCGTTCCAATTACTGCCATTTTCCACAGGTTTGTTTTCCCTGGGCACACCATTCGCTGCGCATGATTCGCAGCAAACTATATTCCCCAGGCGATTCCTGCCTTTGTCTCTGACCCTTTTGAAAAGCTCACCGTGGTGCATGGTACTGATCGGGATTGGTGGCTTTCAAACTTCCACACACTGTCCAGTATCTTATGGATACATTTTACCTTTCGAGTTAAGGTAGATAGAGGCTAGGCGGCCCGCAACAAGGGAGTCAATAAAAAAAACCACCCATTTTAGGATTTCACTGAGACCAAACATGTGCAAGCGGCACGATTTTTGATCGTCAGGTGCCCAACCCCATGAACTTTCAACTCAGAACTTCTTCAGAAATCTCTTGCAGAATTGCTTCGCAGTTGCACAAAGTTGGCATCAAATGAGTAAAATTCATTTGTGGTTTTCAAATTCACTTATATTGTGGAACATTTCTGTATGTTGCTAACATTTGCCGAAATTTGTCAAATTTTTTCGAAATCTGTGTGGCCACAAGAAATTTTGAGTAAAAGTTTCACAAAATTCCTAGGGAGGCTCCCTGTGTACTGGTGGACCCGGGGGTTTATACTGGGAAGGAGATAACTCCAACGTGGTCCCAATGGGTTTTAGCCGGAGGTCCAGCCTATTCGAGGGCCGGCAGTTCCACGGTTGCTCAGTGTCTTGTATGCTCTACCCCCTGGAATGCCTGTGTGCTCCGTTGAGGGGTCTATGTACGGCTAACCACCCGTATGTTCCATTTTGGCTTCGGTAGACTCGTTGTTCATGTTGTGGACCTCACGAGTATAATAATTAATTTAAGAATGAAACCCCTGTCATGATTTGACCCAAACGTCCTGCGGTGAACTGATGTTCTGGTGCGGTTTGGCACCAAAAAGCTATCTCGTCCCTCAATAATCCGCCGATTGTCCCCAAAATTTGGGAGGGTCGTCCGAGACTGAATTGAAAGCGATTTACGGAACGGAAAATTTAATTTCGCGTTCGTTGAGTTTTGTCTTGCAATCACTTAGCCATCAGTGGCTGTTTGAGCTTGATGCCCATGGACGCGGCCTATCTTATTTTACGACCAAACGCTAATTAGCGTCGCTAACCTATTAATACACCGACGCTAATTCTAGGGGATACATAGGCTATATAGGTCCATGGATTTCTCCACACAACTCATCCCAATTTCCACCTCTTTAACAGTTATTTCCGTCGAGATATCGAGGTCAACCGGCACATGCAACCGGACAAACACAATGCGCAGATCATTGATCCATGATAACCTCTGTTCGCGAGCCAATTTAAAAGACTCTTTGAACACATTTGCTGCAGGTCTTTTGGCGTCCAGTTCAAGCAAATAACAGAGATATTTCAGTGCCAGATAAACTCTGTGATATTTTATTGGCCAGATGCCAGTTTCGGAGAACAACACTGCTCTCATGCTCCTTCGACCCACACCAAGCATCCGGCGTAGATGCCCCCCCCCCCCCCCCCCCTCACGAGTTGTGGCATAGCCACAAATTTACGATTTTTTGCATGTA
Source organism: Mycena olivaceomarginata (assembly GCA_029378375.1). Taxonomy (NCBI): domain Eukaryota; kingdom Fungi; phylum Basidiomycota; class Agaricomycetes; order Agaricales; family Mycenaceae; genus Mycena; species Mycena olivaceomarginata. The sequence goes on from JARKIC010000544.1 coordinate 138,742, forward strand.
TTCAATTTTTTGTGCTCACAGATAAATTGAATGGGACCTTTTGAGCATATAGGATTGTTAATACTTCCCATACGAGTAATACAAAGAATAATTGACTCAAATCCGTCAAAACCTGGTCCACCGATATTTTTCGCCTCCAGGTCTTTTTCGGATCTGGGTTTCAACTCTGTATGTGACTTACGAAAATTTTCGTAGATTTTTGGGCTTGTGACCTGTGACCATACGAATTGAACGAAATGGAACAGAGTGGTCTGATAAAGCCAATCCTTCAGAAAATGAGTAACAAGTAGATCATTTTGGCTGTTTTTGGCCATTTTTCGAGTATTTTAGGGATGCTATTTCGGAACTTCTCCCTCCTACGTCTCCCCGCCCGATACATTGGCGTAGTGGCTCAGTTGGAATACCCTCTAGCTTATATAATGAGAAGGTCCCCGGTTCGATTCCGGCAGCAGCCATTTATGTGTGATGTTTCCAAAATCACAATTTGATCCCTGGGCGCTTGTTCCAACCCTTTTGTTTGCCTTGTCCTTGCAAACACCGGTCCTCAGTGGCCAGTGCGAGGCAAATTCAAGCGCCCAGTGCTCAAATTGTGGTTTTGGTTGTCTTGCTTGCAGAAATTGTTTGACTCCGAACCAGGTCTATGTTGAACGAGATGTGGGAAAAGATCACAAGGACCATCCTGTAGAGTCAATCTGGGGATGGCCGTACGGACAGGTTCACCCGTGCTACGGGTTACGGCCATTGAGGAACGGGTTTATAAACATTAAATATTTTATTTTCAAGCCGTGACATATATTCTACACATACATATTAGAGGAACATAGCCTGCTCCACCGCCGACAATACCGGCAATGCATCCCTCCAGCCCGGGCCTTCCTCTCTAACCTCTCTGCCGCCGACCTCAATGCCTTGTCGACGATATTGGCAGTGAAGTCACCACGTTCTTCGATGGCGAGCCTCCTGCTGAATCTCAGTCAGTGCCACCATCCTCTTCCGCGAAAACATCAACGCCGCCTGCGGGGAAAGGGCAAGACCGAGCAACGCAACGCATCTGCTGGTCCCTCGACCCCAGTCTCGTCCAATCTAACAGCGTCAACAAAACACTTCCACAGGTACAGGCAAAGTGACGAGAGAACATCGCATGGGACTCATTCACTCACCTTCACAGGTCGAAGCATTTAATCTCCCACCAAAAGCACAACCCGGGCCCTGACATAAAACTCAATCTAACTAGAAATAACTACATGAGGATATAATCACATACCTGTGCATTGTAGCCTGCAGCTCATGCACTACGGCTTCTCCTAGCATTCGAACGGTGTCCTCGATTTGTCAAGTCCTCCCTTATCCCTGCCGAACATGGCAGAAGTACATTCTAATGCACGTGCTGGACTGTTCAATTGTGGAGCACGGGCCACAAATGCACATGCTGGGCTGTTCAATTGCGAAGCACGGGTCACAAAATTGTTCCCTTATCCCTGCCAAACACAGCAGAAATACATTCTATCCAAACAAATGCAGTGTATGTATTTCTGTTCTCAGCCCGCGTGGGTTTTATGACCGTCATGCAGTTGATGTACCGAAGATGTGGGTTAAAAGCTCCAAAGAAAAGCTTCAGACGGACACGGACAATTTTATAAAGAGAGAGAGGCGGGCTCAGAGGCGAGTTATCGATAGGTGCCGGGATGGGTGATTGCGGGGCGATTAAATATGCATTGCATGATGAAGCAAATGCAGAATCCGGGGTATGTGCTTGTTAGCGATGGTGCAAGAATAGGTTGGCGGATCATGAAGGCAACTCAATGAATCCGACGTATTTCTGTTCGCAGCCGGCGTGGGATTTCTTGGCTGTGCATGCGTTTGATGCGCCGAAGGACAATTTTATAAAGAGAGAAGAGTAGGCCCGTCAGTTTTCGGTGTGAGGTTCGGCATGCGCAGAAAGCGGGTACATACCGTATTTATTTATTTATTTTGCCCACGCTGCATAGGTCAGCCATTGGCGCTCGGCGGGAATCTGAAACGCGTTCCCTATGATTGGCAGCTCCCGGTATTTAACTAACTAGCTGGACACAGGTATACCTGGAACACGGACGGCGGGCAGGGGCGGGCAGAGCGTGAGAGGGAGGATGGGCGACTACTTAGATACAGTGGATGTTTTTTTAATGCGAGTGACCCAAATTAATCTTGTCTGTTGAAATGCGGTCACGTCGTATGTAGGGCCGCATTGACATTTTTCAATCGGGAGATTCGACCCTTCATGACACCCGCATGCGCGCCGCTCATAGCGCAATGAATGAATTGATCAGCGATTTGATGTCTTCGATTTTGGCCGGACCGCTCAGTCTCTCTGGCTCCGAGCTCGCAAATGCTCGTTTATTTGGAAAAAAAGATGGCTTACTTCGACATCTCTTCTTACATGATGTCTTCAGCCGACAAGGAGGTCATTGAGGCGCGTTTCCAACTTTTGCCCTTATTTATTGCTTGGTTTGACATGAAGTTTTGGCCGCCACGTCCTTACTCGGCTCCTCGCGCTGTCAGACATGCCACGGTGCGCTCGGATCTGAATCAAGGGTCCGTAATCCGAATCTATCTGATATTCCTGTTAACACGTTACCCAGGCCACCAACACTCGCGCCCACTCTCATCTCCCGCCGTCGATGCCCTGCTCGGGGGAAACCACCATTTTCCGGTTTGCCATGCGCTGACGTGAAGTATCCCGAATCTCTCCGATATTCCTGTAAACCAACACGTCAGTGACGTTGCCCAGGCTCACCAACATCCGCACCCACGCGCATCTCCCGACGTCGATGCCCTCCTCGGGTGAAAACCAGCATTTTCTGGTTTGCCACGCTCTGACCTGAATCAAAGGTCATTTTCCGGTTTGCCGCGCGCTGACGTGAAGTACTCCGAATCTATCCAATATTCCTGTTCCCGCCGTCGATGCCCTCTTCGGAGAAAACCACTATTTTCAACTTCACTCTCGGAAGATTCCTCGATGCGCCTTCTAGGATCCGAAGTCAGTGAAATATTATTAGTCATGTGTGTCATAAATGGTGCGAGTTGGTTTTCTCGGATGCCTCCCACAGGTATGAGGAAAAGTTTCTGAGTTATTTAACAGAACACATGCAAGTTTTAGTTGAGTTGGTGACGACAGTGTGCCTTTCCATCGTTGTCTCGAGCTCTGTGGCGGGTCATTTCTATGATGCCAAATATCTGCACCCTGGATGGTCGGGGCACAGAGCCGTATTTCTCGCAAACTATTCACGAGATCGTATTGGATCAACATGGTGCTTGTCCGAAATTGTCCACAATAGTTCTGTGAATCAATGTTGAAGATGATATGAAGGACGGTCTATTTGCTCTTCCCGTTGAGTCATTTATCCCAAACGCGTCACCGATAATTCATTCATCGAAGTGTACATCGACGGACCTATTATTCGCCAAAGAGAGTTTTGGGGAGATCCAGACAAGCTCTATGACCAGTGGGCGGGTGTCAGGTGGAGAGGAACGAGGACTAGGGAGATTAAGAATAAACTGCGTCATTTGAGACCCCGACATCGTACCACCTGAATTATGTCGAGAAGGTAAGCCTATAAACAGAGCGCATTTGAAAAGCGGGAATGTATTGCCACCATTTGCATTTTCAAAAGCATGCCTGTATTCAGCTTCAAGTAAGTATTGCCACCGTTTACATTTTGAACCACGTGACCGGCCACCGCCTCAATTCCGGCACGGTCCCAGAGCCGTTTTTTGAAGCGCTTGGACAATGATTTTTGCGGTCATTTCCAGCCAGTCGGTTTGTGTCTCGGCGCAGTATTGACCGGTACGAGAGCCCTTTTTTTTGAAGTGCTTGGACTTCCAATGGATAGTCCTGATTTTTGTGGTCATTTCCATCTCTTCGATTTGTGTTTCGGCACTGTATTGACCCTGCTAGAGGGAAATCAGTGCTTTCAGCAAGCACTACATTTTGAAAAACACCACTGTATTCAGTGTATTGCCACCATTTGCATTTTGAAAAGCATGACTGTATTGCCGCCGCAATTCCGGCACGAATCCAGAGCCGGTTTTTGAAGCGCTTGGACTTCAAATGGATAGCCCTGATTTTTTGCGGTATTGCCACCACCATGTACATTTTGAAAAGCATGACCGTATTGCCACTGTAAATTTGCACATAAGTTAAAGTAAATAGTAATGATCATTGCTGTATCATTAAAATCCCACTTGATTAATCTAAAGCGATTCCTTTGGAGTCGCACCGGGTTGGGTTCGTATCCTATGTGGGCCTCGTTTAAGATCCTCGCTCGTAGTCCTGATTAATAGCGCTAAAGCTGGATTCACCAGAGAATGAAGAGCTTCTGAGCCTCTGGTTTAACAACCAGGGCAGCAGGGGCAAAACCAAAGAGACAGTTTTGCTTAGAATTGTGCTGGCTATCACCCAGCATTAGCAAGCGAGTGGTGTGTGCAGGAAGCTGCGCCACCGATGGGCGCCAAGCGTTGTCAGACCACAAAATGGGGTGGTCGACGGTATCTCTCAGCAATTTGCGATTGTTCCATTCAGATTAATTTGCATCGATGCTGGATAGAGTTGTGTTGAGTGATAGACAGACAGCAAGCGAGAGTGCAGAAATTGTCTGTAGAGTTCTTACGAGACACCTTTTGTAGTTTTCAATGAAAAAAAAAGGCTTGGCATCCAGCTCCACTCTCAAGCATGGGGTAATTTCGGTGAAGTGCTCGAGGATACCTTTCTTTCAAGGTGAAGGACAATAGGGCAAATTGAGCTGCATGGGCTGCATCTGAGGCATTAGACATCGAAGTGATTTCATGATGGGGTGAATTGGAGGCAATACAGCGTGTTTCCAAGTATCTCTCGGGTGTGCATCATCACCGACTCCTCCTTGTACTTTCTTTTACGAGGAAATATCGAGGACTTTGTGCTTTTATTAGTATGGCAAAGCTGCTGTCATGCAGTAATTGTGGATGATATTTGTGGCTGATGATGATGGTGTCACTAGACTTGGGCAGTAGGTGATGAGCTGTATGGTCGGATGCCTTAGAACTCACAGAGACACTGCCTTGAACACCAATCACTGTTCAACGGAAAGTGAAAAGCCAATACTGTGTTCAGATTACAACCGAACATGTACGACTCGTTCTCCAGAACGACGGGGGCTAGCACCCAGGAGTAAATTTTAACATAGACTATGTCTCACGACGACCCGATGACAAACCCAGTGATAAGGCTGTACTCTGTACACGCCTGAAATCTTTGCTTTTTGCATACATGGCCACGAAGGGTACAATTCGGAGTCCTGCTTGACCGGCCATAACAAGATCAATCATTCATCGGTCACTCAATCTCCCACACGCTCGCTAGCCGGCTTCCGTTTAAAGCTAACGCACATTTGTTCTTTTTAAGGCCCCATCCAACTTCAATCCAACTCGTCCATCTAACTCGTTATGGACAAGAGGCTAGCAATCGTCCTTTCCACAGTGTACGCGATTGCATTTCCGTTGTGGTTTCAGTGGATGATCTTTCAAAGGTTACTTGGGCTTTGCCTGGAACACATCCCAGGGTGGTCCCTCATTCTTGCGCTGGCCGTCTTCCTGCTGATTGGTGGACCACGGCTACCTGTATTGCCCATAAAATGGGTCCTCGTTCTCGGCATCGGGCTTATCCAGACTGGCAGTCTGATTTGTGAATTGGCACAGAATGTCTGTATACTCATTGCGGGTCGGGTGGTCTCCGGAGTAGGGGGCGTGGGAATAAGTACTGTCCTCTGTTTCCCTCCGGCTCGTTGCCCACCTAATGTTTCTTCTAGTTCTTGCCATATTCGAAGTCTTCACACGAGTGACACTGTTCTTCAAGGAAACGCGCCACCAGGGGCTACCGCTGTCACTGGAGATATATCGTCGTCCAGTGGCTGCGCACAGTGCTCTCCCGGTGGAGATGCTTCAGAGGATATTCCTATTCTGCGGAGGCGTCTCTGACTTTAACGAGATAGCCGAGTCGGGCACCCAGCCCATTCTTCTGGCTCTGTGCGGTGTGTGCTCCCACTGGCGTGCAGTTGCACTCGACACAGCCGAACTCTGGAGCGATATTAAAGTGACCTTTCGTCACAAACTTTGGAACGACTCCTAGCCCCATCGAAAGTGTGGCTTTGCCGCGCCCGTCACCATCCATTGACATTGAAGCTGGACGTGGTGTTTCCGGTTCCTGGCGAGCAGGATGTAGGAGAGCCTGAGTGGCGCGACTTTCTTGCTCGGTTCGATGAATTCGTGGTCGAATGCTCATACCGTGCTCAAAACACTCGACATCAACGTCACTCTCTTCGAAGGGGCGCCGCGTAGTCGTGGTGGCTCCAAAGCTCCGTTCGCTCACTATCCGCGCAAACTATGACCCAATTCATGTTGGCCTGAGCGGATTTGAATTTCCCTGGAGTAATCTCACGACGCTCAAGATCCTGGTCATGATCGACCAGTTCTCGGAATACTACTTCGTGCTCAGACAATGCACATCGTTGACGACCGCATCTTTTGCCCTGAACGCCTACGGTAATCAAATTTCTATACTCTGTTTGCATTGTCATCTCATTGACGTCTAAACCCACTCCGGACTCCTAGATTTCAGAGCGGTTCACGCGGCGAACCAGGATCTGTCTCTTCCCTGCCTTACAAACTTGACCATCGACGCACAAAATGTCAGCATTGTATCCTGCTTCCTGGAGAAGATTGCGCTGAATTCGCTCACCGACCTCGAGATTGAACTTCACGAGAATTCGGGGGACTCAGCGGCAAGGTTTCACTTCTTTCCATGTCTCCTTCGACTGGAAATACATGGCGAGTATTGCCCAGACGGGTCCATCTCGGCAGGCGACTTTGATCGACTACTCGGTGCGTGCCCGAATATTGTAGAAGCGTGGGTCGATGGTGAGGCCAAACTCCAGCGAGGGGAAGCGACCAGTCATCTCGTACATACTGGCTAGTCATCCTGTCTATGGTAGGTCTGTATATACAGTAGTTAATCGGGAAGCGAAACGGCGCCCCGTTGGCCATCTTTACGGGGTCAGATGACGGATTTAAGCTTTGTGCCCAACCCTGGCCATCAATTTGAATGCCCGCCATTTTGAGCCCCGTGCCTCACAATCACTAGTGCTAGTACTGCGTTTAAGCCCGATCTGGACTGCCTCTGTCGAGGTCTGTCGATTTGACCTAGACAGACCTAGGATCAGCCTCCGTCAATTTCACCTGGGAAGGGGCCTTCCAAGGTCTGACGATCTCGGCTTGACAGACCTAGGCTAATCCTGGGCAGACCTTGGCAGACCACAACAGACGTCTTCCAGTACATCTCGACCTGGCCCTGTGCCGAGGTCTCCCGAGCTTTCCTCGGCAGACGTCGGCAGACTCAGCTAGATTTGTCTTAAACGCAGTGTATATATTAATATTAATGGAACAGCCCAACACATTCATTTCAATGCATTTTCGGTGTGGCTGTTTCTCGCCATTTTGAACCCCGTGCCTCACAATGGAACAGCCCCTGAAAGTGTTCAAAAAATTTTTTTTTTTTCAGATGCTTCCAAATGCGTTTTCAGAGCATTTGAAGACATGTCGGAAAAGTGAAATAAGGTGTCCCTAGACCTACCTACCCTATGAGGCTGTGTCTCGGCATCTTCTGGTGGAAGCCCTTTGTCAAGTTGGTGGTGACTACATAAGGATCACACGATTGCGCGGGTAAATCGTGTTGATAGTTTGTATGTGATCCAGTCCCAAAAACAATAGAGGAATAGGGTCATCAAATATCCCAAAGAGCCAAACCCAAATCAATGGTCCGGAGTATTTCAGTTTGCCTAAGGATCACACGATTTCGGAATTTGATAGAATTGATGGATCATTGAAATCCAAAGGGTTTTTGTTCGGATTTCTAAGAGACACACAGTGGCATCAACGATTATGCAGATCGTCGGAATCCAAAGGGTTTTCTGATAGATTCCATTGGTCCGCCCGGCGGCACTTCGCCAAACCTTTGGGATTCAATCTTATTACTCGCCCCTTGCTCTAGTGATAGGGATCTAACAGGACTGTAGTTGTTGCTGTACATGACCAGTGGTATTGGTAGGAGGAAAGTGAACAAAAAGTGGGATGGACAGGTGTCCGCTTACGAAACAGGCGTCCGGGCCAAGTTTGTGTACTGTCAAACCTTGGCAGCCATTAAATGTTGTCGCATAGCAGAGGCTTAATGGCATTTTTTTCGAAGAGCCACAAAGTTGAACCCTTGTGGTTGAAAGTAGAAGGTGATTCGGGAATATGGATACGAATCTGAGTTGAGTTTGAGTCACTTGAGAATTTATTCATGACTTGTACATACCGCATCAACCACTTGTCCAGCCACGACTGAGGAAATAGTTTCAACTTCGACGGTGTATCGACGGCGAACAACCCTAACCGAGCCCATCTTGTGTCACCATCTACGACACATTGCAGAAAACAGGACTGCCATTGAATTCCACCGAGAGAATCGAGAGTCGCGGACTACTAGCTACCAGCTACACTCCATTTGGGTTATTTACACTGCGACCCTGCCGCCGACTTGCAGAAATGGTTTGTACCTTGCTTTCAGCATTGAATGATGCCAGACTTACTTTCAGTCGTCAGATCATTCAAATATGCACATTGCGAATCCTCTCTCTTTCTCGCCACTTGCCGGATTGCATTCACCATTCATTGATGCCCATGTTCGGATACATCGAGCTTTTCGGGGCATTGAGCATGTAATCTATCCAGAAAAGCTCCTAACAAAATTCTAGATATATTGGACATGCCCTGAATTTGAAATGCTTCAGTCTTTCCCAGCACTTACAAGGTGAAGTTTGTTGTGGGTTCGCTTAACATTTCTGCCTGGATGCACCAAGGGTTCGGTGCGTATAGCATCGTTCAGTCAGGCAAATCTTCTGACAAAATCTTAGAGGCACTGAACATGTCCTGAACCTGAAATCTTCCCCACTCCGTAGATACACGTGGTTCATGAGTCTCACTTCCTCCGATTCATAGTCCTTGTTCGTGGCGGTCAAAAATTGCGGCCAACATGATGCACCGCCGCCATAGTGCTACGCATGAGACCCATTTAGCAAGTGGCCAGAGGAAAATATGCATGCCAGACTTCCGGATGTGGGAGTAATTTTTGCTGTTTGAGACTTGTTGCCAGTTAGAATACTAGAACAGCAGTCAAGCGGCATAGAAATATGTTGTAATCCTCGATAGCAGCAATAAGTCAAATGTCCCTTAACATTTCAGCCTCAGGATATTGTTTGTGCTGAATATGAAGGCAGAATCTGTATGCCTGTTGATGGCAGCCACCCATGTCCTCCCTTTCGAATGCGACAGCTATACACCAGTCAGAGTCTGCCCAAGTCTCTGTTTAAACTCTTGGTCGATGAAACAGTTTAAACAAATGTTTAATTAAATTCACCCAGTCCATGTTCCACTTAGCTATAGACAGTGTTTAAGTGAATCAGTGCTTGAACACTGTTTAGCGTTGAGACGCCGATTGTTTAATCAAACTTTGTAGGGTTTACTGCGATTTGCTCGCCGCGGATCAATGTAGAATGATTTCGCCCTCCGAGCACCTTTAGGGACCCGGGACCGTATAAATGATAATATATCTCACAAGCTGCAATTGGCTGCGCCTTTCGTTTCAAGTTAGAGAATGTTCCTCCTATATTTCTTTTTGCGTCTTATATTGTGCGTGCAATCGCTCCCCACTCCCGATACTTCGATGAACCGTAAGCGTCAATTCAAGCATGTGGAATCCTCACCCTCATTGCAGTTCATTTAGTGAATTCCAGCATGAATTCAGTACGAGTGGGAACTCCAGCGCCCTGATTGAAGTGGGGATTGAGATCAAAGATATCATTCAACCACCGGAAATGGTACAGTCATCTTCCCAGCCCTGCGCTCAGGGGCACCACCTAGCAGTGCATCGCCAAACCAATCACATTCTCGAGCTCGAGATCTGTACTCCCTTCAAGCCGCAGTGCGGTGCCAACTATCCTGCCCCCAGTCGCTACCACTGCTACAGCTGTTGATTTTGATTAGTTCAATATATGGGCTGGGTGTGTGTGGGTGAGCATTCTGAATTGAGTGCACTGTGGTGAAAAGACCGGAACCACTTTTTGATGCGAAGCCCGGCTCTTTGTGCCGAGATTCATTTGCATTTGTTTGGAATTGTCATTTGAGCGCATCTGAGCCCGGAAAAGAAATCTGAGGAGACAGTTTCGAACCCAAATTTGCCTGGCGATCTTCCTAGCCAGTTGCCGTCAATTTCAGCGCCGAATTGAGTGCACTGTGGTGAAAAGACTAGAACCGCTTTTGATGCGAAGCCCGGCTCTTTGTGCCGAGATTCATTTGCATTTGTTTGGAATTGTCATTTGAGCGCATCTGAGCCCAGAAAGAAATCTGAGACAGTTCGAACCCAAATTTGCCTGGCTATCTCCCAGCCAGTCGCCGTCAAATTCCGTGCCAAATTGAGTGCACTGTGGTGAATAGACTGAAGCCGCTTTTTATGCGAAGCCCGGCTCTTTGTGCCGAGATTCATTTGCATCTGTTTGGAATTGTCATTTGAGCGCATCTGAACCCAGAAAAAAAATCTGAGGAGACCAAATTTGCCTGGCTATCTCTTCCGCTAGTCGCCGTCAATTTCCGTGCCGAATTGAATGCACTGTGGTGAAAATACTGCAAACGCTTTTGATGCGAAGCCCGGCTCTTTGTGCCGAGGTTCATTTGCGTTTGTTTTGAATTGTCATTTGAGCGCATCTGAACTTCACTTAGAACATAATTCTTTCCAAGTTTCCGCGAACTCCCTCGACTAACGGGGGTAGCCGCCTGAAATGGGCGCCCTTTCCGATCCCAGTCAACTCCTTGGTCCCGAATCCACGTCTTTCCCGAGGGATTCGCCTTCCCGTCAGCTAGTCGATACTTATAACTCTATCCTTGAAGGAATGAACTTTGCGCCGGCGCTGATGCGGTGTGTACACTGATTCACTACTCGAATCACTGTCCGACTCTTCAACTATCTGTGTTCTCCATCGCTCTATTCTGGGCGACTTGGAATCGTTGTGTTTCACTTTGGTGCAGGTACTGTAGCAGTACCTAGTTACCTAATAGCCGCGGTTTCGAGGATAACAATCCTAGTAGCGATCGTCTAACTGGCTTGCGTTGAAGGGCACGTGTGGTGTAACGAGGATGTAGCGCGTCGCCAGCGCGGCCAGCGACGGCTCTGGATGGTATTCAACCGCCATTTGAATGCATCTCTATTGTGTCAGGTCATGCATCTCCATTGCGCCAGGTGATGCTTTTCAAAATGCCAGCCATTTGAATGCATCTCTATTGCATCAGGTCATGCATCTCCATTGCGCCAGGTCATGCTTTTCAAAATGCCAGCCATTTGAATGCAGCTCTATTGCGTCAGGTCATGCCTTTCAAAATGCCCGCCATTTGAATGTACCTCTATTGCATCAGGTCATGCTTTTCAAAATGGCAGCCATTTGAATGCACCTTTATTGCAGTGCATCTGGTCATGCTTTCAAAATGGCAGCTATTTGAATGCACCTCTATTTTGTCAGGTCATGCTTTTGAAAATGGCAGCCATTTGAAATTGAATGCATCTCTATTGCATCAGGTCGTGCTTTTCAAAATGCCCACCATTTGAATGCACCTCTATTGTGCCTGCTCTGCGACAAATATTTCGAGGTGCGTTCTCAAGCCGCCTTGAATTTCTGCTTATTTTCAAATGGTGCGCCCACGCCGTTCTTCATATTCCTTTTTGACCCTTCCCTGAGAGTTTTTGTACTGTAACCCCAGGAATCTGTTGAATATTGGTAATCCAGCTCGGCATTCGGGTAGATGACTGATATGATTGATAAGATCAAGTAGATACTTGTAGAATAATCTAGATACATTTGGTAGTATATAAGCTTGTAGTGCAATCCTGCTAGAGCATCTGATTGCTCTAAAGCAGCCTTCTAACCATCAGTGCTATTGCAATCTTACCCTACCTCCTCTGCTAATTTCGCCCCTCCCGCTTATAATTACAACAGAATCCATTCTTCATGTTGCGCCATCGCCAGAACATTATTTCGCTCAGCGTCTGATAAGCACCTGTATGCCCGACGTGCGGGGGGGTGTATGGCGTTGTGGAGGCAAAGGGTTAGGTTGAAAATGACTCATAACAAAGTTTCGCCCACAAGATCTGCCCTTTGAAAGGCATGACCTCGATCTAGACACTATAAGACAGGGCACTGAACATGTCCTGATCATGTGTCGTGCATCTGAAGTTGATTGTAATACATGATCACACAGTGCGTTCGTAAGCCCCCTCATTCCGGGCGAGTAACCTTGGCGTCCTCATTCCTGTTCCGGCCTTCGTGGGCTCTCGTCGTCCGGCTTATCGAAGTCCAGTCTGTATAAATGAGTTTTCTGTTTTCTGTGCACACAAGGGTGGGGGCCAGGAGAAAAATGCCGCACCTGCCGCGCCTGGAAGGATGGAAAAAAACCCAGTGAGGCACGTGAACGAGCCTTTGCCGAAGCACGCCATATGCCCACAGCCGAATGTGTCCCCTTTGAAGTCAAACAGTGCACATTGATGTCAAGTGCTCCCTGATCCCTTCTGCTCTCGGCTGAATGAAACCATTTGATAGTGAGGCACAGGGTTCAAAATGGCATTACGAGGCATGTGATTCAAAATGGCATTGCGGGGGGCATGTGGTTCAAAATGTAAATTAAACCATTCAAAAGTGTTCAAAATGGCATTACGAGGCATGTGATTCAGAATGCCATTCCGGGGCATGAGATTCAAAATGTGAATATCTCGCAGGATCCATTCAAACCTTAAATGTGTCAAGTGCTCCCTGCTCCCTTCTGCTCTCGGCTGAATTAAACCATTTGATGGTGAGGCACAGGGTTCAAAATGCCATTACGAGGGCATGTGATTCAACATGCCATTTCGGGGCATGTGGTTCAAAATGTGAATTAAACCATTCAATAGTCCATTTTGCATCGGAGAATGGTCACTTCAACATTGCGCAGCTGCTCATTGAGCAGTGAACTTTTGAGGTGACGGGTGACATGGCGTGAATAAATGGTCGTAATACTGTAGTATTACGTTCAATTCGTAAGCCCTTTTATGGCTTTTTCAGTGTGACCACCGGACCCTTTCGTAGGATTCCCTAATTAGGCAGTTTGATCCGTCGGTTAATCTCGGCTAAGTTCGGCTAGCTCGGCTAAGGCCAAAATTGGCTTGGTGACACAGTGACTTACGAAAATTTCGTAGGTTTTTGGCCGTGTGACGCGTGACTATACGAATTGAACGTAATACTACAGTAGTACATCATGGCCGGCGCTTATGTAAGACCCAAATGTAGAAATGATGGGCACATTCCTTTGGTCCGCCATAGCACTCTATCTAGCACCCTTCTTGAAAAACTTTGTATGAGGAATAGTTTAGAAATGGATTCTATAGGGAATGTCCCGAGTCGAATTTTGATTTTTGCTCTGGATAATATTTCGGCTTTTTGCACCAAATTGTACAGGGACTTTGGAGGCATAAATCGACAATCCGGCCGTGACATTCCCTGGGGTTTCATTGCAAGAAAACCAATCAAGCGCCATCAAATTCCCTGCCAACGTTCAACAGCGACAACGCCGCGGTCGGACCGTCGACCGCTTGTTTATCACAAAAATCGCTATTTTATCACTAGCTAAATCTAATGCAAGTTTAAAAAGATTCCCCAAAATGCAACTAAAGCCGATTTTTCCGGAATCTTCAAAATTTTGGACCATCTGATCAAAATTATGTGTATGTACCTCTGTCAGAGGATCCAGGTGCTTTGAAATAACTTTTCAGGAGATCTCTCTTCGCTGTTCTTGCTCTGAAGCTGATTCCCACTTTTTTTTGTGTTTTCCGAGCTGCAATGTGCGACAATCGAATTGTGACTTTTGTCACGGTAACAGTGAACTTCCCCACTGCATAACCGCTCGTTAAATATATTTCTTTGCACCAGAATTATACCCAGATAGCTCAAATAAATATTTGCATGATTTTACGTATGATTTTAGGTGTTCGGCCAAAATTTTGCTCTCCACAGGTCGATAATATTTGCTCAATCAGGGAGCTCTCATCGTTTCCTTTCGAGACGGGTATCGGATGTTAGATAAATCATTGATCAAATTTGTTGTCTTTGATTGTCCGGAGCTGCATAAAGTCCAGATGACGAAGTGATGTGGTGCCATGGCCTAGTGCCACATAAAGCCAAACCGGCCGGCAACTCACTCTACAACTGCCTTCACATCAAGGGACCAGGCGGCTGAATACCAATAAAATTGTGGAGGGACTTTTACGAGAAGCGCATGAGCCAGCATGATCAACCAAAGTTGATGGTGTTGAGCGACAAACATGAACAAACTGTATTGAAACAAACCGTATTACTGTAGCATTTAATTCAATTCGTATAGACTCGTGAACCAGTCGACGTTAACGAAGGATCTCAGTGAGAGACGGGGATGTAAGCCTGAATTACTAAAATCACACAAACAAAGCCAACAATCAGACAAAGAGTGCACAACAGGGAGATCAGTATCCAGCCTTGTCCGAGCGTTAGCGAGTGATGCAATTTGTCTTTATTTTGCTGGATACCGGATGGGGACGAGCCTACAATTCGTATGTCACAGGTCACAGGCCTGAAATTTTACGAATTTTTTCGTACCGGTCACAGGTCACCGGAGCCATATACGAATACTTCAAACAAGTCACAAATCGCCAGAAAATGGCCCAAAAAATCGAATTTTTGCCTCCGTGCCACCTGCTTGTGAAGCGGCGCCGCGGCATTCGCACGAGGTGCCAGTTTTGACAGGTGCGGAAGTAAATCGGTGATCTTGTCAACTTCCTTTCGCCTCCCTTCTCCCCCACCGTCGCCAGCTCACAAGTGCTCATGAATGCTATTTTGTGGAAACAAAATAACGACTACTCCTCGGGCGCGTCAATTCCCGGGAAGGCAAATGTGAATATCTGAGGCTTCCTGCCAACTTTCGGCCGATTTACGAAAAAAATTCAGGTGTCACGCTTGACCCGGCCCAAATACGAAAAGTCAATTTCGTACGGCGCGGTCACAGGTCACAGGTGGGTACGAATTGAATTAAATGCTACAGTAGATTCCTTGACTCGGGCTCAACTAAGGAATGCCCTCCTGGTACGGGGACAGGTTTTGGGCCTCTACACCGGGTATGTTTCCTCATCTGCACATTTCGAAGTTTAACCTCTGCCTCCAGACTCCTGATGCTAGTCCTCTGGTGTTCCTTTCGGAGGCGCTGATACGCCTACGGTGCGGCTGGGAGCGGAGCTAAAACAAATAATAAATGGAGAGAGGATGGGTGAAGGATGGCCGCTCCAAGGGCCGTAGTACTGGTTCTGAGGTGCGAGGATGTTCAGCGAGGAGTTCAGTACTGACTCGGAAAACAACGACAGGAACAAATACGGAAGTGCGTGGGAATTCGAGTGCAGCAACGACCAAGGCTGCTCAAGACGGATGCGGGGTGCGACGAGGGATGCAGAGGACGGCGAGGGACACGAGAGCGAGAGCGAAGGCGAGACGAGAGCAACTCGAGTTGGGAGTCGGTGTTTCTGTTGTTCTTCGGCGCTGAAGAGCTCGCCTACTCTGCAGATAGGCTCGTGACCAGCCTGCCTACAATGAGCAAAAAAATGTGGCGAGCACTTTGCCGTAGGCAGTCTGGTACAATCCGGGCTGTCCAATTGGCTGAGCCCGGAGTTTGAAAATTTGAGTGGTGCCGATCAACGGCATCACGGTGGCTATGCTATGCCATCAATTCTCAATTAACTTTGACTGTAGCCGGTTTGCCGGCATACAACATATTTCCAAAGCCGCATCCGAAGCCAAATCTTCGGTGTGGGGGCGCGATTAAATATCATACCAAATCTAGAACTTCGCGACCTGCTGAATTGAAACTTTGACAGTTGAGCAGCACAACCTAGACCACCCCAAAGTTCCGCAATCTCTACCAAAGCTGGTTTAAAACCATTCCGGCACACCCTATAGCTCCTGTATACGGCCATAGTCCAGGTCTGGGAAGACGTACCAGGAGATGCCCGGAGGGCCTTGGTATAATAATAATTAAATAAAACTGTCCAGATCTGTGGAGGCCGTTGCTAACTTTTTATGGTAATTGAATTGCTACAATGGAAGACAAATTTGTAAGCAAAAAAGGTTTGCGTTATGGTAGCGGACAAATGTTCATGTCAAGCCGTAATTTTCACCCAAATTTCTAAGATTCGAGATTTAGCAGGAACAAGCGCATTTGACAGTAGCGGTGGGCGCGGAGGTGAAGGTCAAATACCGCACGGCGGAGGAGACAGCCGAGGCAAGAAAGGTGCTGTCCACTCTGGAGAGGCAGATTTTGGCGGCGACCGCTGACGTGCCCGATCTGGCGGAGTACGGCTTCCGCCTGACGACCTTCAAAAAAAAATTGGAGAGGGAGAAGAGTGCTATCAGGAAGACGGTTGGAATAAATTGAGAAGAAACTCTTGTACCGTGTAGCGTCGGGACCGTGTCAAGTAATTAGTAAAAGTTCGAAGCTAGTAAGGCGTTTTTCTCAAAAATATTTGTCTGAGTTCTGTGCGCGTCTTGGAATCATGTTCATTATTCTATCGCGAAATTCTCGCTCAATACTGCGGCGGCTGGACCCCTCCATCCTCTCGAGACATTGACACCCCATTTATCGGAAGGAGTCCTTGCTGAATTTTGCTCGTTCGTCGATCAGTTGTACGCGTGCTTCCCGACGGGGTAGAATTTCGAATGTGAAGAAGATGCAGAGAAAGGACGATTGGGGGTATCGTTTGCGTCTGACAAGAGCGGCTGACGCACCACGGCGGTAGGGCCTGTCATCCATTCGGACCCAGGCACGGGTTGGAGGGCGTCCGCGGTGGAACCTGTACAATGTAATTGTTGATACTTGACGAAGAAAAACATCAATATCGACTCACCTGCAGGGGTATCAAGTGCTAGACGATGTCTCCTTCGCCAGAGGAAGAGAGCGGCCACTGCTAATGCCACGAGAATCAAAGCGGCCACAATGGGCCCAACGATCTCTCCAACGTGTGCCGACTTTTCAGCCAGTAGAGCTGTCGGGGTCGGGGTCAGAGTCGGGGAGGGGGTCGGGGTTGGGGTGGGAGTGGCAATGGGTGGTCCAGGAGTGATCAGAAAGTAGTCCACCCACACAGCCTGGTCGTTTTGCGCAGTAACAACAAGGGTATGATTTCCGTCAGAAAGGCCGCCCGAATCGTAGATCAGGTTATTGGTCGTCACCGCCTCGGACTGAATCGGTGGGGTGGAGTACAGGGGCGGACGCCCGTCAATCACGATGGACGCGTTGACATTAACACTGCTGTTATTGTTTATGTCCCCGTAGAACGAGATACCTTGGCCTACCAGCCCACGCCAACCTTCAGTTGATATTTCAAAAGCCGAAAAGAAATCGAACGAAACACACCTTCAAATTGCAAAGAAAACGAATCTCCAGCTGACGTGCTTGCTTGGGATGTATTGTCGAAGTCAAGATCCGAGGGAAACTTTCTCCACGCAGGGGTATATTGGATCCGCGCGTCTCGATCGTCCAAGAAATATGGACCGACCACCCACTGAGATGTTGAGTTTGTACATCAGATAATCCAAAAATATCACTAGAACTCGACGTTCAGCTATTTTCACAGCGTGAACTTCAGAGAACGCACCAGCAACGGCCTGGGCTGTTGTCTGTGTGATCACAAGGATATGCGACCCATTGTTTAATGTCGGTGAGGTCCAGAGGGCATCATGGTAGACATGGCGGCGAGGTCTCCGGGCTTGAATGTGCTTGTGAATGTATCGTCCATCACGAACGTCAAGCTGGACTCCGGAGGGTTATAGGCGCCACTGTCCCATACACAGTTATTGAGGTCCCTGGGGAGGTTGAACTTGTCAATTTATCGGACTTTTAGTACCTTCATTGAAACTCTTGTATATGATCGTGAAATGGAAGGGAGACATTGAATTACGAAGCGCCGAGAGGAAGAAGAGTCCAGGATTCGGGGACGCGGACTTTCAGTTGTCATTGAAGCAATGGGCGGAGGCGAATGACAGATTTCTGGCCTGTTAGCTTCCGAAGACAGAGTTTAGCCAATTCCACTTTGAACCATTTCCCTTCCGAAGGGAGACATCTAGGCAAACGGCAAGACAAAAGGCAAAAGCAAATACCTGACTCAATGTTCGGCCGATAACCGTGGCTGCCTTGCAAAGGCTACATGAGATAATGACTGTTGAATCAAACCATTCAATAGTATTCAAATGCCATTATGAAGGGTGATCGGAGATGATCGGACTGTGAAATTTCGGATCATGAAAGTAGAACTCGTAACAGGCGGAATATTTATTTGAGTATATAGAGGCTCATGGAGCTCAAAATTTTCTCAGAGTTCATACCCACAATATCATATGAAGTGAATAATGTCAGCTCACATAGGGCCAGTGGCAGCCCCCAGTTTTTGAGCCTGGCAAATATTGTATTCACCTCCGATGTGATGTTTTGATGGCGCACGCCAAATGCCAATAGATGACAGAAATCGAAGCCGGATCGTTCTCAGCCTACAATCATGCCTTGGTGCCCTTTGGTGCCGCGGTGGTTGTGATTATTTTATGACCTAAAGTTTCAGCACCCGCCTCGAAGAGGCCCAATCCCACGTCATAATTAATTAAGCTCTAGACGAGGGTCCAAACTGGAAAATCTCAGATCCAAGTCCGATGGGGTCTTGACAGATCCCTCGGCTTCTCGGCAAAATGACTGAAAAATATTCCAGGGAATTTTCTAATGTTAGGGAAGTCATCCTCCCTTTATCACCCTCTTTATAAAATTACGTGTGTCTGTCCGTCTGTCCGAAGCCTTTTCAATCTCCGCTGATGCCTGTTCGTGCCGCTTTGATGCTCAACTGCCGGTCTTGATGTGCACAGCCGCACGGTGTGCTAAACAACCAGCCCAATCATTCCGTCCTATTGCCGTCCAATGTGGACCGGCGCCATTCATGACACCATTCCAATAACCTCTGACAGTAATCTGACAGGCACTGCCCTGGCGCCACAATTCTCCCCACCTGCAAGGCAAACAAAGGACTCCGTCCCACTCATGGAAGCTGGCCAGACTTTTACTGTACTGTATTCTTTGAGTTTAAATCGACAGTCACGCATCAGGCCCAACCTTTTTATTGCGGCAAGAGGTGAGCGAAAATCGTATAAAATACACCAACCTCTTTTATGTAAAATTTAGGCCTATCTGAGCCAGATGTTTGTCCATCCGAAGGTCTCATATACCCCAGAAGGGTGATCGCAAGGGTGAAAGATCATTTTCTCACGAGTCTCCGGCATCTCTCTAGCGGCCTCAATTTTAAATATTTTGGCCTTGGACCCCCCCAACCCCCCCTCATTTTCGGGTACTATCTATCAACCTATAGAGTCAATTTTGAGCAGGGAATTGCCTGGAAGGCAGAATCGTGTTTTTGATTGCCTGCCAAATCTGGTCAGAAATTGATCGCGATTTTTGGTTTGAGATCGGCAGTCCGCTGGCGGCTCGAAATTTACCGACAATAAGTGATGTTTGGCCTCATAAGATGTGTATCCTTTTATGCTTGAACTTGGTATCATTCATTTTGTGGTAAGGTCAGACAGGAACTCAGTGTAACGATTTTGGTCCAAAAGTAGGTTAGTGTCTGAAATTTGATTGCCCGCTCACCTCTTGTATTGCGGCAATAATTTTTTCTCGATTTTTCTGACGAAACTCGAAAGTCACGTGAATGTCGAATTGAATGAAATAATATGATTGTAGGAGGCCCCGAAGCGGCGGGGCACTAAAAGGCGGAAAAAGAAATGCTCAAGCTGGACCTTTGGAATGAAGAATTTTCATCTGCTCAGGAACTTATTAAGTGCAGTTGCGGTTGGTGGCATAAATTCAGGTCGGTGTGATCCAGCAAAACTCTGACATACCACCTAATTGTAGAATTTTATCTTTCCGATGAACATAACCTACAAGCACTTACTACAACTGAGGTGCGGGGTGGGAATTTCTAATTTGGCGAACAAAAATACAGAAAAATATGACACCCAGAGGTGAAGTGACGGTAAATGACGCTTCTACACTGTTTGGCCAACTTCAGATAATTTATTTTTGCTCTCCAGTCTTCAATTTTTTCCCGCCCCACGCACGTTCACAATTCTTTGCACCGTGCGTGGGGCGAGAAACAATTGAGATCAGCTCAATTCAACCAAGTGCACCATAGATTTGAATGAATACATTGAACGAAAGGGGATGGGAGGCCGCGAAGCGGCCAACCAGTCCCTTGTCTCTCTCTTTATAAAATTAAGCCTGTCTGAAGCTTTTACCGTAAGCTCCTCTTTTGGCCAATCAGCTCCAAATCACTGGTATATCAGCTTTAACCTTCACGGCGCTTATTCGATATCTCAACCCAAGTGGATGCGAAGCCGCGAGGCGGCCGAGCAACCGCTTGTAAAATTTTTAAAAAAGTCGAGCCTGACACGTGACTATCGGTTTGAATCAAAAAAAACAAAAAAATCAATAGATTTGAATGGTACGCGGGTGGCTTCGGGCGGATTCTGCCGACCACTTCCTGGCAATGCGGGCCTCTGCACTGCCGCCGCCCATGCGAAATTTCGTATTGCACGTGCTAACGGGGTGGTGCCGGTGCCGCTGTCCACATCATTGCGCAAAATGGGTTGAAAAATGGTTCCAGGCATGTATACATGTAGACTAAGTTCTCGATACTGAGGCTGTTGGTAATCCCAGGCCACGAACTCGATGCCCCCAGAACCCAAATGGAATAGGTCAAAATGATCCCAACTTGGAGCTAAATATCCCAAATTAGACTCCGGGCAACGAATATTAATAACAGGGATCGATGCTCGTCAGAAATAGAAAGCCCAACGCAAGCTCTCGTGCCGGAAATGGAGAAAATGGAGAAACAAATGATGACCCAAACCTGGAGCTGAATATCGCACGTTAGACTCAAGCCAACGAACAAACAGTGCTTGCCAGGCGTATTGCACGAATGGTTGTCGTTCTGGTGGTCTTCCCGCCCTGATACAGTGATACATCAAGGAATATAACAAAGATTAAAGGAGACAAAAGGAGAAGCTATTAACACTCACCTGCGGTTGTGGTTGAGGCTGTTCCAACTTCGTTACGCCGGAACGCCAAACGAACTTGGAACACCGATCCAAATAATCCCCCAGAGCCCAAATGTTTATATACGTTCAACTGGTAAAGTTGTACTGAATCCGGACCCGGATACATGAATTGGACGCAACTGGCAAGATCGCGCTCAATCCAATGATCCAGAGTTCGGATCAGGTACCACACAAATGCGGATACATGAGCTGGATGCAACTGGCAAGGTGGCGCTCAATCCAATAATCCAGAGTTCGTATCGGGTACCACCGAAGGCGGATGCAACTGCAAGGTGGCGCTCACTCGGCAAATAATTAGTATATCTAGTGCGATCAATTTGACCCGAGAGAACGCTTCCTTGAAGCGCAGATGTATGGTGCCCGATGCACAGAAGATGAATATCTGACGCAAGATGTCCTCGGTAGCCACGGCGTTCGCCAGTGTAGTCTATCGTCCAATTCTTGATCCACAGGCGAAAAGTGGACGGCTACGACTGTGGGACTGACTTTGAATGCGGGTTTCTCAAAAGGTGGGAGCGTGTCTGCGGCATCTGTCGTTGCCTCCCCATGGGTCTCGCAAACGGCGGGGGTTTCAGTCTCCTGTCAGTAGGGACTTATTTAACAACCCCAGAGGCGGAAAAAAATAGCAGAATATTAGACGGTTCGACGGCTCAAAAACCATATAGAAAGAGCCAGTCTTAATCCGAAATATTGCACAACTCAGTTCGCCCGTGGTTAATTTTTGTGTTCAACACACAGAGGACACCTTTCAAGCACAGGAACCCAATTCCTCAAAAAAATCCACACTCATTCCACTTCTGAAAGAACAGGAAGCAAAGTACTTCCAAATATGGAAATATTGCACAACTCAGTTCGCCTGCGGTTAATTTTTGTGTTCAGCCCACAGAGGACCACCGTTCAAGCACATGAACCCAGTTCCTCAAAGAAATCTGCACTCATTCCACTTCTGAATGAACGGGAACAAAATACTTCCAAATATGGAAATATTGCACAACCCAGTTCGCCCGTGGTTAATTTTTCTGTTCAACACACAGAAGACATCTTTCAAGCACACAGACACAATTCCTTGAAAAAATCTGCACTCATTCCACTTCTG
Organism: Mycena olivaceomarginata; assembly: GCA_029378375.1. Classification (NCBI taxonomy): domain Eukaryota; kingdom Fungi; phylum Basidiomycota; class Agaricomycetes; order Agaricales; family Mycenaceae; genus Mycena; species Mycena olivaceomarginata. The sequence goes on from JARKIC010000544.1 coordinate 161,125, forward strand.
AATGAACAGGAAGCAAAACACTTCCAAATATGGAAATATTGCACAACTCGGTTCGCCCATGGTTAATTTTTGTGTTCAACACATAGAGGACATCTTTCAAGCACACAAATACAATTCCTCAAAAAAAATCTGCTCTCATTCCACTTCTGAATGAACATTAAGCAAAATACTTCCAAATATCGAAATATGGCACAACTCAGTTCGCCCGTGGTTAATTTTTGTGTTCGGCACACAGAGGACGCGTTTCGAGCACACGAACACAATTCCTCAAAAAAATCCGCACTCATTCCACTTCTGAATTAACAGGAAGCAAAATACGTCCAAATATCGAAATATGGCACAACTCAGTTCGCCCTTGGTTAATTTTTTGTGTTCAGCACACAGAAGACACGTTTCGAGCACACGAACACAATTCCCCAAAAAAATCCACACTCATTCCACTTCTGAATGAACGGGAAGCAAAATACTTCCAAATATGGAAATATTGCACACCTCTCCGGCATTTGCGACCAGCTCGAGGATCACATGCCCCGAAATGGCATTTTGAATCACATGCTTCGTAATGGCATTTTGAACACTATTGAATGGTTTAATTTGCATTTTGAACCACATGCCCCGAAATGGCATTTTGAATCACATGCATCATAATGGCATTTTGAACACTATTGAATGGTTTAATTCGCATTTTGAACCACATGCCCCAGAATAGCATTTTGAATCACATGCTTCGTAATGGCATTTTAAAAACTATTGAATGGTTAATTCGCATTTTGAACCACATGCCCCAAAATGGCATTTTGAATCACATGCTTGGTAATGGCATTTTGAACACTATTGAATGGTTTGATTCGCATTTTGAACCACATGCCCTGAAATGGTATTTTGAATCACATGCTTTGTAATGCCATTTTGAACACTATTGAATGGTTTGATTCGAACTTTGAAGCCTCCTTACTATCGTCCCCCACCGTCCCGGACAAACCTAGTACTCGGACAAACAAACATTTCTCGTGCAAAACAGAACCGTTTTCTGAGATTTTTGGCTTAACATAAGCGGTAGGATGTGTCTTACAGATATAGGGTGAAAGGCTCTTACAACCTCGCTTCTTTCGGATATATATCACCACGAAAAGTTGACAACTCGAGCCTTTTTGGCCGTTTAGCCTATTTTAAGGCCTAGGGTCCGCTCCCTAGGTTCATATTATTTCCTGAACGCATCCCAAAGATACCTTTACATAGTAAGAGTGCTCATATAAAATTTCAGAGGCATAGCTGTCTTGCAGCCATCACAATGGACCGAAAGATCAAGGCATACCCGCCAAATTGATTTCTCAACTGCCAACAATGATGGCAAGAAAGTTCATGCTCCCTGTTGACCATCCAGGGCATGCCTCATCTTCTGCTTCATGGATATCATACTCATGATTGAGAAGCTCCACCCTACAAGATTTGGAGGCGCTTCGACCGCAAGAGGATCAGATACGAGGCTGGCAATCCAAATTTGACGTGTTACCTAGTACTCGGACACGTGGCAACCTCGGAAAAAACGACGCCGTTTGAGCAATTCTTGCCCGTTTCTCATGAAGTAAAATTTGAATCTGGGGTAAAAGACAGATTCCTGTTGATCTATGTACTCACCCTGGCACAGAGACCACTGGATAAAATGCTATATTGCGATTTTCCTTAAGTGTCCGAGATCTAGGGGGGGGATAGTACTTAGTTCCACAAACCCCAAAGACTACAATATATTATGTATACATAGACCTTAATAAGGACCCATCCCTCTCCTCCCCGCATTGGACGCGCTTAACACCCACTCTATGTACCGAATCCCCGAATATTATACTTTACAATTCACTCCTCACAGTATACCAAATAAAGTCCTCATCCATTACTTTGCTCTTTGCGGAACTTAGGGCGCGGATCATTTTTTTTCTGTTTTTCATCAGTTTTGACCAGAACAGCAATTATGAGCTCAGTTCTGGTTCGTTTGCCTTGAAGAAAGGCTCATTCTCTCAGCAGTGAAAATGCGGAGGGCATCACCGGCATCATTTTGCCTGATGCAATGACAATTGCAGCAGAACGCGAACACATCCCCCTTTTTCGTGATCTTGGCACAAGCCCCTTCTCACAAAGCCCTCCGAAGCACGTGGATTTCATGTGGATGTAGGAGGAGTGCCTTGGCAAGGTGGTGGAGTCAGCGCTCACTGACTGGCTCTCCGGGTTCATCAGGAAAACCCAGAATTGGTAATTGGCGGTAATTGACGCCAATTGGTGCCAATTGGCCGATTGCCGACAGTTACTCAATAAGGTATGTGCCTATATTTCTTCGTCAAATGGCGCCATTTACTCAACTTCTGCCAAACATTTTCAGGTATTATGGCGAATTGCAAAGGCTTTGGAAACTATTCTGGGACTATTGCCAGTCTTAAAGAGCATTCGAGTTGACACAAAGCAATATATTGCATTAGGAAGCAAATGTACATGAGGTAGGGTAAGACTAGGTGTAGGGAGTGTGTACCATAACAAATATAAGACGGAAATGTCGGACAGAGGAAGACACAGCAGCACAAGTATAAGCGTGACTAAGGAATGGTGGTAGGGACCAATACGGGTATCAGAAAACAAATGCGGCTCCCACCAACATGAACGGCGCAACTACATGTGTGCGTAGACCGGCGGGGGGCATTACCCATGGGCGAGGGCATTACCCATGGGCGAGGGTGAGGGTCCGGAGCCCGAGTTAGAGGCGGAGGGGGGAGCCCGAACGAGAGACGGCAGGGGACGTTCTGTAGTCGAGGGGTTTCAGCCGTCGCCGCCGATAGCGCGAGGGTTACAGGAGGGGGAAGATCATGTATAAGTAAGTACTCACGCAGAAGCCTGAGATGCACTCCCACTTTGCGTGACACTGCCACTGGTGTCCGCAGTGCTACGTCCCGAAGAACTTGAGACCGCCGCCCCCGATCGAAAAGCTCCCCCTGGTAGCGAAGACGTTGTTTATGTCAGTGATGTTGCCGAACGTGAGAGTGTAGTTGTCTCTGTAAAACCGGGTTAATAGATATGCGGTGTTAACGTGGAGGGGAGGGGTGGAGATAGAGCGGGTCGAAAAACAGCAGAGTGAATGGGCGGATTAAATGCAGAGAAGGGAGACAGCGGGAAACACACTCTGCAGAGACTGGGGGAGGTTGACAGTACAATTGTTGTCTGCGGGGTTGACATTGTTGGCGACTGCGAGGGCGGAGTTCTACGTGTCATCAAATAAGTCCTACATATCAGCACGGAGAGGAAGAGATGCACGAAGGAAGGGTGGTTCAGCTCGATGGAGAACACGCTGTTTTGCACGTTAGCTGATGAAGACCTAGCTGAGGAGAGGCGAAGAGATGAGGACACACGGATCATCTGAGGTGCTGCTCCATGTGATACTCGTCGTCCCCCCGGACGTCGGGTTGGTGGGCTGCAAGTGGGGTCAGAACAGGGATGCATATGCGACTCGGAACAGCACAACGGCTGCACAAAGACAAAGAGGGGCACGGCCTCCCGCTCTATCAGAGACGGTTCTCAAAGGACCAAAAATGTGTTGATTTTGAAGAGCATTCAATGTGAGGATTCAGGTGGGAGACGCCGAGGCGCCAGAAGGATTTGGTGGTGGGAGAAGGCAAGAGAGAAAGGTACGGCACCCATCAAAACGAACCACCTTTCCATGCACGTGATGGTTTCATCTTTTGATGCGACCGATGTCTCGCCTAACGGACTTGTAAATTTCGCTTTCCCGCAAAGTGGCCGTTGAGTACATTACCCAATTCTATTGCTTTGAGTGTTCTGCCATGGTTTTTAACTGATCTTGACTTCCTAGGATATCCAATCTTGCAAGCTGTCATATGAAAGCTCATGTGAACCACCAAAGCACCTTGCCTACGTCGAACTCTTCTTGAAATTTCCCAATGCGCCCCGATGCGAACCTACAAGGTTGCTCATCATGCATACATTGCCATATCTTGTGATGGTCTTGTCATACACAAATAGAATTCTTTCCAATTTATCAGAAGTAATGGATATTGGTGCCAATTGGTGAGAAATATTGAGAATTGTGCTCAATTAGACACTTGCGGCCAATTGGCCATATTTGGCAAGGAAATACCAAATCTGGTTTTTCCTGATGTTCGCGGAGAGGAATGGCCTCCTCTCCCCCCAACCAATTCGGGGGCCGTCCCGGCCGCGGCGCATTTCGATGCCCCTGAAGGAAATTAAAACATGTTTTCTCAAAACTAGTTTACCACAACTTCATATAGCTACTCGACCGCTCATCGCTTTGTGATGTGGCGGTTGGTCACGAGCCTAGTATTGGGCAGTTCTGACTCCACAAGAGTATTTTGCTTTGCCCTCGTTCAAAAGTGGAATTGATACGAATTTCTCGATGGAATCAACTTCGTGGGCATAGAATGAGTACTATGAGAGACCCGCGGGGAATTTAACCACTGGCGACTCAAGGTGTGTAAAATTTTCTGTATTTGGGCAGTTCTGACTCCACAAGAGTATTTGCTTTGTCCTCGTTCAAAAGTGGAATGAGTATGAATTTCTTGGTGGAATCAAGTTCATGGGCATGGAATGAGTCCGCTCCATTCCGCATCGGCGAGAGGTCGCCTCACCGTGGCGCGTGTCCTCATCGAGAACGGTGCGTCTGTCGATCAAGCGGACAAAGATGGCCGGACTCCACTTCATTCTGCGTCGGAGACTAGTCGCCTCGACGTCACGCGCATCCTCATCGAACACGGTGCTTCTGTGAACCAAGCGGACACAAACGGCTGGACTCCGTCCCATTGCGCGTCCCACAATGGTCACCTCGACCTCGTGCGCGTCCTCATCGAGCACAGTGGATCTAATGTCCTTTACCCTTCCGTTGGCCTGCCGCGAGGTGTTTAAAGGCAGGTACGTCATGCCCCTGTACGCAGAATATGTGTGATTAGTGCACATAAATTTCTCAGCATTTGTTTACCCTGGAAAAGGAAATGTGCTTGTGATGCCCAAAGATTATTGACCTGTCCCAGGTCTTTGAGTCACTGCTGAAGACATCTGTTTTTATGTAGTAATAGAGAGTTTGTAGTGAGCCACCGGATCAACTGGTGGCTAATTTTTCTCCGCAATTCGCCATCCTCTAGGGCCAGTTCAGCCACTATTTCTAGGTCCTAAGGAGGGGATGAAATATTGGTTATCACAGCCCCTAAGCTTGTGATATCATTGTATACCGGAAGCCACTAGTTACACTGATGGCTCACTGCAAACTCTCTAATATGTCTCCCCGTCCGTGGTTCCATTATTTTACAAATGATTCGAAGTCACCCTTCGTTTACCTGTGTTGCTTGCGAGGGCCGAAAATTTTCGAATCTGCACGAAGAAAAATTTCCGAGGGTGGAGAGGCGTTGGACCCGAGAGATCAGTCATCCCAGCGGAACGAAACATGCTCTCTGATGGTTCATAAGTTCTGGAAAGGGATACAATAATATTCGAGAATGCCGGCGGGAGAAGAGGAGAGCTCTTGTGGTGCTCCTACTGCTCCAAAGATATCTGAGCTGTTAGTAGGTCTTAACATCCAAAACGAAGTGGAAGTCGGTGGTTGTCGGTCAGGATGTCAATTCCTCCTCACCTAGCAGTAGATTGGATCCCACCCAAAGTATGGCGGCCTGGCCGAGATCTGGGTTCAAACCCTTTTTGATGGAGAGTTAACTGTTTGGCTTGCAAAAGTGGCTTGCGCCCCGCGCAGAATGGCTTGGGCGTGGGCGTGGATTTTGGTGGCATCACACGCCCACGCCCGGCATTTTGGCTTGCAAGCCATTTTGTCGGCTTGACAAGCCATTTTGCCGGCTTGGCATCAGCCAAAAAACCAAAGTGGCTTGCGTTCACTGCACATCATGTAGGGCCCTAACATTGGATTTTATAGTGCAGATACATTACTATATGTCCCCTGCAGCTACCTAGGACATTATGTCGGAAAAATAAATTTAGCCTTATAAGGTCACGGCATTATAACGTCATGTTAATGGCGATATAAGCCCGCCGGCCCGCCTTTCAGGCACTTAGCGATTTACATTATTTCACACGATAATCAGATGAATGTTGCGACTTTCTGGTCGTCGCATCGGCCACATCCGCCACGACTCGGCGCCAAATCTCACCACTCAAGCGGGTCCGGAACTCTCTTCTGCACTACTGTAGACTTTCGACCAAAGGTTCACTATTTTTAGATTTTTCTCTTCCGAGAAGACCGAAAATTTTCTTTTGAATTAAGGCGATTTTTGCACACATCAAAAAAAGTTGGGTGTCACCTGTCACTGAACCTTTGGTCGAAAGTTTACAGTACACCAGCTCACTTTCTCCTGCTATCCGTCGAGATTCAGGTCTGCTGGCTGCGTAACTGCCAAAGATGACCTTATTTCCGCTTTGCCAACCTCTGTCTACTCCTCCGACCTCTGCCTACCACACGCACCTTGTGGTACTCTTTCAACTGGACTATCTGTGACAATCTTCGTCAAGCGCGTACCAATCACCAAGTGAAGGAACGTTGCGTAGTCACGTCTCAACGATATCGAGGTACATGTCGTGCTTCTGTTACTCCAACTTTCAATTCTCATCCACGCGCTGTTACAACGCAAGCATCCCGGGCGTCTGTCCACTCGCGAGCTTGCACAGTAATTGACCTCGCCCACTCCGCTGAGCTATTCTAACAGGGACGATGTACCAAAAGTAATGACCGATGGGTTTTCCATCATTTCTCAATGAGTGAGGCATATTTTGCACAAACTAAGATTTCACGTCGTCCAGAGGGAACTGCAATCAAGCATGAAATTTTAGTACAATCAAAATCCAAAAGAATTCCGATAAATCGAGAAAGAATTATTGCCGCAATGAAAAAAAAATGGGTGTGACACGTGACCGCCGAATTGAACGAAATTGTACAGTATATAGAACTCGGCAGTAACTAATACAGAGTCTACAAGCTTTCACTATCCCCCCCACCATCTCGGACACACCTACAACCCGGACAAACGGGTGTATCTCAACCATTTCGCGGGCTCTCCACATCAATCCAAACAAATACAGGCTGTCACCAAACAAATGCAGTCGGTCACCAAACAATGTGCTGAGATTTTGCATCTAAACAGCATTTTGGCCACTGTGCAATCATTTCAAGCCGGATTTTGATGGGGTCTTGCTGGGAGGATAGCTGTAAGGGCAACCTTAAGCTCGGCACGGGGCGCAGAAAACTAGCGGGGGAATCCGAAGTATAAATATGGGTACTAGAAGACAGGAGTACGCACCTAGCGGGGGAATCCGAAGAGACGAAAGGATGGGGATTCCCATGCTAGGTAGAGAATGCCACGAATATCGGATATTGCGAATATTTGCGAGTATACATTCGCGAATAATGAATACTTATATTCGCGAATGGCTGTGGCTGTGCTATTCGCGCGAATGCGAATATCTGTTTTAAGGAAAGTTGATATTCGCGAATATTCGCAGCTGTAATACACAGCCAAAGTTTCAATCCAGTATGGTAAATTTGGGTCTGTTGAACACATTTCCTCTCTGGAACCAGAACATACTTCATTTACACCAACTAGATCTGTAATTCATATGCAAACCAACTACTTTAGAGACACCTTTCCTTTGACAACTGCTTGACAGGTTGAACACAGCAAGTGTGATGGTCAATCAAATGGTTGAACATGCAAGACAAGGGCTTGTATGAGTCTTTGACAATGTTTTAAACTCACAAGATAGCATAAAAGTACTATCAGCAACTCATTGGTGGCTGCTAAACCCCCAAATTCTCAATGTATTTGCTGAGTATTCATATTCATGAATATTCGCGAATATTGCTGACTAAGCAACGAATATTTGCCATCAATATTCGTACGAATGCGAATATCAGTTTTGAAGTTTTGGTGAATATTCATATTCGCGAATATATATTCGTGGCATTCTCTAATGCTAGGTGAAACCTTATATACTAATTAGTAACTACCCAGTAGCACGTGTCCGAAGGTATCTACCGTGATCCCGGGCCTGATCGCATAACACGTGCCAGCGAGAGCAGACAGATGTTCCGGATGGTTGGACAGATGAATGGACGGGCACAGGAGTATCCGGAGCGGCGGCCGGAAAACCGTCCGGAGCATCGGACGGAAAACCGTCCGGACCGGATCCGGCCGGAGAAGCGGCTGGAAAAACCGGCCGGAGCGGGGGGTTCCCCTGACATCACCCCCCCCTTGGAATACGGTTGTCCCGACATATGAAGCGGATAGTCCTGTTGCGTCTCCGGAAGGACAGCGAGTCGAAGGCGGCCGAGGCGATCCGGCGGGGGAGCGTTGGGGTAGCGGCGGTAGTAGGCGTCAATGGCGTCCTTGGCGAAGAAGTCGGAGTGCTTTACCCACTTGTTGTGTTCCAGACCGTAACCCTTCCATTGCACCATGTACCAGAGGCTGCTGTCGTGCTTCACTGATCTCGGCGACCTCCCACCTCTCATCTCCGTCCGTCTGGAGGACGGGCGGGGGCTCGTCGTTCCGAGGGTGTCTGGGGAATGGGTCTGGCTTCGCAAGCTCGAGCTTCACAACCGGAAAGACCGGGTGGAGCTGGGAGTAGCGCGGCAGGAGCTCGAGCTTGTACGCACCCTTTCCCACAACCTGCACAACCTTGAAGAGTCCGAGCCGCTTGTCCGAGAACTTGTGTGACGGATGCGTCATTTTCCCAAACTCGGTCGCCTACCTTGATCTCCATGTCGGCGATCGTAGTACAGCTTGAACTTGTCCTTGACTTTGACGAGGGCGGCTTTGGCTTCGGACACTCCGGCGGCGATCCGTCAGCGGAGCGCATCCCGTTCGGCTCGAAACCCATCCGAGGGAGGCGGTCGGTGTCCGTCATAAACGGCACCTGCTGCGTTGAGGAGTGGACGTGGTTGTTGTAGGCGAACTCGGCTGCTGGCAGGAGCTCGTCCCAGTCGTCCTGTTTGTAGCTCGTGAAGATACGGACAAACTGTTCGAGCTCCTGGTTGACGTGTTCGGTCTGCGAGTGGTAAGCGGTGGACGTGCGGGTTCGACAGCTTAGTATGGCGAATACAATTTTTACACGACATGTATGGTAACAAAAGCGAATTATGTGAATCATTCAAAAGCAAAGTTTTACTCTACCAGTGCTCCCCGCCGGCGCGACGTTCTATATGCAGGCCGATACGACTGAATAACCTCCGATGCCTTCTGTAGCGGCTGCCTGGGGGCCTTTTTTGCCGGTGGATGCGCGCGCGTTTGTCGTTCGTCATTCGTTACCTCCTCCAAAACTCGTCTGGTACGCTTGGGTGGTGGTGGAATCGGGGAGGAACGCGGGTGATCGACCTCTTCCTCCGAACTGGATTCTACAACACTCTCTTCCCCTTCTACCTCGTCCTCAGATTCCGAATCGTAAATCACCTTCTTCTTCTGACGAGTGGCGCGCTGTTTCGCGTTTCGCTCAAGACAGGCTGTTTCACGATGCGAAGAGATTGTCGCCTGGATACCACAAACTACAGCATAGAGTCGGACACGGTATCCCACCGCAAAGACCCATGAAGTGATAAGAGCTTCCAGCTTTTCCAGCGAGTCGAGCGTGAGAAGTACATCGAGGATCGAACAAATGATAGAAGTGGGAAAGAACGAAGATTTTGGTCGGTTTCGATTAGCCGGGAGTTTGCGTTCGGCCCGGTGTACAGTGCCGCCGAATTCTAGCAAGGCTGCCTCGGCCTGTTCGCGTTCCTTCTTCGTCAACCTCAGCTTCTTATCCAACGCAGACAGGGGATCGGCAGCAGGCGGAGCAACAAACAGAGGAGTTCTATTCTGGGAGGAAGTGGTGGAGCAGGAAATGCGAGTGTGATGTTGCTACGAGCAGCGCAAAGAGAGCAAGGGAAGTGTCGTTCTGCAGAGATGCAGTCGAGGTAGGAGGTCTCGATGGGTGAGTTCTTGTAGATGCGATTGAACGCGCCGCGATATAGCATATGTTTTCGGTGAGAATTTCGGCTTTTTCCTGTTCGAGAGGCTTAGCGGCTCGCTTCGTTTTCGATTTTGTGGTGGGACGTGTGTCGGATCTCGAATCACCTGTAGAAAAGTCAGCAGGTAGATACCATCGGCGCTGGGTAACAACTCACCGGCTAGCTGCTTTCTCGGCGGCAGCAAGTGCACTCGGCTGGAAAAGTACCACTCCACGAGCGGCCGTCTCTGTATCCCTCCCAACTCGGCCTTTCTCCTGCCAAAGCTGATCCACTGTATCGGGAGAGAACCAACCGAAATACTGTCCAGCAAAGACTTGACATTCAAACCATTCGCGAACGCGATGGTTGCAATGACAACCTGGCACTCCGCATCCTCATCCAGCAACAGCAAGATCTCCTGGTTCTCCTCCGCGTCTCGAAGCGAATGATACATCCTCAGTCGTCGCAGCCGATGCGGTCCGGGTGGAAGCGATTTCCATAGGTACAGAAATACACGGAGAACGTCGTCGATGGTGCGACAATGGACAACAGCTTTACGGCGGGAGTTCAAGTAATCGAGCAGCTGTGGAAAGATCTTGCCTCCGACGCCGTGCTGAAGAGGCTCCATGATAAATTGCGTATGCGGGCGTTCGTTCGAGCTGCGAAACACGTAGAAATCGCCGCCTACCATTCCCAGACTCGAGAGCACGGATTTAGTTGCAGAGCCGGGCTGAAGTGTCGCTGAGAGGGCAAAGATGGATATGGAAGATGGTAGACACCCGCGGAAGAAGCGGCCGATGTGCTTGAAGAGTTTACGGAAGTCAGCGCCCCATTCGTTGATCAGATGTGCTTCGTCGACAGAGCCATAGACAATATTGGCGCGGTAGGTGTCGGATGCGGTGATTTCGCGCCATGCCTTGTCGCGTAGATGTTCTGGGTTGACGCAGATGACGCTCCAAGTCTTGCACTCCGTGATTTCTTGCACGAGTTTCCGCCCGGTCATCCGCGCTTCAGTGACTGTCTCGTGACAGTATGCAAGTGCCGAAAGACCGAGTTTTCTTCAATTCCAGGACCTGGAGAAGCTTGGAATAAGATCAATAGGTGAGAAAGAATTGTACGATGTTGGCAGCCAGGCCCTTCGTCAATGTAATCACGATTCCTTTTGGGAGCGCGCAAGTCGGGAGATCCGGATACAGATGGGAATTTCGTGCCATTTCGCATAGTATGAGAATAGGAACGGAAAATAGCGCGGACTTTCCACCACCAGTTGCCATACAGCAAAGAAGGTCCTGTATATCCAGGATGCGTGCGAGGAGGTCATGCTGAGCAGGATAGAGGCCGTTTTCCCACTGCGGGGATGAGTTTCTTGACAATAGTGGTGATAGTACGATGTCCGTGGGTGCCGCGCCAGGAATAACGAGGTGCCATGGGCAGTGGTTGCGAGTGTGGGAGGCCAGGGAAATTGGAGAGCAATGGCGACGCGGTCAGAAGGTCGTGGGAACGAATTGAAAGTCCGACGATTATATAATAACGATACTACGCATACATGATCGCACGGTCAACTACAGACTAAGCCTTACCCACTTTATTCAAGGCCAGCGGCGAGGTCCCCAGCTCAAAAAAAAAAGTGTAAAAGTTGTATAGAGAAAGTTGAATATTTTTCGATTTTAAGCTGAATGAGCCCAACTTGTTTTCGGCGATCATATGAAGGATTCTCGACGTCGTCAAATGGTCCGTGCGCCGACGACGTTGAGCACTTTCCACCCAACCCCCAAAACATGTAGGGTTCATTTTGTTTAGAATTGAAAACCATCTTTCTCTACGGTACTTTTTACACTTTTTTTCATCATTTGGGTCCCGCAGATTCAAAGTCCAAAATCACATTTGGCGGGACCCGCCAAAAAGGCGACCAGGCCCACGATACCCTTTCCTCAGTCACATCTGTCTTTCCCAGTCTCGTCGCCACTGCCACCTCCAAGATTGCGAGTGGGTTTAATCAGGCCACCTCTGCCGCTCCCAGTCTCGTCGGCGCGGCCACCTCCGAGATTGCAAGTGGCTTGAATCAGGCCACCTCTGGCGCTCCCAGCGAGTGGCTTCAAACAGGCCACCTCTGCTGCTCCCAGTACTGCTACCTCCGATATTGCGAGTGGCTTCAAACGGGCCACCTCTGCCGTCCCCAGTCTTGTCGGAGACGCCACTTCCGCGATTGGAGGTGTCGCCGGTGCTGCCGCCAGCGCTGCTGCGGCAGGTGCGAAAGGGCTCGTCGGTTTCCGGCGTCCGTGTCGAGTATAGCACCAGTACAGCGCCGCTGTTAACCCTTGTCGCGCTCGTCGGGATGCTCCTGTAGGGAAGATTCCTGGGCAAATGTTACGATTACTGGCCATCATTCATTTACACGATTTTACACGCCTTTCTGTGTCGTTTTCACTAGACGCTATATATTTTGTGCCTCGGGTTCTCATTCCTCACGAATCACTTAAGGACCTCTCAGATTGGCAAATAGAAATATGTTGTCTACCGAACCACAAACTAGTCTCAGTGACATCCTCTAATGCAAAACTTCCCTTCATCGGAAAGGAGACTGAATTGTTCCTATTTTTATGTATGTCTAACGGTGAAAATGTGAGTTATAATATCTATGGAACCACAATCAAGCAGATGATCTAATCCGAACGTCAACTTTGTGAAGGATTCTCGCGTGAGCACGCCCCTTGGATTTGGGGTTCTGGTATTATGATCCCCAGCCATATAATTAAGATGTACCTGGCTCACAATACACTAGCCGGATATAACAATTTATTTCCCTCCGTGATGAATACCAGTGAAGTACAACTTCATTTAGTACCAATACAGAACACGCTGGAAACTCTAACAGGTCTCTAAGCGTTGCACTCGATATGCCTTCAAATCCTGAGCCAAGTATGGCTCGATCCTGGCTTTGAGATCAGCAACAGGGCCGATCCGACTTTCAGATACTCTGGGGGGGAATCCGCTGCGTCCCACTTGCTTGTCAGTATATCCGCGGAAAAACACCTCCTCAGAAAGTCCTTCAATTCTCAGGAAATTTAACCCCAGGGATGAGGCGAACAAATTTGGTGTTTCCGACCTAAACCGGCTACAAACTCTCATAGACCATGGTAGCCGCTATACATATTCCATAATTTTTTTGAGGTCCTGGAATGCCACATAGGTGTTCAAAAGAGCGTCTGACGGATCCTCACGAAATTTAACCCAGAAGAAATCGGGGGCAAGGCAAACAAATTGAGTGTTTCCGACCTAACCCAGCTGCAAACTCGGGCAAACCACTGTGGCTGTTATACATATTCCACAATTCCTTTGAAGTATTAGAATGCTAGATAGGCACCCAGCCGAGAGTGTGACGGATCCTCAGGAAATTTAACCCCAGAAGAAATTGAGGGGTGAGGTGAAAAGGTTCGGCATTTCCGACCTAAACCCGCCGACAAAATCGTACCATTGCATCTGCTACACATATTCCACAATTCTTTTGAGGGGCTGGAATGTCAGATTGACTTTCAGACGAGCTTCTGACGAAATTTAACCCAGAAGAAATCGAGGGCCAAGGCGAACAAATTTGGCGTTTCCGACCTAAACTTCCTGCAAAATAGCACAGACCATTTCGTCTGCTACACATATTCAACAATTTTTTTGAGGTGCTGGAATGTCACATTGGTGTCCAAAAGAGGTTCTGACCAACCCTCAGGAAATTTAACCCAGAACAAATCGAGGGGCGAGGCGAATAAATTTGGCATTTCCGACCTAAACCGCCTGCAAAAACGCGCAGACCATTGCGTCTACTACACATATTCCACAATTCTTTTGAGGTCCTGGAATGTCACATTGGCGTCCAAACGAGCTTCTGATGAATCCTTAGGGGGGCAAGTCTCGTGTTCGTTAATAGGCATGGAGTTCAGCATTAATGGATGCTTCCATGGAATATTTTACATCCGTGATGAGTGCATCGATTGTTTCGATGGCAATGGCGGAAACTGGCATAACGTTCACTGTTATTGGCAGTTCTGATAGCGCTATTACTATTGAATGATTAAATTCGCATTTTGAACCAGAGCTCTCTGAGAAGTTCGCCTAGGTTGCCGATCAACCTGCGAAAACAACCTTCCGCAGGTTTTAATCCAGCCTACCGTAGACTGATAGCCAAACTACTGTAGTATGCAATTTCTGCAGCCACCTGTAGGATGAAAATTTAAACAAATAACCTACTACCGTATCACGCATTTCAATCTCCATTAACAACCGTTAGTAGAATGGTTGTCATCCTACATGTTCCAACCAACAGGAGGTTTATTTTTAAATCTGCAGTTGATTGGAACATAGCCTATGACGTAACCTGGAGTAGACGGAACTTTAGGCTTATTTAAATCTCGCATTAGGATGTTTGTGTAGGTGCGAAAATGAATATATTCGACGATTTGTGCTCATTACATTGGTTGTATGCCTACAGATCGGGTTTCTCGACACTCGCCCAAATTGATGCCATCAGGCAGAATGGCTTGTGCACGCCATTTGGCAGGTGGCGGGTGTGGGGTCGAAATTGAATGGAACTCAGCATCCCAGTGGTCTCTGTGAGTGCATATATATCACAACTACTGATCAAATGATGTTTAAACCTCAATACAAAAAAAACTTACTCATGCCAGACACAAGCCATTCCGCGAGCAGAATGAGATGACGAGATGCGCCCGAGTCGACGAAGAGTGCATCGCTGCGGAGGGCATTTGTCGTCTTCTTCGTGAGAAGGACCTTGGGCTGATCATCATCTGGGTATGTCCTGCCCTCCAGGATACTCTCAGATACAACATATCGAAAAATTAGATCATTTGAACTACTATATCTAGCATGTGAACCATCCTACTGAAAAACAGTCGAATCTGAGCTATTAGGTCATCTCAAGTGACTAATCGAAAATCCTAAGATACCATGCCCTCCGTATTTTCAATGCCAACAAAATGAGCATATTCTCAAGGAAAATGGTTGCAAATTGTTCGCAGGAGAACCATCCGACGTAAAATGCATTGAAAAAAAAAAAAAAAATGGGCCGCGCCATAAGTTCCGCAAAGAGCTGTAATGAACTGGTAATTTCAATCTACAGGGAGTGTCCCGCGCAGATTTTTCAATTTCCCGTCGGATCCTGTGTTATAAAATAGACATGAAAATATCTGGAAACACAGAAAAGTAACAAGGGCCAAAATGAAAATTCTGGCCGGGACACTCTCTGTAAACTGTAAAGATTAGATGATTTCTCACTCAGAGTCCATCCAAAATGTGGATCGTTGGTGCAGTATGAGGGCCCGACTGGATTCGCCATTTCCGTGTTTGGGATGCTTATGTAACTGGCATCAAAAGCCTTTGCATTGCCGGTCACCATATGCTACTGCGCTGAAGATGATTATGTGGAGTTTTACGGATGGGCCTATGACAGGTTGAAATTGGCATATAAGTTGATCAATCCCCGAGCGCAGTGGACTTAATACCGTTCATATGATGATTTTTGTAGGATACATGTCAACCTAAAAAATGGGTTGAAACAATCAACCTAACACCAGTCGAAGATAAGTTGAATGTTGCTTTTCAACCTAGAGCCTATTGAAAATCAAACTGTGTTACCTTCATAGTGTATATATATATAGCTATAGTTAGACCCCACATAATTATTACTGTAAGCCGAGCCGCCGCCGCCGGCTGTCTTTGTGGACATATTTTTTTCTGAGCACAAAAGTACTCGCGACCCTATTTCATTTCACCCCAATTGATATTTCCATAATCTTGCTTGCAAGTGGCCGTACTTTATCACATATCTTGTGATGGCAAATAAGGAAATGTCTCAAAACGATCGAGTGATCGATCGTTGAATATGATCGGTTCCAGTTGTCTGATCGTACAGGTTGATTTCTGGCCCGTCCGTTGTAGAAGCATTTGTCCTTTCTCAGCATCGCTTCATGTAACTCGTGCGGCAGACGAGCCTGCCGGAATCGTAATCGGCTTCCGCTGCCACGGCCTATGCTGATCGTAGGTCTTGTTACTCAACATAGAGCTGGTTCCAAGTTTAGCCAAATGCGTTGTAGCGAAGTCTGGGTATGCCATAGTGTAATTCTGCTCTCCAGACTGAAACGAGTCTTACCTGAAGCCTTCCCGTATCTCAGGATGATTAAGCTGTATGCATTCTCGAAGAGCCTGGAGGGAGCAGGCTCCATCAATGCCGAAACTGCGCTTCAGGCTTCGGTCTGAATGAGAGACTCTCACTATATGTGCTGAGAACTCGAATTGAGTCATGCCGACTTTAGGCCGTACCCAGTCATGGGCTTAACTGACTCACCGCAGTAGTAAACCTTCACCTGGACACCCATGTGTGGCGAGTTTGGTGTGTCGTCATTCGACAGGACTTTCCAGTCCGGGAATCTCCTGCCAAAAGTCCAATAAGTGTCAAGTCCACTGTATGCTGGCCGCTCCGACTCGCCAGAAAAGCCGACTCTTATTCTGGGAAAATGACTTTTCGATGGCAAGCGAAGTCGTCCCATCTTTTGCTTTCGACGCATTCTAAAAATCTAGGCGATCCCACCTAGGCCAATCACTTGCTTCAACCTCTACGTGACGTTAGAATCTTGGCGCTCAGCGGACCAACGCGTTCGCGTCTAGCGTGTGCCAATTACTGTACTATTTCATTCAATTCATACGTCACGTGTCACAGGCCCTAAAATTTACGAAAATTTTTGTACATGTCACGGGTCACCGAGGGCATCTTCGAATACTGTACTATTTCGATCAAATCGACAGGGGTCGTGGAGATTTATCATTTGCAACGTAATGAAGGCCAAAATAAAAAATCTGTCCGGGACATTCCCTGTAAAATGTAAGGCCAAGACGATCTCCCACTCATAGTCTGACCAAAATGTCGATGGTTAACGTAGTACGATGGTCCGTCTGAATTTGCTATAATTTGGGTATGGGAGGCGTTACATAACTGCCATCAAAACCCTTTGCATTGCCAGTCACCAAAAAAAAGGCGTCATATACTGTATTTTTTCCATTCAAATCGACAGGGGGGCTGACACATGACCAAAAATACCAATTCGACATTCGACACCGGCCCGAATTTCGCGTGACAGCCCCGAAATTTCGCAAAAATTCCGACTGCGGAGGGAAAAATTTGACTTTTTTGCATTTTTCAGGCGGTTTTGGGCACCGTGTGACGCCTGGGAGGTTCGACAGAGGCCGCCGTGATGCGTGACCTCGACCGATTTCGACATCGACAAGGGGGCGCGTGATGCGTGACTGTCGATCCTATATCCTATAAGCGGTCGCCGGCGCTTCGCGCCGGCTCCCACTTGCTACTTATTTGCAAATTCCGGTGTAACATAACCTATATTACAGTCTACAGTAGTAGTTCCTCCCAAACAATATTTGTTGTGGATGTACTGGAATCGCCTTCACATTTGAGAATATGTACGTTCTCTGCATCTGGCACATGAGTCATGGCTGAGTAGAGCCGGCTGTGCGAGAAGACTTCTCTTCTAAGGTTGAGTCCCAATCTTTGAACCGTGAGGCCTTGGCATCCGTTAAAGGTTGTTGCATAGCAAAGCGCTAGTGGAATCTGTTTCCGATGAACCACAAAATTGAAGCCTTGAGGTTGAAAATGGTAATGCGAGGCAGGTGAAGTCGAGTCAGGTGAAGTCGAGTCTGAAATAATATTAGATACTTGACTTTTCATGTCAAAACTCAGAGAGATACCGGGTTGATGGTTTTCCCCACGACAACTGCAGATATTGTTTCAACCTCAACCGAGTGGCGAAGCAAGTTTCTAAAGATGACTTGTGTATTTTTTGTCAACCCCCTGGAGGCATCGAAGTTCCGTGTGAATCGACATAAAGCGCCAACTTCAAGTATTAATTCATGGGGCGGGATCCCTAGCTCCTGTAATGAGTTCAAAGACTCGGGATCTTCAAATACAGCATCCTCTGAGCTCTGCATATCTTCTTCAATGGAATATCTGCTGAGGTAAGAGTGTGAGTGGAACACTGTTCAGTATAGTTAGGTTGAATTCATCAACAAAGGCATTGTAAGGGTTGGGAATGGCCCTTGTTATGCAAGCTGCTGGGTTTCCAACAATGGTCGGGGGGGAAAAAAAGTCAATGAACTCTTGGGCTGATTTTGTATGATGCAGACGGCCGAGTTCGACAGAATCGGCGGCACGGAGCACAGAAAAGGAAAGAGAAAGCTTATTGAGCAGTTCTGACAATTTAAATGGCGCCGTATAAGACCGCAATAGATTTGGCCTGCAAAGACATGAAAGTGAGAGTGAGTCACCCTCTTTTTAAAATTACGGGTGTCCGAAGCCTTTTTAAACTCCGCCATCAGCTCTAACCTTTTTCGTTGAGTTCTCTGTTTCCACTCATGCCGTGCCTGCCGTGGCCGCGGCAAATCCCGTCATCACTCAACGTGTACAGCCTCGGCAAGTCCAGTAAAATGGGTCGTCTTGAATGCTCAGTTCCTGAGTTGAATTTATTTTGAAACTCAGGGACCGAACTTATTTTGATTAGATTTTACAGGCACAATCCATCTCTGTTACACTTCCAGTTCACACCAGAGGAAGGGGATGCGAGGCCGCGAAGCGGCCGAGCAGCCGCTTGTGTGTGTGCAGGAAACAGAAGGTTAATTCATGCATGATCAGATGATCAGCTCAAGCGGGAACGATTGGTCCGATTGCGAGCTGCGGACCGCGAACTGCAGAGAGATGCCGAAGTTGAACTGCGGACTGCCAACGGTGTGCGGTGCGAAGTACGATTGCGAACTGCAGACTGCGAACTGCGGGGAGATGCCGAAGTTGAACGTTGGATCCGAAGTCTTGCCATATGGAGATAAAGCTTCGGACAGAGGGCTTAATTTTATAAAGAGGGTGATACTTGAAAACACAATGGTTGCCGTAATGACAGAAAGTCCTGTGCAAAGTCACATGAAAAATCACGCGACGCTGTCGAGATGTCGCTGCCGGCTGTCGAGTTGTTGCTGCAGGGTCCCACGATCTCGGAATCCGCCGTGTTTGGGCGGACAGGGAGAACTCTGCATCCATAGGGCATCAAACCGTCCCGTAAATTTACGGAAAGACGGGCCGTAAAAACGGTTACGCCCCCGTACTGTCGAGCAAATCCTCACCTAAAATTATGCCCGTTTTGGAACGGGTTTTTTACGGGTTGGTCGGGCGCGTAGCTGAGGACCACTATGGTCAATCTGCACAGATATACAGGTAAAGGAGTCAGTTTGGATACTGTAAAAAAATGTTCAGACTCCACACACCGTCCAGGGACATTGATTTACGCCCGTAACGGACGGTTACGGTACGGGTACGGGTTGCTGGACCCCCGTCCCGTAATCGTGCGATTTCTTTACGCTTACGGGGCGTAATTTTTACGTCGTAACCGTGATACGGACGTTTTGATGCCCTATGTATCCACTGTGTCTGTGCGAAACTGGGATTAAGCTGTGTCTGGCAAGCTCCGTGGCGAAGACACGGGTCGAATAAAGCTTCACATTACGTGACACTGCGTGACTCCCGCACGAAAAACGGTATTTCTAGGGCGGTGTTGCAAAAATAAATATGTTGAGAGCATATACATACATTTTTAGTTTCATAGGACCATAGAATGTACACGTCGGAAAAAATGAGGGCTATATAAACCGCGAACTGCAAGAAACTCGGTGTGACTCCTCGGCGGGAGCTAGGCAATTTAATGAGAGTTGAAAAGGCCTTGGGGTTTTGACACAAATTGGGTGAAATTGGGGCCCAGTTCAGAGTAACAGCTCAGACACACACATCTTTTGACATAGGAAGGTCTATATATGTATTATCAACCTTTTTTTCCGCTCAAAAGTATGAGAATGATGTTGAATGGGTGTCGAACGAGGGCAAACTACCTTGAACTGTGACACATGTGATATTAGGCAGAAAAATACTCGTAAGTAGAAATTGAATAGATATTTATGTCTTTCCGTTGTATGGTGTGTGGAACACGTTACGAGCTGACCTCAGAAACAGCACCAAAAAAATGGTACTGCTCAGAAATAACACGAAAATGAAACAGAAATTGATGAAAAATATTTCCGTCCCTCCAGAGAGGTACACAAAACAAAAAAGGTTCAGCAGCCCAACATTTGGCGCTTTCCCACGTTACTGTCACGCATCAGTCACGTTCCACGTTCCACGTGACTCGATGGATGCGGATGTCGCCTACCTTACAATGAAGGGTTAAAAATTTCGAAAGGCCGTCTGCTGCTGCTGTACCAGTAACCCCAACACCACTGGTCAGCTGTGAGGATTTTTTATCTCTGGTTTAACAACCAAAGCAGCCATTACAATTTCAAGCAGATGGAGCTGTCTCAGCGATGACGTCCAAGTCCTTGAGTATTTGCAGAGCTGCGACATTAAAAATACTACAATATCCCTTGTAACACTGTGTGAGCTATCAATTCAACATTGGAGAGCATCGGAGCAACGATGTCCGACCTTGGGCTGGGCTCGGTACCGGTGACATTCAAAGAGGAGAACTCAGGCCCTGTCGAGTTGTCATGCCAATCGCAGCCCAGTACCCCGTCACGTGCGCTTTAGCCAAGAATTGCTCCCTGCGCTCGCAACCACGTTTTGAAGCCGTTGAGGAGCCGATCAGGCGGGTATTTTCGTCGCATTTGTACGATAAGAACTCGCTGAGGGGTGGGGCATTGACAGTCCATTGAAATGGCCCGCATTTTGAAAACGTGACGGTTTTTAATGGGTGGCATTGTTTGCAGGAATGCACCATCGCGTATGAATTTTGTGTCATCTGGGGAGGTCCAGATTATTTATTTCACAAAAGGGCATGGGAGGCCGCGAAGCGGCCGACCAGTCCCTTTGAATAATAAGAATAAGATAGAAAAAGACTTGAACGAGTACGAAATCCAGGTTCAAGTGGATGAAAATAAATTAGGCTGATTTGAATGCTCTGCGAAGGGGAAGACATCTGCCTCTTCCCTCATTGCTGGAACGTAGCAACTGAGATGGATGAGTGGATTTATCAGATCTGCCATCAGGGGTTTTCCTGAGGGGACTTTGAAAACACGTCACGCGTTGAAAATGTAATGGATTGCGGTGCGGACAATGGGGTCACGCGGTTGAAAATGTAGCCGCGGAAAAATTAATTTCGGTACACCAGTTAGTGCTGGCTAAAATTGGTCAATGGAAATTACATCCACCCAATTTTACATGTAAATCACAACGCAAAATACATATTTTACATTAATCCACATAGAACCCCTTCTGAGGTGACACGGATGGCGGACGCATTTGAGGATATCTCGTGAAGTGGCAGCCGATGTTTACATCCTTTATAATATTTTTTACGCCCCTAATGAGTGCTGAGGAAGAGCCGTGGAAAATTTAACCACCGGCGGCTCAACTGTTGTAATATTTTTCGCATCTGGGCAGGCAGTTCTGACTCCACAAAACCATTTTACTTTTTCTCATTCAAAAGTGGAATGGGTACGGATTTCTTGTTCGAGTTAGGTTCCTTGGCATGGAATGAGTGCTCAGGAAGAGCCATGGAAAATTTAACCGCCGGCGGCTCAAGTGGTGTAATATTTCTGTATTTGGGCATGCAGTTCTGACTCCACAAGCCCATTTTGCTTTTTCCTTGTTCAAAAGCGGAATGGGTACGGATTTCTCGCTCGAATCAGGCTCCTTACCATGGAATGAGTGCTCAGGGCAAGTCATGGAAAATTTAACCCCCTGCGGCTCAAGTGCAAGTTACAGGTAAGTGAATTAATCTCCAAAACCATAAAGAGTATGTCCGCTCTTTCTGAGGGCGTAGACAACATCCAAGGCAGTCTTGTCTACCCTCGGGAGCCTTGCGGGTGGACATGCCCATTAAAGGTGGACAGGTATTGTGCACAGCAAAAACAATTGTGTCTACCCATAGGAGCTTTGTGCACTCCATTGGATTACACCTTACACCGAGTACGGCCCAAATTTTGGACCCTCAAGTCACTAAATGCCTGGGATGGGCTCGTGTAGAACACCTTTGGATGAGATCTTTCGATTCCGATGTGATAAAGCAGACTGCCGGGAGGAGTTAGAGAAGATGGATAGATGAGTAAGGTCAGAGCGAAGGTGACGGGGGAGGCAAAAATTATGAGAATCAGGGTTTGCCAATGAAATTGACAATACCCGCGAAGGGTCGCCTTCGCGTCTCTTGGTCCAGAACAGAGATTAATCAGCAGGGGCAAGCATCGCCGACTGGCTAGATCTGATCCCCCAGAACCCAAACAGATGTCGCAACTTGCCAGCTTGCGACTTTTATCCCCAGAACCCAAACAGAGGTCGCAAGTTGTCAGGTTGCGATGACTTTTATCCCCCAGAACCCAAACAGAAGTCTGGCAGTTGCGACTTTTATCCCCCAAAACCCAAACAGAGGTCGCAACTGGCCAGGTTGCGACTTTTATCCCCCAGAACCCAAACAGAAGTTGCAACTTGGCCGGGTGCAACGACCTTGATCCCCCAGAACCCAGAACCCAAACAGAGGTCGCAACTTGGCAGGTTGCGACGACCTCAATCCCCCAGAGCCCAAACAGATGTTGCAACTGGCCAGGTTGCGACTTTCATCCTTCAGAACCCAAACGAGGTCGCAACTGGCCAGATTGCGACTTTTATCCCCCAGAACCCAAACAGAAGTCGCAACTTGGCAGGTTGCGACGACCTTGATCCCCCAGAACCCAAACAGAGGTCGCCACTTGTCAGGTTGGGACAACTTTTATTCCCCAGAACCCAAACAGAGGTCGCAACTGGCCAGGTTGCGACTTTTATCCCCCAGAACCCAAACAGAAGTCGCAACTTGGCAGATAGCAACGACCTTGATCACCCAGAACCCAAACAGAGGTCGTAACTTGGCAGGTTGCGACTTTGATCCCCCAGAACCCAAACAGAAGTCACAACTTGGCAGGTTGCGATGATCTTGTCCCTTAGAACTCACTTGCAACCGCCAGGCGAGGAGGGCATGTTGGAAATAGCGATAGGAGGTGTTATGGATGTGGACATTCGGTGTATCACCTGGATGTAGACATTTAGTAAATAACATGAGCCAATGGAGACGTTGAGCCTACAAGTGCGTGATAGAGAGGATGGAAGGCCCTCATAGACCCCGGGGTAGAGAGGAGTTGGGCTCGTACTCTCACTTGCAACCGCCAGGTAAGGAGGGCCTGCTGGAAATGGTGATGGGAAGTGTTATGGATGTAGAGATTCGGTGTATCACCTGGATGTAGATGTTCAGTAAATAGAATGAGCCAATGGAGACATTGAGCCTACAAGTGCGCAATAGAGAGGATGGAAAGGCCCTCATAGACCCTGGGGTAGAGAGGAGTTGAGCTCGTATTCTCACTTGCGACCACCAGGTGAGGAGGGCACGTTGAAAATAGCGATAGGAGGTGTTATGGATGTGGACATTTGGTGTATCACCTATGCATAGCAGGGTTAGTCCAGTAGCAGAGTACAGCAGGGTGACAGAGGCCAAATAGGCCTTCGGATGCTAGCATCGGCCAATAGGGTCCAGTGAAATTAAACAACCATTAGCACTGTACCGCACGAGGTGTTGACTAGTGTTGCCGCGACTCAAGTCGATTGAACTTGACTTAACTCGTTTGCTGACCTGTCCTTAGATATTTTCTCGAATATTATACCTGTCAAACAATTCATCATGATGCCTCTGCAACATATATTAACCATTTCCAGTGACATCACCTTGTCATCGGGTAATACGTGATATACGCTCCCGAAGTCGCCGACTCGGCAAGTCGACTTAGATTACATTAATTCCCATGTATCTCCGCGGTCAATCACTATTTCGCCAAATGCCACGTAAACATGGTGGACCTAGTATAACTCCATGTGCTGAGCCCCTAATACCCCAGAGTTGATGTGTTCCTCGGACGGTAAGCACGTTAAGTCGAATTCGTGCGACTCGAGTCGTGGCAACACTAGTGTTGACTTCCAAATCCGAAATGACGGTGCAGTGGAAGCCATGCTTCCCACTCTCTCTTTCGACCCAGACTCCTGCTTTCAACCACAAGGGTGGAGAGCCGGGTGGAGAGTAGGAAAGGATGCTAAGGTCGGGTGATGGGGTCCACTGAATTAAACAGACATTAGCACTGTACCGCACAAGGCGGTGTTGACGTACAAATCCGAAATGACAGTGCAGTGGGAGCCATGCTTCCCACTCTCTCTTTCGACCCAGACTCCCGCTTTCGACCACAAGGGTGGAGAGCCGGGTGGAGAGTGGGATGGGATGCTAGGGTTGAGCGATGGGGTCCACTGAAATTCCACTAAAATTAAACGGACATTAGCACTGTACTGCACAAGGAGGTGTTGACATCAAATCTGAAATGATGGTGCAGTTGGAGCCATGCTTCCCACTCTCTCTTTCGACCCAGACTCCCGCTTTCGACCACAAGGGTGGAGAGCTGGGTGGAGAGTGGGAAGGGATGCTAAGGTCGGGTGATGGGGTCCACTGAAATTCCACTAAAATTAAACAGACATTAGCACTGTACTGCATAAGGAGGTGTTGACTTACAAATCCGAAATGATGGTGCAGTTGGAGCCATGCTTCCCACTCTCTCTTTCAACCCACTCCTGCTTTCGACCACGAGGGTGGAGAGCTGGGTGAAAAGTGGGAGGTGTTGGCCTTTTATACACCTTGTGCCAATGGACATGCTGTGCTTGCACAGAATGGCACAGACATGAAGCAGTGCAAGATGCTAAATTGTCCTGCAAAACCGAGCCCTTATATATGTTTTCGGACAGTCATTCCCGCCCCGCTTCGGCTTTCAGGAATATACGTAGGTCCCGTTGTTTGGAAGAGATCAACATTGTTAATGGGTTGCCGCTCGGCTTCGGGCTAATGGATGCTGCCACGATGCGTGCCACGACGAAATTTGGTCTTGGTCACAGGTCACGGCGCCCAGTGCCGAATGCAAAATCCGTCACATCCAGGCCAAATCTCTTGAAGGTGCAAAAAAGGCAGAATTTTTGAAAGTTCCCGTCGCGAATGCCGAAATTTTGTAGGTGTCACGCCAAATTTCGTCAGGTGCTGAAGTGCCGAATCGGTTTTTTCGGTCACAGGTCACAACCCCTGCCGAATTGAATGAAATACTACAGTACAGCTGAACATCATTTCGGCTTTGCGATTGGTGAAAAATTTACTCAACACTGGCACTGGAGCTTCTATCATCTAATTCTCAGACGGTCGGAGGAACATATCACTAGATTGGAAAATTTCTGTGCCTTGACTTCTAAGTACTTACTTTCTATGCATCGCCGAAATCACAGTTCGGATAGGGCCGAGAATTCAAATTCCGACGAGGGGGAGAAATGAAGCGCAAGCACACAGATGAGGTCGAAAGCTGGACGGCAGATTGCGCCAAGCTGCTCCAACAGGGTGTTAAGAAGAAGGACTTACCTCCAAAGCCGAAACTAGCCAAGAAACCGAAAGTACAAGCTGTAGATGAAGAGGATTCGGATGACGAAGAGGAGGAGGGCAACGTGTGACATCGGTTATCCAAGGAACCCGATTTGTGACACATTGGCCCGCCAACGCATTTTATTGTTCTTGACACATTATAGTACATAGGTAATTCATATTTTACTGTAGTACATCTTGGTATATGTTCTAGTATCTACTGAATTAATTTCCGAATTTTTCTTGACCATTTGCGAGCACTACATCGGAAAAATCAAAGTTGTTGTCCATTGAACCCTACTACACTGTACTATTGAATGATTTAATTCGCATTTTGAACCACATGCCCCAGAATGCCATTTTGAGTCGCCTGCTTTGTATGGCATTTTGAACCCTGGGCCTTATTATTGAATGCTTTAATTCGCATTTTGAACCACCTGCACTAGAATGCCATTTTGAGTCACCTGCTTCATAATGGCATTTTGAACCCTGTGCCTTACTATTGAATGATTTAATTGGTCTTAAACAATCGGCTCACCAATGGTATCACCTCATCGACTCCATATTCAAGTCCCTTGGATTTAGCTGCCTCCAATCAGACCATAGTATCTATCTATGTCGTCGTGGAGATATTATTGTTGTCATAGCATTATATCTTGATGACCTGCAAGGAGCAACAAATGACGAGCCCACTTGGAACACAGTAAAATTAAAGCTATCGGAACACCTGAAAATGAAGGATCTTGGCGTCGCCCGATACTGCTTGGGCCTCGATATTTCCCAGGATCTCGAAGCTCAGACTGTGCGTGTTTCCCAAAAGAAATATTTCCAGGGGGTGCTTGAACGATTCGGAATGGCGGACTGCAAAGCTGTTTCAACCCCATTCGCGGTAGGAACGAAGTTAAGCAAAGAGATGGGGCCGAAAAACGCAGAGGAACGGAGAATAATGGCAGGTAAAGATTACCTGGGATTGTTGGGATGTTTGATATATGGCATGGTGGACTCGACCAGACTTGGCTTTCGCAGTGGGAGTTGCCAGTCGTTTCAGTTCAAACCCAGGCATTGAACACTGGAATTCCTTGATGCATCCACTCCGGTACATCAAGTGGCCCAGGTCGATTGGCTACTCCAATATCACGGACCTTGGCCTGCTACACTGACACAGACTGGGCGGGTGCTAAGGACAAAATGCGATCCACATCGGGAACATTGGTTCTTCAGCTGGCTGGCGGAGCTGTATCATGGATAAGCCGCCTGCAAAGCGTCACTGCTCAATTGACAATGGAAGCGCAATACATCACAGGTAGTCATTCAGGAAGAGAGCTGATGTTTGTTCGAAATCAGCTTGGTGAGCTATTGGACAAACCTTTGGATCACCCATCACCCATGCATTGTGACAATCAAGCCGCCATATCGGTCGCGGAAAATCCAGCTATGCACAACAAAGCCAAACATATTGCATTGAAATATCAATATGTTTTGTATGCTGGTGCCCAGCTACAGCTGGGGGAGCTTACCAAATCCGAGTTGTTCAACGCAATAAATAACATTACTCAAGAGAAATTGTACTCGCAAAGATCCATTCCATAAGTATTTAAAGTGAATCCGAGTTATATTTGATGTTGTGTGTCTGATTCGAGCATCCTCATTAGGGGAAGTCAGAGTTGCTGATTCTTGGTTGATTCACTGTCAATTCAAGCAGTGATTCTGGTGCAATTCTGTGTCATGAATCCAACGAGAATCGAACGGTAACCGTGACCGACCCGATTCCGAATTCGATTCTAACTCCACAGAATCGACTCAAAAATTCGATTCTCGTACAGTCGATTCTGAGTCGATTCTCGCTCCAGAATCAAATCTTGAATCGAATTCAGAATCGGCTCAGAATTGAGCACTCTGAGTTCCCCTATTGACTCAGTCACTGTCGGCCACAACAATCGGCTGTGGGGAAATGATGTCAGGAAAGCAATTCCACTCAGAGTTTTAACTCGTGATACTGCCACGAAAGAAAGTCCAGAGGAATAGTTCTTCTGCCCAAGCTCAATGACTGCCCTTGTGAGCATAAGTCCTTGGCTTTTGTGGATTTGTTATTGCCCACGCAGGTGTCAATGATAATTGAGTTCTTGAAAGCGACCTTCCAGTTCGATCATCCCAGCCTGAGGTCACTGGAACAACAGGAACCCACAATGGATCAATTCCATCCCATTTCTGGAAGAGGTGGACCCATTTCAAATCATTAAATTCTCACCAAGTCAACAAAGGCAAAAAAAACATACCTGAGTAGCCACCAGCATCACATTTGACAAACACAACAGCAGGAAGGGTGAATTTGGTATCAGATCCCGGGTGGTATCAGATATTTTTTTCAACTGTTCCTTGCAAGTCCTGTCCACAGAGCTTTGCAGAAACTAGAGGAATATCTCAATTATTCAATCGTGCTTTGCCGGGGGAAGCACAGACTGCGACCTCGTCCGAGGAAAGAGCACGGGGCCGTCCTTTCAATAAGCATTCGTACGACAGTCCAGCAGTCGATTCGGCAATTCTCAGTCCCTTGGGCATCGTTTGAAGCGGATTGAGCCGAGAGTAGGTTCAAAGAGAGTAGAGAGAGAGCTCGAGAATCACGAACGCGTCTGCAACTGGGCAGATGTGAATCTAAGTAAACTCTTGCAATATTCCCATTTCTTTATTTTCTTTATTTTCATTTCATGTTTGTCCACCGCCATCAGGCTACAATCTGGGTAATTCAGATTTCCCCCTAAAAAATTATTGATTGAGCCAAAAATCACGAATTTTCCTCTTCGGCCTCTTCTGATGGCGCATCAATGTATTTTATGCCATCAATATGCGCGGAACGTTGGCCCCGACTCACTCGACAATGTGACATCTTGGTTTGGGCCGAAAAATAGCTTGGTCGCCCAGTATTGTCACAAAACCCATCGGACATTCTTTTTGTCCACTTAGTGTAGCGTTGGAAGTGTACACTGAGTGGACAAAAGAAATGTTACATACAATTTGTGTGATTCTGAACGAAGTCCATATTTCCCACCACTGTAAGACTGGGACCGGGTTTATTTCATCCGGTCTCTGGGTTATCTTCGCTATTCACCCGTTTAATGGGCAAGAACCGGGTGAAGCCGGAGCGGGTACATTTGACCCGTCTAAACGGGTTACAAAGTTCAACCCGTTGACCCCGCTGTTTTCACCCGGTATATTTCAACATGTTATTAACCCAGTATTAACCCGGACCATTAATCCATTTAATATGGTGCATTCACCCGGCCACATTGGCCAACGGGTGATATTTGAACCCGGTTATTGTTACCCTATCAACGGGTTAAATTCACCCCGTTGTTCCTTCCACCGGCCTCACAAAATGCATAGAATAGGATGGCACAGATTTTGAGGAGACAGTTATGTTTGAATTTGGGTCTATAAACATGCCTGAGTTAAAGATTTGATTTATTTAACAACCCCCATGCACGGCCGTCAGTTCTTTTCGACCCATCTGTCCAGAAAAGGCAATTTTATGCATCACTAAAGTTTGTTACTTGAATGAGTAAATAACACCGGCAAACCGAGCCACTGTTACCCGGTTTTTACATCCCTTGCCTGCAGTCGCATGTACTTACTTTAACCACTTTAATTGGTGGATTAAACCCGGTCTGTACACGCGAAAGTACTGAGATAAATGGGTGGTATGCACCCGGCCAAATAACCCGATGATCGGGTTTTATGAACCCGTTCAGAACAAAACCGTTAAACAAGTGGCTTCAACCCGACGCAAACCGTGCTTTCCGACGGGTGAAAAGCAAAAAATAATTGGTTATTTTCACCCGATACCCACCCGTTGGTAACCCGATAATTTCATCCAGTAAGCGGGTTACCTGAGCTGACACCGGGTTGAAGTGCACCGTAAATCAGATTGGTATCATCCGTATTCTGGGTGTTTTACCCAGTGAAAAAAACCCGGTGCAAGTCTTACAGTGCTCAGCAGCCTTTGCACACCGCCCAATTTTTTGTACGAGGGAAAGGAAAGGTTTCGGACAGAGCCACAAAATGACCCGCAAGACAAGCATGAAGTTTATTCCCTTGGATGAATTTTAGATATACCAGATACATGAAGACAAAACTCACCATTCCGAGTGCGTCTGTAGCGGCAATCCCTCGAAGTTCTCCATTCTGTATTCGCTTTTGAATGACCTTTCTGCGGGCCTCGTCGATATGTCGATGATAAAATTCGAAGGCATCTGCCGGAATTGTCTCTGGGCAGTTACTGCGGCAGAAGTCCTGGATCTTTTCGGTCGTGACACGATCTTCTGTATAAATCAAGGTCTGTTTGGCCGGTTTCCACTTGGTACGGGCGCAACGAAGGTACATTGAACATGGTGTGCCTGCCGACCGCGGTTCTTGAGCAATTTGCTCTTCAACGCGACACTGGGAGTTTGTGTTATCGAGCCACATCTTGTCGGACTCGTCCATGTAATATGTATAGTCGTGGTTGAGCAGGGCTGCAGAACATGCTTCGGAGATGGTTTGTGTCGAGTGAAGGTATGTCGCAGTGTCCATCCATCTATTGCTGGGATACAGCTCCGCGTAATTCTCAACGAGCCGAACTGAGCCAGGTATCGGGATCTGTACTGTATGGGTGGCCAATACTGCCTGCAGGTGATGCTCCTCAATGCCCTTCGAGTTAGCTGGGTCAGAATATGTAGCCAGCTGTTACTCACAGATCTCTCGTTTCTATCGATGTTTCCAACAACCGAGACTTGAAGCAAGGCTTGCCCATTGGCATCTCTTCGGTTTTCCAAAAGACCCTTGTGTATTTTCAGCGGGGTGTTTCGTCCTGGGGGACGAGGCTGTCTGTTTCGTGGCCAAATCGGGGTTGCTGTGAAAGTGGGAGGAAAACTGCTATTTAGTGACCGAAGTGTAACAGTGTTTCAACTGAAACTGGGCTTCTCGGTAAGTGGGGGTGCTTTTGCTGGCGGGGGGGGGGGCGAGATTGGCTGGTATATCGCTTTTGAGTCTTTCCACCCTCCACGTGGCCACCACTGACGGGGAAAGCGAGGTGGTGAGTCACTCCAGTTTACGGACTTGGCGCAACCATCGTAGAGGTGGAGGATTGATGGCCATTGAGAAATGTGAAACATGTGCGTTCGGCGTCCGATCGCTTTCCTAATCGGGATATGTTTGTGGTGCAGGGGGCTTCGTGATTTCTTTCCAGAGTTCTGACTCTGCTTCCTTTCATCAAATGATTGACCTCCGCTGATATCACCGCTTTCACGCCGCCAAATAAGTAACTGTTGCGTGTGGCGACTACGATGGCCGTTAGTCTCTCGTACACCGCCATTTGGGGGACACATAGCCGCCAGGTGCAGCCAATTTGTGGATCACATATCACCCGCGACTGGTGGCCATGTAGCGGCGGACTGGCCGCTACGTTCAATCGCCAATAGCGGCATCGTGGGGCCATCTCCACCTGGTAGCCAGCTGTGACGACGGCCTGCCTGACACACGCAACCCACACATGTCTTATTATCGAGACCATTATCGCTTTTTTCCGACTTGGTGTGCATGAATCAGGACAAAAAATATCAATTCTAATGCAAGAGGGACAGTCAATTTCAGTCTAGCTAATTACTTCTACTATGTAGCCATCTAGGCTTTTGTTGTCGGATGGCGTCCGAAGCCTCGCAGTACTATACCTACCCCGTTTCCATCCTATTGTTTCATCGCCATACATACATATTTCTCATATTATATTTCACATCCCCTCGTCTCATTGACTATCAAACATACTTTATATTTCATATTCCTGTTCACATAGTTACGTGTATGTATATAAACTGCAGGTGCTGGGTGAATATACCTTACCTCTTTCTTCCCTGACAAAAGGTTATGGGCCCCGACAGCGCCTACTGATTCGTTGACTACCCTCTAAACTCACTCTCATCATCTCCTCATACTTCATCGACCCCGACTCGTCGTTTCGACGTTAAACTGACCCTGACCTTGACCTGACCTGACCAACCTGACCTTGACCTTGACCTCGACTCAACTTTGACCTGACCAACGTGACCATGACTGACACCCCGACCTACTCCGATGACCGTAAGGTCCTACTTACCGACAAACCAGGCTCTTACGATCCGTGGGAGTTCCGTACGCGGTCGGACGCTCGTGCGAAGAAATTGTTGGATACAATTTTGGGAGATGACCCTGAACCAACGACTGGACAGAGTAGCAAAACCTGGAAGGCTTGGAAGGCCCGACAGGATGCTGGTGCTGCCCTACTTATCAAGGGCTTGGATGACAGCCAGATTGTGCATGTGCGCGGTTTGGAGGATGATCCTTATGCAATGTGGGAGAAGCTACGAAGGATGCATGAACCTGTGGGCATTAGTGGTGCCATAGGGTTGTGGATGGAATTTTTCTCGATGAAATATGACGGATCGGTGCCGATGAAGACATTTTTGGGTCGTGTTACCGGCGTCACGGAACGGCTCAAGCGATTTTACGAGATCGAAGTCTCGGACGACCAGACGATGGCACGCATGATCTCAGCGCTGCCTGCCGATTACTCTGGGCTTATTCGTACCCTCAACGATACACCGCCTTCGCACATGACACTCGACTACGTGCAGAGGAAAATTTTGGTTGAAGATGGGACGGTTCGTGCCGAGAAGGGGAAGAATGGTGACCCTTCGGGTACCTTGGAGCAAGGATCTTCCATTGCCTTGGCTGCGAACTCGGACGTGACTTGCGAGAACTGTGGAGGTGGAGGGCATACAAAGGCACGGTGCTGGCACAAGGGCGGTGATCTTGAGGGCCAGTATCCGGACTGGTGGAAAGGGAAGCACATCCCCAAGACCCACATGGCCTATGACAAGACTGTGGTTCTCTGAATCATTTTCGTGCAGACAAGTTTTATTTTTATTTGACCATTATTTCTGATTGCCATTGATTACCATTGTCCCCTTCTACCCCTTCATGGCTGCGACTCTTACTGCGTCTTCGTTCGCGTGGGAGTGTTGTCGGATGGCGTCCGAAGCCTCGCAGTACTATACCTACCCCGTTTCCATCCTATTGTTTCATCGCCATACATACATATTTCTCATATTATATTTCACATCCCCTCGTCTCATTGACTATCAAACATACTTTATATTTCATATTCCTGTTCACATAGTTACGTGTATGTATATAAACTGCAGGTGCTGGGTGAATATACCTTACCTCTTTCTTCCCTGACAAAAGCTTTGTCGGCCCCAATCGTCGCCGCCTTTTGACCGGCCGTTGGAGAGGGTCTACGACCTCTCAGGGGAGATGAGCCAGCGGGGCTCGCAGCGGGAGGGTGGAAGCAGGAAGAAACCCAGATTGTGATGACTAATCTACGACATCCGATGTACATACTAGCAACGCCAGTGGCACCGCCACACCGTAGCTGCATCCGTCGCGCCAATGTTGATGATGTCGTCGACGCGCTCTTGGATGTCGGTGTCCTTTTAGGTCTTCTTGCCGTGCTTCCCCTGGTCCCGCTCGAGAGTGTGTCGAAAGGCTCTATAGGTAGTTAGTGATTTCGTTCAGCCCAAGGACAGAGTTTGAAACGTACCTAATAACTTTGTGCGGGTCACCATCGGCGGCCGTACGGATTTCTTCAAGCTTCGTGTCCAGCTGGTCCCAAAAATTAGCATTCGGGTGCTTGAGATAGACCTTGCACTGAACCAGGTCTGCGTTAGAGAGATATAATCATTTGACTAAAACACCTACCATGAGCGCGACGTGCGAACACAGAGAGAGAGAGAGAAGAGAGAGAGAGAGAGAGAGAGAGAGAGAGAGAGAGAGAGAGAGAGAGAGAGAGAGAAGAAAAAAGCCGCACCCTATGTTCCGCAACCGGGATGCTGTACATACACGATCTGCTTCCACCTCAAATTACCAGCCAATCGGCGCAGAACTTGGAAGCCCAGCGAACGCTACGGAGAAAGAGTCCGCATGAGATGTCTCCCACGCTGCAGGCTGCGACATCTTCGGATTTCTTGACCATCATCTGTATCATCCCCTTATTTCCATATTACATGTGGAAAAAAGGAAGAACGCGGTTTTGATGGAGTGGCCACCTATGGTCACGAGAGGAGACCGGGAAAATGGTGCATGAGGCGTGGGGGGGTCAAAAGAATGGGTCCTCTAAAAAAAAAACGTTTGGCCTTCAATATATCGAGGAACAAGATCAGAAAATATTGAAGTGTCTGTCTGCGAGAGACCAGCAGGGAGAATATTTTCTCGCTTTCCGCCCTCTCCTCTTTGCTCTCCCCCTCAAATGTGTTCCTCATCCTATCAAATAACCAACATCCAGCATGTGGATCACGAGCACAGCCTCTCATTCGTAAGCCCAGATTTTTTTTTACTAATAAGGACAAATCGACATCTAAGATCCCGTTCAGCCGCCAGCTCACACAGTGGACACGAGGCAGAAAAGCGCCGACTGATTTCGCGTGCTAAACGGTCCCGCCAAGTTGGCTCGCACCTCGCCGATCATTTTAACCGCTCACATCGCATCAAGCGTTGTTTTCCTTTAAAGTCTCATCGTGCTAGCCTACATACAGCCCCTTGATCAGGCCTCATCTCCATGACTCAAAAGCCTGTCTTGAAATTTGTCAGTTTTTTTGAGAGGGTAGCAACTTTCCGTGCGATTAATTGAATTATATTTCACAGATAATCGTGGGCGCGTCGATCGCTGGTACGTGGAGAATATCGACCGCCTCTCGTTTGATTGAGCAGGAGATAGGCCTGTCATCTGCAATTGGACTGAAACGCTCGGGGCACAATGTCCTTGTTTTGGAAAAGCAGTCGCAACTGGGATCGCCCCATTCGGTGTGTTTTCATATGAGTGTTCCTCGTGTTGTGTGCTCAATCAAGCCGTTAGGTTTCAAACGGGGGCGTCAGGCCAGTATTTCACTCCTCTGTTGGACCTTGGCTCATTTAATTCAGGCTACCTCCCAATGGATGCAAAGTCCTCTTTGATTGGGGAATGGAAGCGCAGGTCAGGACAATGGCTGCCATTGGGAGGGGCTTTGATGTCTACCGATGTGAGATCTTTCATTTTTTTCCCGCTGGCTTGGTGAAACTCAAATATTTCTCAGATGAGGGAAATAATGGGGACAGAGAGTACCTCGGGAAGAGCATTTGGCCTCCGGAAATTACCCAGGATCCTAGCGGAGGTGATTTTCTGCAAATGAAGGTGAATAACATGGAGCTTGTTTACTTCAGACCGTTAAAAGACACGGTCGTTCAATCAGCACAATGACCTCCTGCGTATCCTATATGATACCGCCACGAATAAATCTCTCCCGGGGAATGTTACTGTTAACTTCAAAGCAGAAGTCCTTGACGTCAACTTCACCGCTTGCTCAGTCACATTGGCCTCCGGAGAGGTCCACAGTGGTGACGTGTTGATAGGTGCTGATGGTGCCCATGGTCATACGCGTCGACGGCTTCGGGATGAGCAGAAGTTGTCCGGCTGTGACGGCGTGCAATGCGGACTTGCCGTATACAGGTGTGCATTGTTTGTTCAATTGGAAATGTCGTTAAAAGCACCTATGAAGCGCGGCAATCCCACAATCCCGGGCCATTCAAGACCCAGACATCAAGAATCAGTACTACGACGAAGTGGAAAAACCATTTCTTGAGGTGGGTGTTTACGGCAAACCTGTTTTAGCGAATCTCACAAGGTCAAACAAAAGCAACACATGGTAACTTTCTGGATGGGCTCTAATCGAGGTAAGTTCAGCCAGCCCACAGAGTCTTCCGGTGCCTGGTACTTAAATAAACGCCTTCTTCTTCTCAGGGGCACAAGCATTCGTGGCAGTATGTATACAATTGTATAATACCCCTCCAATTCCTCGCCTCATTCTAGTACAGGGGAAAGATAAAGATTTGGTATTCTGGATATATTCTCCAGACGCTTCAGAGAAAGGGACGTGGACGCAGGCAGCGGAAAGAAAGTTGACAGAAATTCTAGGGCCATGTGACAACACGTACGCTGTGTTAGGTTCCACAGTTGGCTGTCTGACATTCAATTCTATCAGGATAATGAAACTCGGCGAACTTGCGGACCCCGCTACATGCGTACAGATAGAAAGTTTCCCAGAGCTAGAGTGGGTCTCCAAGAGCGGCAAGGCTGTGGTCGTTGGTGCGGCCGCCCATCCGCTACCCGTGCGTGCTTGCGATTGAATTTGTCGAGATTTCCGTCACCTCCGATGCATTTCAGATTATGTCGCTCCACTCGTACTCTATGGCGCTCGAGGACAGTGCTTTTATCGGCCAAATCTTTTCACATTCATTCACAGTGGAAGACATTCCCAGATTCCTTCACGCATATGAGGAAAGTCGGTGCGTTCTTTCCTCACTCGCTCATCATCGTTCAACTCATCATTCTCCCACACACACGTGTTCAGGAAAGAACGATGCAGTATCATTGATCTCGAGGAGAAACGATACATACAGATTATGTCGCTTCCGGACGGTGATGAACAGCATTTGCGCGATGAAACCATGCGCGCAAACACCGCAGCTGGGAAGAATGTATTGGAGGCTGAGGGGGATAATCTGCAGGAGGTTTGGGAACGTATGACGGTGCAGTAAGTGGCGGGAATTTGGCAGCTTCACAGTCACTTCTGATGATATGAACCCTTGCCAGATTCGGTTACAATGCTGCTGATGCCGCGGATGAGTGGTGGATGAAATTTGGGAGGCTCTTGGAAAACAGGGCAGGGGACAACGGATATGTACACCTCGAGGCGTCCGATTTTACTGACTCCGAATAAGTCCCGGCTACTTTACGGCGCCGGCTCTTGCATCGCCTGTTTCTGTAGTGACTAAAATGATCGATGCGCCGGGCTCAAAGCCAGACACAAGATGCAAAATGAGAAGTTTGTTTACTGACTTGGTCCGTCGTCCAACGCTGGTTTCTCTGATATTCAGTGAAGTCTTAGCTCTGGGAAGCTTGGGGTATCAAAAAGCGCGGAAAGGTTACGGTCGCAAGGCATGATGAGAGGGGACCTGGCGGAGGCGAGGGAAAGGACAGTGGATAAAGCGAAATTAAAAGAGTGGTGAGCGGGGAAGGAGGCTCGAGCACAAGGACCCCTACAGGATGCAGGTCACGTGTCTACGTGACCTGTCCCATGGTTGGATATTCTCAGGAAGCATCCCGACACCCAAGATGCCCTCAGATCTTCGTCTGTCCAACCCTCGAGGTGGTTCAACTTCGGTGACTGTTCAACCGTTTTAAAAATTCCCAAACCATTCGGCCCCTTGGCCAAATTACAGGGAAACGAAAACGATTAGAACCGTATATAAACATTTATAAACGGAAATGGTTGCATCCACCAAATAATAAGCTGAATTAGCGCTCTTCACTCAGCCGTATGGTCAGCAGAATGAAGAGTGCCGTGTGCAATACATAAACAATACAAGACATGCCTTCGCTCCGCTCCGGCGCGCCGGGTGGAAACAGAAAGCATCTGTGCTGGTACCTCGATCGAGTTGTGCTCAAAATTCTTGCTCGCTGCAATGGCAACCACAGAGTCGCACAGCACTTTTTATAAACGAAGGAAGATACTGTATATTTCGTCGAAAGCCACAACAGATAACACGAATGTACCAATTACTGCAATACTCACCTCGAGACAATTGTAAGACATCAGATATGGTTTTCAAACATTCAAGATTGGGGGAAGAGCCTAGAAGATTTAGATTAGGACATCCTTTGTGATCGTGCGTAAGTCTGAGTCGAGGTTGGTCAAGTTGAGGAGAGATGTCGAGATTGAATACACGTACGAGTTGAGCGCTGGGTACCGAATGTGAGGTGAGTTGGGACGGGCCCGTGAGTTCGGATCAAGGCGAGCGTGTCTTGTGCGCGAGTCAAATCGAACATAGAGCTGGGGATTTAACGCTGGGGTTTTGCGCGAAATTGCAGCACAATCCGAGTACACGGCAATAGGCGAATGAAACTCACCTCTCAGCTCGGAGCGCGCAGAGGTAATTGGTGCGAGATGGTTTGCGGCAGTGGGCAAACCGTGACTTCTGTGATTAAACTTACCAGATTCCATTCGTCAGATTGACAGTGAAGGGCACAACACGAGATTCGAACATAAGAAACGAAGTCCAGAGTACAAAGAGAAAATATTTGTTTGTTTGCTTTGGGGGTGTTTGAGTGTTGAGATGCAGACCTGTATTGCGCGGACTCAAAAAACAGCGGCCATCTTTAGAACATGAATCAACGCAATCTTGAATGTGATCTTGATGAGGGGCGACAATAGGAAAAATAAGGAACGAAACGGCTGGAAGCGAAAGAAGAGAACATGTCCCAATCCTCCGAATCCGATGCTCCAGAACGAGGAGGGCTGGAGGCGCGCGGTGAGAAGCAGCGAGGCAGAGATAGTGGTTGGATCGACTATTTCAACTATTTGGCGATGAGAGAGAGATTTTGACGAGAGTGCGAATGTACTCACCATAGTCGGGGTCGAAACTCTCCAAACTCGGGACAGTACTAGTACATCTTATCCACGAAGAAATGCGGAAGCCAGAGAAAAATGCGAGGCCGGTAGAATGGTGGAGGATCAAATCTGCGTCGAGCGAGCAGAAATATCGGATCCGGGGGAAGGACTCACAGTGAGTGTCGCACATCCGTAAAACAGACGGGCTCCACAAGGTCTCGACCTCAACCTCCGGGCTCGAAAAAAAAAAAACCCTTTCCACGTTGCTCAAGATTTGAGTATTTCCCACACCTTGGATGTCCCGTGAACGCACTTTGAGGAAAACCGGAGCTCACGACCGCTCTGTCCGATGTTTGGCAGTATTACCTTCCGTAACGGCCCGGGCGACAGACCCAAGGGTGTGATCATCTCCTGCCCGGCGCAGTAGGTTATGTTGCCCCAGCGCCACAGTCGCTACCATCTTCAGATATAGACTATTCCCGTTACTCAGTGCTAATAATTCATTTTTCGATTCCCACAAGTAATTAAAGGCCACTGGCGTATAATATGTTGTATCACTCCGATTCAAAAGGCTCTTTATCGCCTTG
The DNA here is from genome assembly GCA_029378375.1 of Mycena olivaceomarginata. Classification (NCBI taxonomy): domain Eukaryota; kingdom Fungi; phylum Basidiomycota; class Agaricomycetes; order Agaricales; family Mycenaceae; genus Mycena; species Mycena olivaceomarginata. Next base: position 199,700 of record JARKIC010000544.1, read on the forward strand.
TGACACCCAACACAGCTCCGCTAATAATAGGGCTTACAGTTTACTTGCATCCGTGGTCCGCCTCGCGCGTAGTACAGGAGTCGCAGGTGAAGATAACGGTACAGTCGACTATCTCATAATGCATTACCTCATGATGCATAAATCTCATAATGCATTGGATTTTGAATGGAACGACGTCGGGAGGCGGAGAAAAGCGCTTCATAATGCATAGGCCATGGACGCAGTTATGCACCTTCGGAGACACCCGTTTCGGCAATTTTACGTGATATAGATCGTGGAACCGACCATCCAGTGCATTATAATGTATTTTGGCCGGGATCAGGTGTTGAAGTCTTGTACAGGGTGAAAGAATTAAATTTCAATGCCGAGTACGCTACAGACAGAAGTATTTATACTGTTGTAAATATTCTCTGCATATTTCTATCCGAAGTTGAGTAAGTAGATGAGTAAGTGAGTGAGACAGGAGTCTACACCTTCAATGTGCCTGCGTTCTCAGCTTACTCTCGCGTAGGCCATTGCAGCCAGGAACTAGCGGATTTTGCGGCACAGGCCCTTCCGACAGGCGCAGAATTTCTCATAGGGACTGCAGAGAATCTTTGGATGATAAAAATACGGTTGTATCGTCTGCAAACAACGAGACTACGAGACTCTCGTCCTTTCCTGGGATCACAACTCCCTTGATGTTCGATTTCCGTATCAAACAGGCCAGAGGTCCAATTGCCAGGTTAAACAATAGGCATGAAAGCGGATCTCCTTGTCTTACTCCACGAGTAACAACAAAGGATTTACTCATTTCTCCGTTGACCATTACCGTGGTCTCCGCATTTGTATGAAGACTTTTGACTGTGTTGCAGAATTTGGGTGGAAAGCCTATGCGTTGCAGCACACGTAGGAGGTATGTGTGGTTGATTCTGGTCTAAGGCCACTATCAACGCATCTTCTTCTGCGGCTTCAGCATAATTCAGAAGGAATTTCGCCAGTTTCACTTGATCCTCAATGTTTCTCCCTTTCATAGAGCCCGCTTGGTTGGGGTGTACAAGTGATGGTGCTATATTCATCAATCTCAGTGAATAGGCCCTTGTCATCAATTTGTAGTCGCAGTTGAGCAGCATAGGTAGAAAAACCTTGGTAGATAAGACGAGAATAGGGTTATTTGGGACGAAATCAAATGTAGGGTCACTGAGACGGCCCAGACCGACATTTTCAGCACTTTTATGAAATCAACATCTTTTGATGCGTCGTCAAAATCGGCGAAATACGAAAATCGCGTTTTTTTCAACTTGAGCAGTGATTTTTTTCAGAGTGTCCCATATAGCCTGAATTGGAGTTTAGGATCTCCCCTTCACTTCCACAAGTTGAACCATGCAAAAATATACAGGTGATAACGTGCTACAGCCCCCCGCAAAGTGGCCATTTTTAGCACTTTTGATCAATTTTCGGCAAAATCCGGCCAAAATGGCCACTTTGCGGGGGCTGTGGCACATTATCACCTGGATATTTTTGCATGGTTCAACTCAAGAGGTGTCAGATCTCGTTATCGGACCCACTATCAACAACACGTGCTCTGAAGGGGGGGGGCCAAATATTTGGCCTTTGGTCCCACCATTTGAGAGCCTTGAACGTGTCTTTTATTCCACAGAAAATTACAACTCATGTTGGAAGTATTTCATAAGGCCCTTTATGTGTATAGATGGGTTTCCGAGTCCGCCAAAATGTCCCATTGAGTGAAAAGTGGCTCCTACCCAATCAGGATGTAAATCCGATGGTACCTCAATTTCAACCAAATTCTCTCGCAAAAAAAAGACATCCTCCCATGAGTACTGCAAGCTACTTTCAAGCTACTAAGATCCTTTCCTATAGATTATTTTGACCTCCTTGAGGTTGCCATCACTTAGAGCACGTGCTGTTGATAGTGGGTCAGATAACGAGATCTGACACCTCTTGGTTCAACTTGTGGAAGTGAAGGGGAGATCTTAAACTCCATCAGACTATATGGGACACTCTGAAAAAAATCACTGCTCAAGTTGAAAAAACGCGATTTTCGTATTTCGCCGATTTTGACGGCGCATCAAAAGATTTTGATTTCATCAAAGTGCTGAAAATGTTAGTCTGGGCCGTCTCAATGACCCTACATTTGATTTCGTTCCAAATAACCCTATTCTCATTGAGAAATTCTTAAAAAACCGATCGGACATTCTTTTTGTCCACTTAGTGTAATTCGGGGTAATTCATGCGCAATTAGTGATAGAAAAAAAAAGTTGTGAAAATGTTTTATAGTCACCGACATGGGTTTGGGGTGATTTTGGGGGTCAATTCAGTCTACCAGCATCTAAGCATGTTCAAATGTCCTAGATTTTTGTGAGGGAAGACTTTTATGCATTCTTAAAGTTGTCATAGAGTCAGATTTTCTAACGATGTCTTGCCTCACGCTGAGACATTTCACCCGGCCCCAAACATGAGCCTTTGCGAAAACTAATGGTCCCCGATGATTTCTGACGATCTGCATCCTTTGGCAGGTATTGACATGTATACAAGTGAGTAGGTGGAATTTAAACCTGTTATGTATGGTACACACACATTAGTTGAACATGTGCCCTCTGATTTGGAGAGCAGTGATGACAAGTTGCTCCTCCAACCAGGGGATACATTTGTTGTTGTGCATGAGGAAGATCCAGCGAGTTCTGTTCTACAGACAGCAAATGTTGCTGCAGTCGAATCAGCACATATGGCTGTTGACTCTGACAAGGGCCCTCTATATTACAATCAACTGGAAACCTGCTCACCAGGTTACACGAAACTCAAGAGAAAAGGACACAAAGACAATAAGACCCGTTATGGATTCCAAGAAGCTAAGGAGATGATACAGGGAGTCGGCGTGAGGGGACGAAGGTAAGAGAGAGACTAGCTAGGTTCTCGTAAGGTCCCGTGAGTAAGCATGTGATGTGAGTGTTAGTCACGGAGCAGGTTTACACCCTCCCCATCTTTGAAAAAGTCCGTGTGTCCGTACCAATTCAACCAGAGAGAGAGAAACGTAAGGTAGGTAACATAGCAAAAAAAAATGCATGCCCGGAGAATACTCGTGGCGTCAAGGCCGAGCCGCTAAGTCTATGTTGCATACACATACCCAGTTCACCTGAGTCTACCATGTGTCTACCCTGTGGATGGGGGATCAGGAATGTATGTTGAATGGCAACGAAGTTCGCCGACATGGTTTAATTGTATTGGTAGGGGTGTCCGAGTGTGGGATGGGACGGGAGCAGAGGGGGAATAAGATGAAGTGTCGATATTTTGGGCATTAGCGGAGCAGGAAGTGGTGGACATCATGGAGACACGACAGGGATAGCAAGGGATAATGAGGAAAGGGTTGAAAAAGGTGGGAGCAAAATGACAAGCACAGCCATCTGTCAAAATTGGGCGGATCAGAGTGGTGCGAGATTTTGATCTAAGCTTGGCTGTACTTATCTCGGCATGATTACTGGGTGTTTATTTGGAAAATATATGGGATGTTGAATCCGACTTCTAATTATTGATCAGGTATTCTGTACAAATTTTCATCCCAAAATGATGTTTTACCTCTCTATACCTCTGTACCTTGGAAGGTTGGGGAAGGGTTTGTCAAAGGTACAACTTTGGCAACCCTTACCTCTACCTCTCCCATACCCCTCCCCATACCTTGAGAGGTATACCCTTACCCCTGGTGATCCTTAAGTCCAATACGCAGGGTGTAAACACTCTGGGGCTGGGGATTGCGTGGAAGAGAGAGCTGAGAGCCGATCAGCAGGCGATGCCGCCGATCTTGCTCCCACAGCTCCAACGGAGGTTGTCTATATAAGACAGTTGATGCAGTTTGGCGTGAACTGCGTGAACTAATCCGTGAACTGGCGTAAACTGCTTGCATAACAAATTTGGCTTGTGTTTGGCCGGCTTGCCGCTGATGGCATCAACCTCCTTCTGTCTTCCCCCACATCGGTATGTACGTTCGCTTTCGATTGTGGGGTGCCTGCCTAGCTCAAAACCCATTGAATGATTTAATTTGCATTTTGAACCACATGCCCTAGAATGCCATTTGAGTCACCTGCTTCGTAATGGCATTTTGAAACCCTGTGCCTCACTATTGAATGATTTAATTCAGCCGAGAGCAGGGGGGATAAGGGAGCACTTGACATATTTAAGGTTTGAATGGAACCTGTAATATGTTCGCATTTTGACCCACATGCCCTAGAATGCCATTTTGAGTCACCTGCTTCATAATGGTATTTTGAACCCTGTGCCTCACTATTGAATGATTTGATTCAGCTGAGAGCAGGGGGGATAAGGGAGCACTTGACATACTTAAGGTTGGAACAGACCCTCCTCTCAACAACGATTTTTTCCCACGCTCGGATTCTGATCCTCAGAAGCAAAACACTCTCAAATATTGGAAATATTGCACAACTCAGTTCACCTGTGGTTAATTTTTGTGTTCTCCACCCAGAGAACTCGTTTCAGGCACACCCACACAATCCCACGGAAAAATTCATGGTCTTCCACTTCTGAATGACCACGAAGTTGAAGGCACATGAAGCAAAATACTCCCAACTATGGAAATATCGCATCCCGGAGTCCGCCCGCAAGTCTGACTCCACGCCGTTGTGCGCCCTCAAAAACAAACCCTTGTCGCTGCCAATGCTATGTGTCGCCGCGGCCTCATAGGAATCCATGTGTTACTCGGCTGCCCTCGCATTGCCCCCCACCGTTCCACCGCATTGAGCTCGTGCCATGTGTCCTGGTCGTCTCGCTGCGACGGCACCCTCCTATCGCCTATCCCCCCACCCACCTCCTCGTATTGAGCTCATTGCCTGATCTCCCATTCCACTCCTCCAATGTTGAAGGTTTGTGAAGATTTTGAACTGGACTCGTCCAAAGAATGGTGTTATTTACTCAATTCTCGTCCGTTTTTCATGAACCAAAAACTCGCAACAGAGTAAAAGACCAATGCTGGCGGTACTCAGTTTTGTGCCAAATGATGTAGTTCAAATGATATTGATGATTCTTCCTTGAGTGTCCGGGTTCTAGGGAGGGGGGATAGTATGGGCGGCGGCAAATTCCGAGTCGGGCCGATTTGAGTTCCAAACTCGATGACAAACTCGATCGGGTGACAAGTTTAGACTCGTTGGTGGGAGTTATGTTCCTAAGGCTCCCGAAAACAGGTTTAATTGGACTTCAACTCAGGTCTTGGAGTCAATGTCACAAAACAGGTTGCGGATGCATGCAGAGGAAGATAATTAGATTTTGCAGCTGGAACCCTGATGTCATCCGTGCGGGTCCTTAGATATGGAACATGATATGATAAATTGCCATCGCACTGCCAGCATTCCTGCTCAAGGTTCTATATAAACTCAAAAAATTTCGACTATCTTAATTTTTAGTTTATTAGAGTGTGACAGTGGGAGACTGTGCTTCACTATCAAATGGTTTAATTCAGCCGAGAGCAGGAGGGATAAGGGAGCACTAGACATATTTAAGGTTTGAAACAATCCCACGAGATTTTTGCGTTTTGAACCACATGCCCCGAAATGCCATTTTGAACACAATTGAATGGTTTAATTCGCATTTTGAACCACATGCCTCGAAATGCCATTTTGAATCACATGCTTCGTAATGCCATTTTGAACACAATTGAATGGTTTAATTCGCATTTTGAAGCACATGCCTCGAATGCCATTTTGAATCACATGCTTTGTAATGCCATTTTGAACACAATTGAATGGTTTAATTCGCATTTTGAACCACGTAATGCCATTTTGAACACAATTGAATGCTTTAATTCGCATTTTGAACCACATGCCTCGAAATGCCATTTTGAATCACATGCTTCGTAATGCCATTTTGAACACAATTGAATGGTTTAATTCGCATTTTGAACCACGTAATGCCATTTTGAATCACATACTTCATAATGCCACTTTGAACACAATTGAATGGTTTAATTCACATTTTGAAGCACATGCCTCAAAATGCCATTTTGAATCACATGCTTTGTAATGCCATTTTGAACACAATTGAATGGTTTAATTCACATTTTGAAGCACCTGTCGATCACGAATTTTGGTCGCGGTCACGCGTCACTCGAACCTCTGTCGAACTTCCAAACCGTCACGCTAGGCCTGAAAACTGCCTGAAAACTGCAAAAAGGCATGAGAATGTCGAAATTTTTGAAGGTGTCACGCAAAAATTCGGCCAATGTTGAAATGTCGAATAGGTAAATCGGGTCACGCGTCACACGCCCTGTCGGTTTGAATGAAAAACCCCAGTATCTGGGAGTTTCCTGTTTGTTCAGAAGTGAAATTTGATGCATTCCGGATATAGGACCAGATACACCAACTGTTTCATAATTTGCTTCATTTTATGGGCTCAATGTGCCGGTTATATTGTGAGGTGTACGTCGATTTCGTAGAATGTAATGTGTTCTAAAGGGGGACTAGCCTTGTGCCCGTCTTGTCTGAACAGGCTGAAGATGACACCATATCGCTCTCGACTCCACGAACCAGCGACAACGGGCCAAAAAATGGCGGCGCCAATACCGGATTCCGGAGCACGACTACGAAAGTAGCCTGGTCAAAGAAGGAACTTAGCGAGTTTTTGTTTTCATCTTTATCCCTGCTACTCACAATCTTCAGGAACACTTCTACTCCTCGTGCCATCGAAGTCAAAGGGGAGAATAGAGCCTAGAGACCTTGAAAGAATATCACTAGCGCTGACAAACAAGGCTAGTAACCTCGAAAATTGCACATTCTTTGCTGATGGAGTTTCCAGACGCGGGCTCAAACCGAGGCTTGCTATGAAATTCTACAGAAGCATTTTAGAATTGCAGATCCTACCCAGCTAGAGGATCACCTTGACCTTTACTGGACCATTCTTCACAATTCCATCGCGCCTTCATTGGGACTTCCGATAGTCGTTCCTGTAAAGCACAAGCAAGTCTTGTGGGCTCCTTTCCTAATACTGTACTGAAAGTCTCCAGCGACGTGGATATATCGCCTGAAATCCGCGAGCTCTCCGTTGAGCCTCCCTGGTCGGAGCACCAGCTTCCGACCTGAGGATGAATACTCTCCGTTGGACTTGCAAAATCCCCCTTCAACCGCCCATCTATCCTTCATCTTGGGGCCGCGAGTCACCACGCGGCCGTCTCGATTTCAATCCCTGCCGCAATGTACCCGGGCTGTGGTTCGTCAAGGGTCGGGGCCGATGCTTCCAAAATCCTCGAGGTCGAGTTTGTTTTCGAACCTGAATTTATCCCTGGCTTGGATCCTCCCCAGACGTGTGTGCTATTGTGACCTTCTGATCATTCTGACTGATTACTCTCAGTGAACCTTCTGTGTCGGCTGCACAGGAAAACCCTGCCAAATCCAAGCTCTCCGTCACTCTTCTGTGTCTTCGTACGAAAGCCGTCAGCTCCCTGTACACAGGTCTGGAACCAACCAATCCTACACCTGAGAGACAGGTCTGGAACCAACCAATCCTACACCTGAGAGAATGAACTCAAAACCCTCATCTTCCGAATCCTCCCCTTCGCCATCTGACACCATTAACTCGTCGTCCCCCTGACTGCCATGATCCATCTCATCATCCGAGTCGTCAGACTCTACCTCCTCCTCCGGAACATCATTCACGACGGGGAGAAGAGGATTGGCCGCGGATTGTGCCCGAACACCTCCATTCTCGGCTTCGTCGGCATCATCGTCCAGCCCGTTGACGTCTGCATCGTCGTTACCAAGCCAAACCAGGTCGCGGTGAGCCACATGGCCAGCGCCGTCACCCCGATATCTCATAAACATGTCACGGTCAACCCAGCTGGAAATAAGGAGATATAAAAATCAGATGTGGATGAGAAATAGAAATAATTTGCGCACATTATGACATAGAAATTTTCCCAGTCACTCGTTTCGTGCGCGCGCTGAAGTAATTTGTCCAGGTGAAAGACCGAAGAGAGAGTTGGTGCGACCTGCCGCGAACGCCGGGACGGGAGATGACATCCACGTAGGACCAACGACGGGTCCAGGAAGCCAAACGCGTATTGTCAGTGTCCGGCACGAACCCGATCTTGGGCAGGCGCGCAGCCTTGAAGCCGGATCGATAGCCCGGCTCTGTGCCATACCATCGCACCCACAAAATTCCATGTGTTGCGCCGAGCCATTGCGAGATTCCGAACCCGAATGAATAATCTCTAGGTGGAAAATGCCCAAGACACATGCATACCAGAACGGATGAGAATTTGCTGCAGTCTCGGGCGACAACACCATGACATTGAGGTGTGTCCGGGGGTTGATAACGTCCTGGTCGCGTCGCATGTCGTACATGGTGAAGTTGACGTGCATTGTTTGGACCGAGTAGATCTTATGCTGAATGATCTTCACGGTGTCGCGTTGTTTCACCGAATACTCTGTTTCATCATCGCCGTCAAAATCCCGGTCGAGTAACGCGAGAGAAGATGGTCTTTGAGCTTGGGAATGAAGCACTGCAGAAGATTAGCCCCCCCAATACAGGTGAATTACCCAAAACCCACTTTCTTGGCCGGATCGTTGGCGTTCTCGTTGACGAACTTGAAAAGATGGATGGGGTCCTTGCGCAGCTTCGAAATTTGATGATGGACATCAAGCCCGGTACACAGCGTCGGGTCGTTGTCGGAGAACACACGCACTCGAGTTCGAGGGGACGTGGCAGACTGCGCGGCCCTTCGAAGACGGGTCCCACGACGCTCGAGTCGCGTCATCTGCTTCGTCGCATTGTTTTGTTGGTTCGGCCGTACAGTCTCTTCACGAAGCGATGGGCTAGCTCCCCCTGTTCTCGAAGCCAAATATAAACTATATAACACCGGAAGTAAGGGCATACCGTCTGGGTCGAATACGAGTCAACAGTGCCGAAGGAAACATATGGCCTTGACGTAGTCACCCAGCGCATGAAATTTATAGGTCAAAAGATTCAGGAACTTCCCTCTGGCTGTGGGAGGAGGCGGCGGCGGTGGAGGAGGAGCTGACGGATCGGCAGCCGCGGCGTTAGCTTTCTTGCGAGCACCGCGACGAGTTCTGGACGCTGTTTCTCCACGCAGCTCCACAGTTTTTGTACTCGGCTTGAGTGGTTGCAGAAAAAGATCACAATTCGCGCCCAATAGCTGTTGTACTCAATTTGAGGTAACCGAGAGTTGTTTCCGTATGCATGCGTAGCTTTTCCAGGGCCTTCCACTCAGATAGACGAAAGATAGTGGTGAGGAGGCGGGAGTTGAAAGGCTCGGGGAGAAGTCCCTCGATACACGGAATAATATTCTTTGAATGCTGGTAAGCAGAGGGTTCCGTCGAAGGAATGAAGACGTACAACAAGCAAATTATCATAAGGTGGAGGTCGTGGGAACCCAGCACCTTTACATAAGCAGAGTGTGACAACTTTTATTCCGGTGAAACAAGGCATGTAGGGAGATTCCAGCTCCCAAGAAATGGTCTAATAAGTAATACAAGAAGTTCTTGGGAAAGATTTCCTTGAAAATCTTCACCATGAGGGTGAAATAAGCAGTTCTTTCCTTTTTTGGAAATAATGTACCATCACATTATAATTTCATTTGGCGCAAGGTTTGCTTTTCCAAAGCAAATTTTTGAAATGATTATGTAATCAAGCATGTGACTTTTCCCACAACTTGGGAAACACGTTGCGGCCGCATTGCAGCCTCATTTTGGCTGCGCAAACCACTCTTCCCACAACTCTCTCATTCCTACACTCAAGACCAATGGGCAGACAATCAGAAAGAAGAAAGCAAACATAGCTAATGCAACGAAAAGGGACTGCAGCACTCAGAAGTGTGTCCAATTTTATAGGGCCCCTATCTTTCTGATCCTAGTCTCTAGATAAGCATCTAGCAGAGAAACCATAGCAGAAACCACTACTCAGCCAGAGACTGAGAGCCTGGATACAAGAGACACAGACTTTCTAAAACCATTTCGACTCATCCTACACATGATGAATCAACCTTCTGATTTTTATCCCAAATACCACTATGAACTCAACTTCATTGAGATGTACTGGGGTGCAGTTAAAGTTCAAATATCGCAAAAGTCCCAGGACCAGTAACATGGGAGAGATGAGAGTGAATGTCAAAAGGTGCCTTGATGATGTGCCAAACTTGTCCATTCTTCGTTATGCAAATAGAGCGGCATGGTTCATTTCAGCATATGCACATGGCCTGGATGGATCACATATTTCCCATGTTGACACGAAGTATAAAAGCTATAGAAAAAACTACCGGATTCACTCAGTCAGAAATTCAGTCTCTTAAAAGGGAATACAAAAGCCATAGGATGTTGCCACCAGATGTAGTTAGAGAAATTAAGACTGAACTCAATATATAAATTTTTCTTCTGTCATTTTGGCTTGATTTTAATTGATTTTTTTTTCAAACATCCGAAATTTGAAACCGTGACGCGTGATGTCACGCGTTACAGTAACAGCTGACTAAAGGTGCTGGGTTCCCACGACCTCCACCTTAGTTATGGCCTGCCAGTTTTTTCATTTCCGATGAATTGCTGCAGAACCGTCGCACCGTTCTCCACGACCAAAGCTGGGTATCTGCCGAAAGCTAGTTGAACGCAATCAGTCGGGTCCAACTGTGAGTGCGGAAAGAATGTACCGCTTATTAAGCTCATTAACTGCTTCCTCGCTTGGAACGGCGGCATGCAGAACCCGGATAATATGAGGAAAAACCACCTTCGGATACAGCGTCCGGGGAACGGATTAGTTGGCCGATGAGCAGCGATAACACAACGGTCTGGTTCGTTTCAGGCTCAGCACCACTTCCAGAAAAGTGCAAACAGAGGAACATCTGCCAAATGACTAGCCGAGCTTGTGTGTGCACACAATTCGAGGAATCTACAAAATAATGGCTGGGTATGACAAGAATTCCGTTGGTGGGCGCTTGATGGGCGCTTAAAGACATCTGAACACAAAACCGGTCGATGACCACCTATATGTCTTTGTATTTGCGTTCTGATATCATAGTCAAGCCCAGAATGATAACCAAACAGAAAATGCAGTCATTTTGAGGGAGAATGAGAATTTACATAAAGTGGACCGTCGGGCAGCCTAAAAGCTCTAGCGGTTACAGCTTACAGGCTGGAGGCGAGAGTCGGCTTGGGCGCGAGTGCTCCGACCCCTCTTGAAATCCTCGACAGTGTCTTGAAGACAGACCTCAGCCGTTCACTCTATTCGTGCCCATCTGAGGTTTGTCTCTCTTACTTCTTTCGCTCATTCATTTACTTATTTATCTTGTAGTATTACTTCTTATAGGTATGCAATACAAGCCGTTCACGCTATTCGTGCCCGTCTGAGTATTATCTTATAAAGGAAACCTGTCGATAGACAGACCAGTCGATCTGAGTTTGAATTTCCAATACAAGCGGCTTGCCTAAAATGGTTATTCACGGATTTTCTCGGCTGAGTGTAAAATCCTAAACTAAACTCATAGAGCACTTTGGAGCTCATTCAGGGGTACATTCTGCTTTATTCGAGGGGATAGTCCCAAAATCTGAGGCATTACATCTTTTGTCGTTGTTTGCAGACATGTAGAGCCGCAAAAGCGACAAAATTCCGTAAACATAATGCACGTGAAAACTTAAGGCCTTCTGAAGGGCTTGAAGTCCCGGCGAAAATCGGTTTTTTGAAGGCCTTCGCCCTTCGGGCGAACACTGCGGGCCCTGGCGCTCTCTGTATTGTATGAAAGAGTCATCCACGTAATTACTATCATCCATGGCGGCTCCGATGATAATTTTATGGATGGGATTTGGTGGACGCAAGTATTTCAAATTTGTGGACACTGACTTATTTGTGGACGCTATTTGTGGACGCTGCCCGTTTGCGGAATTCATTTCTGGGCCGACTCTGTCGGGAACCATAAATGATGTCCACAAATGATGTCCACAAATGTCAAATGATATCCACAAATGTATCCACAAATGCATCAACAAGCAGGCTGGGACCCCCGCTCATGCCGAGCACACGGCCCATGCCGCAGTAACGTTCCTGAGGGCGATCTCAGAATCTGAAGAAACAGAAAGCTTTGTATTAGCCCTGTCTATAATCTCTGGCGCGCGCTCAGTAAGCGAGGCAGGCCACAGATTCATTCTCCCCGGACCCGGGTCGGAGATGAGGAAGGCGGAAGAGAATTCCGAAGCGCGTCGGGGCCGGGATACCGCAAGCCGAAATGGTATATAAAGCCTGCGGTTTGAGCCACATTTCCCTCATTCCTTTGTGAAAGCCGGCTCTGGATTATTGGAGTCAGTGCAACCTTGCCACTTGCGCCGACTTCATGTATCCGGGCTCTGGTGGATTTAGCCCAGCGCTGTGGAATCTATCCAGCAGAGCTCTGGATTATTGGATTGAGTGCAACCTTCCTCCTTCCACTTCGTCTCGGGCCGTCTCCGCCTCACGGAACGCAGCAGTCACGATGGAACGCACGATGACACCTCGGCCAGCCTCGAACCTTCAGAACCACGGTCATAGACCGTCTTCGACTCTTCGAGGCAACCCTTGGACCCCGAGAGGCAAATTTTACAGTTCTGCTTCCTCCGCCTGCCTCAATATTCGAGGCCCAATACTAATTCGAACTCATCGGGTTGTTTGACGCATGGTGCTTCCGAAATGCAGCAAAAGCCAACCACCATCGGGAGCTACGCAAAGACGCATTAGGGAGACGCTTGACACTGCGACGGTGCGGGTGCCGTTATCCCATGGCATTCAACTCATTTGCAGGACTGTAGAGCAGATATGCCGATTCCTAGCCTAAGATCTTGGACGCCGCCTACGGGAATTCTTCCTCTTGGTTTCTTCTCTAGCAGTGTAAGCATTTTGAGTAAAATATGGGAGGGTCGCCAGCTAAAGTCGATTCAGGATTCTACATGGGGGTGTGCGATTGTGAACTTACAGTTCTCATATACCTGGGTACTTTCGTGATTGATTGCTCCAGGTCGAATCGAATGAGTACCGGTACGCTGCGATGGTTCAAGGAACGGATTCCAGCCCGAAGGAACTTGCTGGTGTGTGCACCCTTAGGAAACCAAGCATACCATTGCACTCACTGTGGCTGTCAGGTTCTCGGTTGGTATTCAAACTGGAAGGCGATGTTTGCAGCAATGCTACCATTGCTGATTTTTCGGCTGTCCAAAATCTCATCATGATGGATTAGCTTTCAACTCGTCGGAATAGTTTTTTGTACTCTTTACCACTGCGTTTGTATACACGCATGAGCTGCGCTAGCTACGATAATATAATTGATGCGAGCACTATGGGTTGTTTAGCTGCAGGTGCAAAAACCCGAAGTTTTGCAACGAAGGATGGCCTCTCCGCCATCCCAGACTCCTGAGTTGTCAAACGCCTCTCCCTCGGTATTACAAGTGAACATTGCAGGGCATTTCTCCATCCAGGAGTCCGGTCCCTCGGTTGCCCATGCAAATTCTATTGAGTCGTTCTTGCATTTGATTGGATATCTGAATCATATCATCACACTCAACGTTCCCTGCTTGCATGTTGCCTAGCTTACGCTTCGAAATTGTCAGGTTCCTGCCGGTTATGTCTGGAGGAACGCCCATCAGTGAAGTGAACAAATGGAAGATGGGGAGGAGACTGCGAACATAAGAACAGCAGATGCAGTGAGGGCGTAAATGAATAGCAAGCAAATGGTGCCTCTCTTGGAGTACATCGATGATCAAGTTGTGGTTTACGGAAATTGTGGAAATGAATCTATGTACGTATGACCAATAAGCGTGGATTTTTAAGGAACGCACGGACGAATGGGACCCCCCCCCCCCCCCCCCAATTCAAATTCGAAGAAACAAACAACTCGGCTGCCGCTAAATCCCTTCCTGTCCGAAAATGGCCAAGTGGTCCGCCCCGCATGAATGTACCAGTGTGATTTCAACGCGCCATATCCCAAGGCAACCGGACAAATATTGCGCCCAGGACAGCTGTCCTAAGCAAAATGTCCTGAAACAGAAAAAAAATGTCCCTAATGGTTGTTTAATTTCAGTGGACCCTATCGGCCGACGCTAGCATCCGAAGGTCAAGGCCTATTTGGCTTCTGTCACCCTGCTGTACTCTGCTACTGGAGAGTACCCATTGTCCGTTTTCTAACCCTGCTATGCATAGGTGATACACTGAATGTCCACATCCATAACACCTCCTATCGCTATTTTCAACGTGCCCTCCTCACCTGGTGGTCGCAAGTGAGAGTACGAGCCCAACCCCTCTGTACCCCAGGGTCTATGAGGGCCTTTCCATCCTCTCTATCGTGCACTTGTAGGCTCAACGTCTCCATTGGCTCATTCTATTTACTGAACGTCTACATCCAGGTGATACACCGAATCTCTACATCCATAACACTTCCTGTTACCATTTCCAGCAGGCCCTCCTCACCTGGAGGTCGCAAGTGGAGAGTACGAGCCCAACTCCTCTCTACCCCGGGGTCTATGAGCCTTCCATCCTCTCTATCACGCACTTGTAGGCTCAAACGTCTCCATTGGCTTATGTTATTTACTAAATGTCTCCATCCAGGTGATACACCAAATGTCCATATCCATAACACCTCCTATCGCTATTTCCAATGTGCCCTCCTCGCCTGGCGGTCGCAAGTGAGAGTACGAGCCCAACTCCTCTCTACCCCAGGGTCTATGATGTGCATGCCCATTTGGCCTCTGCCCCATTCTTCCTTTGTTTTAGTTTGCCTGCCCCTCTGCCATTGTTCATTCACAAAGCCACATGGCAGCCCCTGACCGAGGTCTGATCACCCTCTTTCATACTGTTCATACTGTTCACACATAATGCACCGTGAATTAGCATCGGCAGAGCGTGGTTCTCTCTTGTAAAAATTCTCGAGAGCAGTCAAGGCTGGGTACTCATACCCTTTTCTTTTTTCCACCTTAAATTTCGAGTTTATTGATATTTTATCGATGCTTTATAGGTCAAGCGTTGACATAGCATCATTGGCGCTTAATTGGTAGTCTCCTCCAAGCTCTCTACCTGGGGCATGAAAGAAGCTTTTACATTCTCTGTATTGCTTGGTGAGTGGAACATTCGTTCCTCGTGGATGAACATTTATACAATCATAGCCAATCATAAGCACTGCCGTTGCACGCCACACACGTTCTGAAGGGATACACTAGTGTTGACTTTGTTTGGGTTCTGGCGGATAAAAAGTCGCAACCTGCCCAGTTGCGACCTCTATTTGGGTTCTGGGGGGATAAAAGTCGCAACCTGGCCAGTTGCGGGATCAAGGTCGTCACAACCTGCCAAGTTGTGACTTCTGTTTGTTCTGGGGGATCAAAGTCGCAACCTGCCAAGTTGTGACTTCTGTTTGGGTTCTGGGGGATAAAAGTCGCAACCTGGCCATTGCGACCTCTATTTGGGTTCTGGGGAATAAAAGTCATCTCAACCTGACAAGTGGCGACCTCTGTTTGGGTTCTGGGGGATCAAGGTCCTCGCAACCTGCCAAGTTGCGACTTCTGTTTGGGTTCTGGGGGATAAAAGTCGCAATCTGGCCAGTTGCGACCTCGTTTGGGTTCTGGGGGATAAAAGTCGGCGACATCTGTTGGGCTCTGGGGATTAAGGTCGTCGCAACCTGCCAAGTTGCGACCTCTGTTTGGGTTCTGGGTTCTGGGGGATCAAGGTCGTTGCACCCTGCCAAGTTGCGACTTCTGTTTGGGTTCTGGGGGATAAAAGTTGCAACCTGGTCAGTTGCGACCTCTGTTTGGGTTTCTGGGGGATAAAAGTCGCAACCTGGCCAGTTGCGACCTCTGTTTGGGTTTTGGGGGATAAAAGTCGCAACCGCCAGTTGCGACTTCTGTTTGGGTTCTGGGAGATAAAGTCATCGCAAACCTGACAACTTGCGACCTCTGTTTGGGTTCTGGGGATAAAAGTCGCAAGCTGGCAAGTTGCGACTTCTGTTTGGGTTCTGGGGGATCAGATCTAGCCAGTCGGAGATGCTTGCTCCTGCTGATTAATCTCTGTTCTGGACCAAGAGACGCGAAGGTGACCCTTTGCGGGTATTGTCAATTTCATTGGCAAACCCTGATTCTCATAATTTTTGCCTCCCCCGTCACCTTTGCTCTGACCTTACTCATCTATCCATCTTCTCTAGCTCCTCCCGGCAGTCTGCATTTCGAATTAGTACAGTATGCATGACTCAGAAGTTGAACCAAATAATACAATACTCCCACAGGCTTAACTTTATAAAGAGGGTGATGAACCTGAGGGAAATTGACAACCTCCTCAACCAAAGTGGGGGACCACGCGCTCTTGTAGATCTTAGAAAGATTCTGAATCTTACTTCAGAGCAAAAGAGCCAGAATTGAGTATTTTGGGAGGGTCCAAAGGATTTCCCGCCAAAACAACGGATCACATCTGTATGTAGCTCACAGTGGCCGCCGTAGAGCGTTATATTATTTTTTGTCGGGTAGCTGGCCACTTAAGCATTTATGTATGATTAGCTATATGAGGTTGAAGGCCTGCTTCCTACGAAGGGTTGAGGGAAAGCCAGACACAGGGTTCGTAATATTGCACAACTCAGTTTGCCCGAGGTTAATTTTTGTGTCCATCACACAGAGGACAGCTTTCAAGCACACAAACCCAATTCCTCAGAAAAATCTGCATTCATTCCACTTCTGAATGAACACAAAGCGAAATATTCCCAAATCTGGAAATATTGCATAACTCAGGGTACCTCTAATACTTAGCCCGTGTCCAGTCCCACAAAACACGTGTTATAGGAGGTAATTCGGTTGCGTCGTGTCAATTTACAGTCTCCATCATGTCATGACTTCCCGTGATTTCATCAATCCTGACTTGTTTGAATGGACCCCTCAAGATATTCGCATTTTGAACCCCGTGCCACAGAATGGCATTTTGGGTCACATGCTTCGTAAACCCTGTGACTCACTATTGAAAGGTTTAATTCACATTTTTGAAACACATGCCCCAGAATGGCATTTTGAGTCACATGCTTTATAATGGCATTTCGAACCCTGTGCCTCACTATCAATGACATTTTGAACCCTGTTCCTCACTATTGAATGATTTAATTCAGCCGAGAGCAGGAGGGATAAGGGAGCACTTGACATTTAAGGTTTGAATGGACCCCTCAAGATATTCGCATTTTGAACCCCATGCCATTTTGAGTCACATGCCTCGTAATGGCATTTGAACCCAGTGATCCAGGAGCATCATGACCGCATTCTGAACGCGCAGGATATCCCATTCGTAGTTCGTGTCTTCCTTGAATATGCGGAAACGAAAGGGTGCAAGGTTTGGATGCCCGGACGTCAGGGCCGTGCACCCTAACGCCAGAACGCCATTTGTCTCTACATGCCGACACCTTCGTTTGATGCCGCCGCCGCCAAGGAATTCAAGGATTACCTCACCTCCCCTTCCTTCTCTTTCATCGTTCAGATGCCCCCGCCCCATGGAATGTAGCGAGTGTCTTGGTCTAGACCACTATGAGGACGATTGCGCCATCATCACATCCCCCGGGTTCCTCGCGGTCCATATGGATAACGCGAAACTGGAGTCGGTTAACGTGGGATTCACTTTCACTGCGTTCAGAGGGGTTGTCTGCACAGGGAATGCACGACCCCAGTCTGCACAGGTCTGCAACCTCAGGGGTTCAAAATGCGAATATCTCGTGGGATCGATTCAAACCTTAAATATGTCTAGTGCTCCCTTATCCCTCCTGCTCTTGGCTGAATTGAACCACTCAATAGTGAGGCACAGGGTTCAAAATGCCATTACGAAGCATGTGATTCAAAATGGCATTTCGAGGCATGTGGTTCAAAATGTGAATTAAACCATTCAATAGTGTTCAAAATGCCATTACGAAACATGTGCCCCTCATAACCCATCTGCAGTTGTTTCTTGCTGCTGCCAGTTTCATGCTTACCAACCTGCGCAATTCCGATGCCTGGAGCCTGATTGGCTCGCCGGTGCCGGCGGTGTGGACGGGGACGCCTTTGCGGTGAGCGTTCCCCCGGAGTCTGGGCTGCTGTTTGTTGGTCTCTTTTTCGATTCGACGATACATACATGGGATCTTGCCTCCGCCTCTGTTCATGGCCTATTTGGGCGCAAAAAATTCGAATGTCACCGTCACCTGGCCCAAAATTGTTCAGTTCACAGTTGAATATAAGGACACAGCTGTGCGACGGATAGGGCGGTAGGTAAGGTAACCGGGCAGCACCGCGCGCGACGATCCCATTTCCAACATAGTCTTGTGTTTTACCGCGGGGGTTGGATCGTAGTGCAGCCTTATTATGTAATCTTATGTCAGCTTTCTCCGATTCTCTTCCTTCGACACCAAGGCATTCAAATTCAATGAAGTTTTGCAGCAGATAGCATTTATTACCATCTATCTAACCTTCCATCTCCTTAGAAATTCTCAAAAAGGTTTAGAACCCATTCTACTGAACACCCAGCTCAGCCGTGTGACCAAACCAAGACAAAATTTCGGCGAAGCACAAACTGATGAAATCTTGAAAGATTATTTGAGGGAAAAATCAAGGTAGGTAAAAGCAGTATTAGAAAGTAGGTTGGGTGGTTCTTGCTGCACAAAACACGCTGTTTACAGGAAACAAAAAGGTTGTGGAGACCAGGAATCGAACCCGCGCACACATCAGATTACCTAATAAGGTTGCACTACGATCCGACCCCCCGCGGTAAGCAACAGACTCTATACAGCGAGGTACGAGCTTAGTCCGTATAGAGTGTCTGTCTACGAGAGACTATTTCCAACACGACTGCCCCCTTTGCTTCGTCCCAGAAACGGTCTCCCGCTTCCTTCTTTCGTGCCCAACACATCACTGCGCCCGTCTCCGCCTCATCACCTGCCTCGGCACGGCCCGACTCTCCCTGAAGCTGCTGCTTTCGGCAAACTCGGATGCTAAACCAGTGCTGGCTTTTGTGTGCGACACTGGCCCGCTCCCCTGCTACGCCCTGTAGTCCCTGGCTTTCGATTTTTTTCTTCTCTTTTACTCCGCTTTGCATCCATCCAACTCTTTTGTTCTCTTGACTTACTTTCCTTCCTATCAAATCTTATAGATATTACTTTCAGTGGGTACAACCTCGGAGTCTGAATGGGCATGGCGGTCATGGCATGGGCTCCGCAGGGTTTCACATCTTCGGGATGGATTTGGGCCGCTCCTGAAAGGGTACGTGTTTGACCCGGTTTTGTTTCTCGTGTTTTGACTCGACCGTTGTCGCAGGCTGGCAACACCTGCTGTTTGACAACCGATGGCCATCCACATCGACGGAGCCAAGGTGCGTCCTCTGCCCCTCCATAAATTGATCTCATCTTCCCATCTTCAGATTGCCGTTCCAAGTGTCTCTGTGCAGCATTTCCCTTGCACTACACTTGTGCTACATATTGGTATGTGTTCCATGTTGATTGGTCTTTCAAATTCTTGTACTCATTCCGTTGCATGTATTCAGATGGTCAGCCGTTGTCATGTTGATTGGATGCTGGGTGTTATTATATATATATTATGTACGAATGTCTGTAGCTAGAATTGCAATTCATCTGTTTAGTTATTTATTTATTGCATTTTTTTCTCGAATTTTGAAGCCTCGCGAGGCGACTCAGAGAAGGTAAGAGGAGGAGCAATATATGGGTCAGTCAACGTTTGTCACACATTCTTCCAACATTCAGCTTTGAGGTCCCCGGGAGGTTTGTGATTCTCAATCGGCCGCGAATCGATGTTCCAGTCTTGAGGGAAGCTCCCTGGATGATCGGCCAACATTCGAGCCATTAGCCTCGGAGATCAATCGCCTGATCTCCTCTCAACATCATTTTGGAACGGCGGTGTATGTCCACCACATTACCAGAAAGAAGAACCTTCGGGCCAACCTTCTTCCTCCCTTTCTACTCGAAGATTGAATTTCCTTCAGTCCGCGTCCGCCTTTTTACACCCCCTAGGGACCTTCTGCCGGCGCGCAGGAGTCCTTTTGAGCACACCGGGCGGTGTCTCTCGGAGGAAACCCCGCCCATCAATGGGGCTCGCTGATTTGGATCGGCGGGCTCTTCAGTCCCAGGTCACATCTGTCAAACTTTCCATAGTGAAAGGCTATGCGACGGGTGCCCGAGACTACATCTCCTCGATCGCACCCCGCAATCCTTCTCTCGATACATCTTCACGGTTCATTGCGTCTGCCCCCAAATACTGTCGGTGCCCGCCACTTCCTCAAGGACCTCTATCCGGAGTGGGACGGAGTGCGCAAAGACGCTCTCGTCCAGGCTACGATACGTGGTTCTTTGAAAACCCGAGCTGACCCCGTTCGGCGTAAGCTTCCATTGCGGCCATCCTATCTCAACGCATTCCTACAGTTGGCCATCTTCATTGATCTTCGTCAATAAGCGGGCTCAGTACCGTCTTCCATATAACAAGGGGGACCCGTTCTATCGCGGGACGGATATCCGCTTCACGGAGCAAGAAATTGCTGATCCCGTCTCCCTCTTGCACTATGGAGCTGTATCGGGATGAAATTCAACCCAGCACAGGTTGAATAATGCATTTCAACCTATCTCTGGAGGATTTTAGGTTGAATTGCTTTAACCTATATTGTAGGTTGAATATCTACCAAATCGTTTCAACCTATCCCGTGGTGAATTTTACCCCGATTTCGTTCAACCAATCCCAAGATGCCAAGAACTCTTGGAGAAAAATCCAGATCTGTCCGACCATTTTCATTGCCCTGTGTTTGCTGGACGCTCCAGCGCTCAGAGCTGTGTATGCTTCTCAAACTGTCATGCATTGATCCGCCCTATGTAACCGTTGCCGATCGGCTTTTTACGATCGCCTTTCAAATTCGTCACAACTGTTATGCTGAAAGTCGCCAGTCTTCCATGGCTGTACATGCGTGTTTCTCCATAACTGTGTCTGCATCTCCTTGCACATCACTTCATTTGTTTCCAGTTTTCACACTTGGCAGTATTCGCAAGTGCACGTTGGCGATCGGCAACTTTGACAGCTGTGATTGTCAATTGACCTGTGATTGACCCTCAGATCTCGATCTTCGCTTTGACATTAACTGTCGTTCAAGATTACCATGTATTCAAGCCGAGTATGGGCTTGAAGTCATTGGATGGTTACTCGTACAAGATCATATGCGCCTGGGGTGAATGTTTTGTTCTTTAAATTTCGGGCGTACAGATTTCCGCTACTCAAAATATACCAGAGTCAACTCCTGTTTGTGATCGCCGATCGGCGCAAGCCGTAGTGCCGCGATTGTCCCAATAAAAGTAAGGTGAACGGAATGATTGACCCCTATATCCTTTTGATCCACCACGACCAGCATGTTCTCTATTTTTTCGTTGAGCAAAGAGGGCGAGTAGGGAAACGTCTGTCGTCATTGGGGATATGCACTCGCAAGAGGGAGGCATGGAAGACGGAATGAAGCCCGTGTTGCTTCAGGTTGGATGACAGTTCAAGTTCATACAAGTTGTTCCCAAAGTCGCGTAGAATGCGGTATGGTCCAATATATTTGGGAATGAGTTTGCGAGCTAAGCCCTTCTCGAACTTGATATTCTTGGTAGAAAGGTACACAAGGTCTCCTGTTGCGAAGGGGGATTCCTGTCGCTTTCCATTAGCGCTACGAGTCTGCTTGACACGAGCGGCCAGAATAGAATCGTGGGCGGCCATAATAGCCAGACGGCGCTTCAGAGCAAACGCTGCAACGCCAGGGTACTCGCGGTCGCGGTCGATGTTCCAGAGAAGAGAACGAGGCATTCTACCATTGTTGAGAAAGAAAGGTGAGTATCCTGAGCTCTCAGAGCGTCACTCCATCTCGGTTCTTTGACTCGGGCAATGGTCCCACAAAATCGACTCCAATCGCCTCCCAAGGCTGAGTAGGTGGGTTCAAGGAATATAGCAAACCATACGGTCGCTTGTTACCCGGCTTACTGTGCATGCAAGTAACACAGGTTTCACAAAAACTGCGGGTGTCATCCACAATTTCCTTCCACCAGACGTAATCACGAAGATAGTCAAGGGTCTTCCTTAATCCTAGGTGAGCTAGAATGGAGTGGGCGTCCGAAATGATCAATTCACGCAGGCTGCGCTCCTTGTAATCAATGCGGGGTATGCATAGGACGCGCCGGTCCGATCTTTTAAGGTAGATAAGTCCGTCTTTGACCTCAAAATTTCGGTACATTTTCGGTTCGTCAAGAATACGCTTGAAGAACGAGTCTTCACTGTATCTGTTGGTAATAAGCTTGGGTACAGTCAAGTTGTTCACATGGAATAATATCATATGGAATATTCGCTATATGGAATGACTTTTGAGCAGCTCCCGAGGTCGGACAAGCCAATTATTCCACTAACCGAGCTCCGGAATATGGAATAGCCTTTCGAGGTTGATATTCCATTGTGCGGGTGGCCGAAAATGGAAATTTTTTGCGAGCCAAAGTGAATTTGACGCGCCATTGTGCTAAAATAAAATAAGCTTGCTCTCTTGCCACCACCATGGCACCCACCGAGTCTCAGAAGAGTCGAAAAGTCCGTGAAAGAGACAAGAACCCACCCAAACCGAAGCAACCAGCTGCTAAACCAGGTCCAAAACCCGCCAAAAAACCTGCCCCGCACATCTGCTCGTTATGAAAAGGACGAGCGGTGCGAGGATCTCACCTACAGCGACTGGGTGGACGTCTTCAACTATTGGGATGAACACCCAAAGATGTCCCAAATGGCTGTTGTCAAATATTTTTCTTCTCGGCCAGATGCCAAGGGTGGCAAACTCTTATTCCAGCAGCCTGCGCTGTCAAAGAAGGCTAAGCACAAGGACAAGATACGTGCTCTCGTTGCCACTGCTGAGCCCAATATCTTGTCCATGAAGCAAGCACGAGTGGTCACTTGGACAAGGCTCTGGGACTTTAGGTGCAGGATATGGAGCGGAAGCGACGCACCGTGACAGGGCCAATGCTCGTTGAGAAGAGAAAGCAATTTGAGGTGGCATTGAATATTCCGGAGGAGCAGCGCGAGCTCTTATGCCTGCTGACTTCTCGCCTGTCAGTGGTTCACCCGGAGTCCCCGCCCCTTTTGCCAACAACCGTTTTCTCAAGGAGGCCGAGAGGGAGCTTTCAGAAGTTCTTGTTCAGATGAAGGATCGGCGATGTGTCCGTGGAGAGATCCCGTCGCACGAGCTCCTCGATCCCATGGCTGAGCGTGAGGATCTTGATGCACAATATCTTCGCTTCTCTGATGGGAAGGACGGTGTCACCGAGATCTTGGAATACATGAAGGCCGGTGAGGCTGATGGAGATGAGGGGGAAGAGGAGGAACCTGCGATGGAATTTGACTTCAACAAGAAAGAAATATTGGCGGCAGCGGAACTACTCGAAAGGGCGCTTCGGTTTCGACCGGATTTCGAGGCGGCTTTGCCTTTGGGGAACCAGCTGCGCAAGTTTCGCGGTGAACTGAAGCAGGAGATCGAGGAAAACAAGGTTCAGACACAGATGTCATCGTTCTTCAGCCCAGTAGTGTAAAACGAATTTATTTTTTGGAAAATAATAAAAAAATGTCGTCTGGAATAATCGTCATATGGAATAGCCCCTGGGCCTCTCCCGAGGGTATTCCATATGAGCAACTCGACTGTATGTCCAAGCCTATCCATCCGCTGTTAACGACTTCGAGCAGGGATTCATCCATGCTTTCCAGTTCTGAATCAAATTCAGAAGGAACAGCTTCGTTGCTAAGTGGAACGGTAGAAGAGTCTGCATTGGGAACCTGTGGTTCAACCGGTTTAGGTGCGGGTGAAGGTGCGGGCTTCGCCGTTTCCTTTGATTTAAACTCAGGGGTTTGAGTTTTTGCAGGTGATTTTTTCTTCTGTGTACCCCCGCCCTCCTTTGGGTCGCCTAGGGACCCAAAGAATTGCTTATCCGCAAATCGAACCTTTGAAGGCGGTTTGGGTTGCTCCGTAACGCCTGAAGCGGTACGAGCCATGGATCTGGTGACCCTATCGCTCGTAAGAGCGGTAGCCTCGTGTCCAGCAAACACGGGCATAGAGATTGAGATTTGCTTCATCGCGTGGACACCTGCCACTTTGGGAACTCTCGCTCGGATTCCATCCGAATCAATGTTTCACAGCAAGTAGCTGTTCAATGTGCCTCGAATGATCCTCAAACCAATATTCAAATGGTATATGAGGCTGAAAACTGACCATAAATTGACAGAAGAGTGGTTGGAGTCCATATTTTTGCTGGTTTTCTTCACCTATATCCCTCCATATCATGTGAATTCACCTCCCACATATTTTCAAGACTCGAGCTTACCTCAGAGTTGGGGAATGCGCAGTACAGTGATCACTCCCATAAACCAAATACTGGACAATTTCGTTCAAATCGGCAGTCACGCGTCACGCACCCCCCTGTCGATCACGAACTTTGGTCGATGTTACGCGTCACTTCCGGCCTCTGTCGAACCTTCAAGCTGTCACGCAGGCCCCAAAAATGCTCATACAGCGCCAAAAAGACTAAAATTTCGTTTAGAATGTCGAAATTTTCGAGGTGTCACGCACAAATTTGGCAGCTGCCGAAATGTTGAATAGGTAAAATGGGTCACGCGTCACAACCCCTGTCGATTTGATCGAAATTGTCCAGTATTTCACATAGCTGTACTGCTGTTGGTCAGCTGTTGGAATGGACTGATGGTTTCCCCATGAGCTGAGCTATTTACAAATGAATCAATTCTCATCAAATGGCATCGGGTATCCAGCCACTCCAGCTTGGTCTCCTTGAACCCATAAAAGAAGCCAGGAGGCCTATACATGTGTGCTACAAGCTCAACTTTGGTTTAAACCTCAATCTGTACATTCCTTTTGCAAATGTGCAAGGACCGATGATCACGGAAAGCGTGGCCCGCGGCAACTGGCTTTTAACTCGCAAATTTTGACCAATTTCTGTAAATCTTTTTGGTGACCCATGATCTATGGGCCTCTCTTCACCACATGAGGCCTCGATTTTATGTAGCAAGATCCAAAATTCATCAAAGCTTCTTGCGCTTTCCAGACCACAATTACTGGGTTACATTTTGAAACGCGTGGCCTTTTCCAGCTAACTGCAAAACCGGAGAGCGACGCCCTTGATGAATGTCCGAAGGGCGAGGCTACTCCGCTGTTCCATGTCTTGCGCGAACTACTTTCAGGTCCTAACCTCCCACCCTTTGTCCGCTTTCTCTTCACCTATCGTTCCGACGAGGAAATCCTCAGAACATTCAACGGTTTTTCAACCCTCAAAATACCTATCGACAATGAAGAAGGTACTGTGGAGGACATCCACAAATTTGTTCATGCCCAACTTCATGACAACATCGACGTTGCAGATATGGTGGATGATGTCGCGAGTGCAACGCAAACGTTGTTTGCATGCGCTGCTGCCCTCTGCCGTGAACTTACGGCTACTCGGCAGCCAGCATCGACTTCAAAAAGGAGAAAATTTGTCCGGAGACTCCGGGAAGGGCCCGTCATGTCACTTTACGACTCTTATCGTGCGATCCTCGCGATGTATTTCGACGAGGGAGAAGATCCTGAATTGGTAAGACTGTTTCGGCGCATCATGGGGTGGATATTCCTTGTACGCACACCTCAATCCCGGCGGGTGTTTCGTGCATTTGCCGTTGCCTTGCTCCCCGAGGAAGAGCAGTCGGATGTGGATCGCATTCTGTATTGGCTTGGTTCGCTGCTCAGTGGGACGACCTCGGACGATCCCATTTCCCCACTCCACACATCCCAGCGCGACTTTCTTCTAGACGCATCGACAAGTGGTGGGTTCTCCGTAGATCTGGGCCTCGAATCCCAGGGAGAGCTTTCTTTGGCATGTCTCAGGATCATGAACCGCAATCTTTTTTTCAACATTTGCGGACTACCCACCTCTTTTACCTTGAACTCTGAGATCAAGGATCTTCCTCAGAAGGTCGAGAAGTGTCTTTCTCCTGGACTCCGTTACGCCTGTCTAGCAACGTTCCACCACTTGTGGAGCACTTTGCCACCAGGTCCACCATCGGCCGAGACAGGGAATCATATAGGTGTGGCTGTTGCCCTGCATACAGTTGAGCATCTTTACGCAGCCATACTGTGAATTTACTGACTTTCCTCCGCAAGCGTCTAGATCTCATTTTTCTTGCAGCATAATTTTCTGTTTTGGCTGGAGGCATGCAGCTGCATGCAAGCGTGCGATACACCGGGTACAATGCTACCTCTGTTGCTTGACTGGACCATGGTGAGTGCAAATATGATATAATGATCGACAAGACACTATTATCGTTTGCCTAGGCTCTAGAACACATCAGCCTCCAGCAAACTGTGCTGGACTTCATCAAGTTTGAGAAGCGATTTCGCGAGGGTTACATGACATCTGCACCACAGATCTACATCTCTGGTCTGGTATTCACCCCGCGAGACTCGATAATATTGTCATGGTACTGCCCCAGGTTTTGTAATCTCATACAGGCATCTGGAGCTCTGGACAATGTATGGCCAGCATCGGAGACCTTGGTGATGGAGGCGGCGACCAGTGTTCACTCTGTGGCATTCTCCCCAGATGGCAAACACATTGCCTCGGGTTGCAGTGACCGAACCATCCGTTTGTGGGATGCGGTGACGGGTCACCAGGTCGGCAGGGCCTTCAAGGGCCACACCGGCGCAGTCTCGTCTGTGGCATTCTCCCCATATGGCACACACATTGCCTCGGGTTGCAGTGACCGAACCATCCGTTTGTGGGATGCGGTGACGGGTCACCAGGTCGGCGGGGCCCTCGAGGGCCACACCGGTACAGTCTGGTCTGTGGTGTTCTCCCCAGACAGCAGGCACCTCGCTTCGGGCTCTGAGGATGGGTACATCCGCGTGTGGGATGTGGTAACCAGATCGGCGAGGCCCTCGAGGGCCACGACTATGCGGTCCAGTCTGTTGCGTTCTCCCCAGATGCCAGGCACGTTGCTTCGGGATCTTTCGACAAGACTGTCCGCGTGTGGGACACTGTGACGGGGCAGCAGGTCGGCGGGGCTCTAACCGGCCACACCGATGAAATCTGGTCAGTTGCATACTCCCCAGACGGCACGCTCATTGCCGCAGGATCCGACGAAGGGACTACTGGGGTTTTTCATTCAAATCAACAGTCACGCGCCCCCCTGTCGAGGACGAATTTTGGTCGCGGTCACGCGTCACGGAGGGGTTTGTCGAATGCTCTAAGGCATGTCACCCCCCCCCCCCCCCCCCCCCCCCCCCGGTTCAAGTGAGACATGAGCTTTCAAGGAAGCCAATCCTTGATTTTCAGAAAATTTAACCCAGAAACACTCGAGGGATGGGACAAGAGAACTCGCGGAACGAGGAACATAGCGAGTTCAGAGTTGAACCTCGTGCAGAACATTCCGCGCCTCCTGCATATTCCACATATATTGAACTGCTCTGCAAGTGACTGAAGTTAGGGCGCCCTAAGAACCCGTACCTTATGATAGCGGGAATCGGGTTAAACTTGACACCAGAGGTATGTTGTACAGCGTGAAGACAACACATCAGGAAAATCCCAAATGCTATGGGTTCTATGGGCAGTTATGATAGCGGACCGAACTTCGTGACAAGTTTGAGTCCCAATTTGGAAAGCCTTATTGGTCACTCACTTTTTACTGTACTGCCGTTGAGAACCACAATGCACCAGAGCTGAAGAATAATTACCCTGCCAACCAGTCCACCAAAAGGCTGCGCCGCAATACCAACACAGCATTTCGAGTTTTCTATTGCTCACCCTTTTCATTAACCGTTGTTCAACGAAATCCCTCGTAACCTGTGCTAAAGCCCCATATAGCGTGGCTCGTTCGCTCTTCCTCTGGCTTTCTGCTAAGTATTGTTAACTCCTTTAATTTGTCGTGATTTCCCGCACTGCCCGAAGATATTCAACCCATGACGATCTACGCGGTTGATTTCCTCAACTGCGCAGCGACTGCGAACTGTCAACCACAACCCAAATTGGGACCATTAATTAACCGTTCTTTACCGATTTGCTTGTTTGGCGGTGCAATTTCTCCATATATACGTCCTCCCTCTTGCCACCCACTGCTTCTCCTCTGGCTTAACTCCTTTTGTCTTCGACTTTCTCTGCTTTTGAACACAGCCCTTTCATTTAGGACAGGCAGCTGACCTGCACACAGTTCTTTCTTGACAGCGCAGCGGATCGCAGTTACTGTTGCCTATGGCGCAGCGGGATTCTATTCCTCTGGCCGAGAGGCCACGCAATCCTCCTCGATATATAAAACCGGGGCTGCTGCCGTGTAGAATTCTCATTGTTTGCCCTCTTTGCTCACCGTCAAATAATTCGTTCTCGATCTGATTCAAGACGTATACTTCAACTCTTCTGTCCGCTCCTGGGTGTTTGGCTTCCACTCAACTCTGCTGCCCTTTCTGGGTTATCTGTGTCCTGGCGCGCAGATCTAATCAATACTGTTTCTCAAACAACAATTGCTGTCGCTCTTGCGTTTCTCAAATTTTTCCAGTTCCGTGGCCACAGCGATCAATGTCATGTATTCTTCACATTGGTCGTTCCACACTCTCGTAGGCAGCTTCAGCTGTCGATGTTTCTTCCATTATCACCCTTTCCCCCCATTGCAAGTATGGTCAGAGGGGAATTGAGAAAAAGTAGGACCCGAATAATGATGCCGAAGTATGCCGACAATGATTCTGTCAATGATGCGAGCTTGGCGGCTGTCAGTTAAGTGGCGCATCAGTATCCAAGATCTGGATCGGCGTCACCTCTTGCTGTTGACCGTCTTTGGATGGTGGCTGTGAACGTTTCGTAGCGTATGGGGAGATAATGGCAACAACTCGGCTCACATCGGTGCCAACTCGAGTTGTAAATCAGATTGAACTCACACCGACGGCAACACTAGACACGCCGGACTCCGAAACGTGCCGAAATCAGCGGCCATCAACTTCACAAGTCCGCTGATATCACCGCTTTCACGCGACCCCTAGGAAGGGTGGATGGCAGGACTGATGAGGCTCTGTCTGGGACAGATTTTTTTTCTGCTCCTTGTTTTTCCCTCCTGAATTTATTACTTCGTTTCATATCAAATTCCCTGCCAAATGAGGTAACTCATGGTAATCTCCTTGAGCAAATGAAAAAAAGATCCCTCCCAGACAATACATGGAGACAACATGAAAACATGTACATTGAGTTTTCATGGAAACTCAAGACACAACATAACTCCTGTAGTATATAGGTTAGATTCAATCTCATTCCCGAGCCATTTCGAGGGTACGTGGTGGATAGGAACCGTTTCCGCTTCACCCATCCGTTTTGGGAATGATGGCATGTCACGCCCAATTTGGAATCCCCATCAAACTCACACCCAAAGCCTCCAATATGGTCCGGGGGGGGGGGGGGGGGGGGGGAGTAAAGTTTAAAAACTAGGAAGGTTATATTGCTGTTTACCTGAAAAAGAAAGCTACGTGGTAAGCGCTCATCCAACGCCCACCGGCCCGATGCCCTAAAGCAGATGATCGTCACATTACATCACTGTTTCATTGACTAGTGGCAGTAGTAGTTCGCGTTCAGGCTCACTCGGAGGATGCTCAAAAATTAAGGGCCTTTATTCAGAGGTGTACAACGTATGTAAGAAACTTTCTGCCGACTCAGATCTGGGAAAGCCATCCTAAAAAGTATTATATTCCGCATTTACTTCTCGTGTTTCATTGACCGGTGGAATACTGTACTCTATAAACATGGGGGTGAAATTTCTGTTGTTAAATGCCTCCTTTCCTGGAGGTTCAGCTCCCGCCTCGCAGAGGCCCAATCCCATGTCATGAATTCTTGGAGAGGAACTCTCTATCATGTTTTTAAGAGATCTGCCTTCGCACTTACATAATTGAAGAAAAATTGCGGCCGTAAGGACGTAAAGAAGCTTTGGGTCAACCGAATCCGGCCTCTGTCCAATTGTCGCACGTGACCATCACGGAGGATCAATCGGCATTGCCCACCACCAGTGCCATGAGTGACGCAATCAGTGGGCTGATCCGATGCCAGTGTGTCACGTGAAGGCTGATGGCAGAAATCGGGTGGGTGTGGTAGAAAGCCGGGCTAGCGCGTTCCAACACATTACTGTAGTATTTCGTTCAATTCGTAAGGCGGTTTGGGTGTGACACCGGTTACGAACTGGACCTTTCATATGACACCCTGGGACATGTGACTTACGAAAAAAAAATCGTTTTTACCCCTTTTTTGACCCACATTTGCGCAAATTCTATGTGACTTCAAGGGGAACCTTTCGCAGAGACCTTGTGACGCTGTGACTTACGAAAATTTTCGTAGATTTTTGGGCTTGTGACATGTGACCATACGAATTGAACGAAATACTACAGCAAGAGGTGGGCGTAAGAAAAAAAAAAAGATATCAACCTCCCTTTCGCGACACTATGGTGCTCACTTGCCTCGGGCGTCGATGGACTTCAAGCTCGCGTCCGTGGGTGGTCACGCTGACGATGCCTGCTTGCTGCCTCGAGAAGACGAGGTTCAGATGCAGCGGCTACTCTGCCCCGCATTGGGCCATGGCTGCAATCTTTTTCAAGCTCGAGCGACACTTTGCTCTCGACTCCCACGCAACTACCGGCTCGTGCCTCGTGTGTTGTAGCGAAGACCGGAGGCGCGAGCGAGTTGATGCTCACCTGCACCAAAAAACCCAAATCATACCTACTTCGAGAACCCAAAATAAAAATATTTCGCGTAAGTACGTTTGTTGACTCGTGTCGGTCATCAATGATCATGGATGCCGTATTCTGTTTGGATATTGGAGGAGGAGGAGGAGGATAGTATAACTGCAGAGGTCCCAATAAGGAACAAGCAGGCACTGTTTCTACGTACACCGCGTCGTAAATGTACGCTACAGTCATCTACGGTCAAATTGATACGGGAGCCAATGCACTTCTGAGTATAAAGAAGCATAAAGTCATCTCACAACAAGACTTGGCAGACGGGAGGGGGGTCTTTTGCTATCCAGGAAACTTGAATGCGCGGGAAATGGCAGGTAAGCTTGATCAATGACTTGTATGCCGGAGCAAGACTCGAGAGGCCAAATAGTAAAACAATGGCACATTCCTCGACGTGCTTGCGTTGGTCCAGTACGAGCAAGCTTGGAAGGTCTCGGCATTTTTGGCCAATCATTCGACCGGTTTCCATGTGCAGGATAGTAGGCGTAAGGTATCAGGGAGAGACGGGGCCGTGGAATACTGGCAACCTATCGATCCTATAACCAAGACCGAGATTTGTGATTTCTTCCCCTTTATAATCGACGCTTCGATGGCATTTTGCCTTGCAAAGACTTTGTGTCTGTGTGTTTCCAGATCCCGTACCAGAGAATATCCACTTGAGTATGATACAGCCGTTTTCAAAAGTTTGTACGGGTTTTACGAAACGGTGATGTTCGATTTGAGCTTACCATTGTTTGGCACTGTGGAGCTGATTCTCCACATATTTGAGCGGTATTTCGATTTTTCTCGTCTTTCTGCAGCCACACATGGGTACCGTAACAAGCCTCGGTCTCTGAGGAACTCCGTATATTCAAGGGAAAGTGTTTGGAAGTGGTACGGACAAAATACGAGTGAAAACAATTCGGATGTACCACCCATGACGTCGTTAAGTGGAGCAAATCAGTAAACAACTGTAAGCAAAAAATCGAGCACCACCGTTTCGTAAAACCCGTACATACAAAGTTTTGAAAACGGCTGTAGATCATCTCATAAGCGTCGTAGCCGATATCACGCAGACGCTCGAGCTTGCTGGAGGACACAGCAGAACTCGTTTGGGCACAGTTCTTGGGGTGCAGCGTGCACACAACTTTGTCCACGAGAGTGTTGTGGCTGGGAACTTGCTTGCAGCAAAAACACGTCAGTCATTTGCCGATGGAATCCAGTGGGTGATATTCCGGTGCATTGTAGTAGATCCATTATGAGTGGAGAGTTGTTTTAGTTGCACAATGCGGAGTAGGAGGTTGGACATGGGCGACAACTCTTCGTCCTGGAGATCGCAAGCAGCCATTACTCGAAGCCTGAACACGGATCAAGGATGGAGTCGGACTGGCGTCTCCGCTGCCGCGGACTCTCAATTAAGTCCGGAGTCCCTCCATTCCAGAGTCCTTGGTCGCCCCTCACTCACAGCCTCAGGGAGCGTGAGGAGAAGATTAGTCGTGGACGGTGCATCGTTCGAGTGGAGGGTTGGCGAGGTTCCAAGGGAGATTGCATTCGTTACGAGCGAGAGATTGCCACCGCCACCTCCTCCTCCGCCGGAGTGGAAGGTTCGGGAATGGTCGTCAACAGCAGCAATGATGTCAGGCGGTGATATTCACCATGTCTCGCCGGCCCCAGTCATCTCCTCGCCGGTCAGGGGCGCCCCCGACTCACATAGTGGGAATCTGAGACAGTCGAGCTCGCTGTCCGACACAGTCCGCAGCACCACGCTGCTGGCAGAAATCGATCCTACGGCCTCATAACAAGAGATAGAGACGCATTTTGTCGCTCATTGCCGTTTGGATCAAAGTCAACTCGTCACACGAAGCGCTTGTTGAGTTACCGCCCATCATCTACCTCAGTCGGCGAGGACGGCATTCGCGCCGATTTTCAATCGTTATTGGGCACGAGGAAGCCACTATTTCACCACCTCTGAGTTCGCTGCGTCCGAGCTTGTTCTCGTCGACGTAAGTCCTCTCTTTGTCCAGATGATGATGGTGGTCAGGGTGAGACAGGAGTATAACAATGTGAGCTCTTGCTCCTTCAGCTTTGGATTATCACCAGAGCGCAAGGACATGTCTCCACGGCTCGCGCGAATACACCCAAATTGGTCACAGATGCGTGGCACCGAATGAAGAACATCCCAGGGTCGAAAGCCTCTTTTGTTGGTCTCCCAGAAGATCATATTCCGGGCCTTCAAAACAAATCCAAGGAGACAGTTCTAATCCAAATTTCACTGGCTATCTTCCCAATGAGAGCCCACTAAAATCCGGCTTGAAATGGTTGTGCAGTGGTCAAAATACTGTTTTGGTGTGAAATCTCGGCCCGTCATGCCGAGGTTCATGTGCATTTGTTTGGTGCAATGGAGGTGCATTCAAATGGCTGCCATTTTGAAAAGCATGACCTGGCGCAATGGAGGTGTATTCAAATGGTGGGTATTTTGAAAAGCATGACCTGAAACAATAGAGATGCATTCAATTTCAAATCGCTGCCATTTTGAAAAGTGTGACCTGGCGCAACAGAGGTGCATTCCAAGGGCTGGCATTTTGAAAAGCATGACCTGACACAATAGAAGTGCATCCAAAGGGCTGGCATTTTGAAAAGCATGACCTGATGCAATAGAGGTGCGTTCAAATTGTGGGCTTTTGGAAAAACATGACCTGACACAATAGAGATGCATTCAAATGGCTGGCATTTTGAAAAGTATGACCTGGCGCAATAGAGGTGCATTCAAATGGCGGGCATTTTGAACCCTATGGCCGGTGCATTGTGCCTGGTTCTGATGATGGAACCATACGTGTATGGGATATGCATCACATCCAAGGACACAAAAATCGAGCACCGGTGCACTGCCTCTCCATCAATACAAGTGAGCATGTTTTCCTCAATGTAAGTCTCTTTTCGGGGCAACATATTTATTTACGACAGTCCCCAACAGTCACTCCAGAGCAAATCTCCGTTCCATCCAGTGCATTGTGGCGCTTACCATGGTTGGATCTCCTATAATTCAGATCTTCTTTTTTGGCTTCCAAGCAGCCACCGGATAGGGTTCTTGATGCCGCACAACTCCTTGGTCATTGGCCAACAACATACTTTGCTCTGCATAGTGGAAATCTTCCTAAAAAGGAAATGGAAATGATCTTGCCGCGACTGTACAAGCATCCGTTTACTTTGAAATTACC
This sequence comes from Mycena olivaceomarginata, assembly GCA_029378375.1. Classification (NCBI taxonomy): domain Eukaryota; kingdom Fungi; phylum Basidiomycota; class Agaricomycetes; order Agaricales; family Mycenaceae; genus Mycena; species Mycena olivaceomarginata. Next base: position 233,635 of record JARKIC010000544.1, read on the forward strand.
TACAATTTGCTTAACTTCCATACACTTGGCAGTTAACTTGGCCCGCCAAGTTAGATCAATGTGATCAGCGAAAATAACTTCTACCATCAGATGGCATCAGATGGCACAAGTTACTTTGGCCATACCAGCCAAGTCAAGCAGTAGACGTCAGGAAACTTATTCTTCATGCATATACATATCAGAAAATATCCCGAGGAGGCTAAAAGCCGAAGAAGCTCACAGGGGACGAGGAGCTAGTCGAGTGCAATGAGCTGGCACAGAGGACGATGGGGGAAGAGATAAGACGATTAATTGAGGCTATGTCCGACAATGGAAGACTACATATAGATACATCATATCAAAGAAGTGATACTGATCATGTACTCGGACTGACGCGAACAATCATATCCTGACAATACAGTCATCTGAATGGCCAAATACCAAGGGAAACGGCTTAAGTTAGCCTCAAGTTACAGCAGTTTGCGGAACCTAGGGCGCGGCGTGAAATTTCCCATTTTGGGACATTTTGCGTAAATCAGCCGCCCTGGGCTCATTTCGTGCCAGATTTCCTTGGGACATGGCGCGTCCAATTTGCGCTGCGATTCCGGGGCGGATGGCGTCCTTCGATTTTTTCTGGGGTCCTAACAATAAGAAGAAATGTCATGAAACTGGTCAAAAGTCTTCTTTGGGACCCCAGAAAAAATTGCAGGACACCCTCCGCTGCGGATTCGCAGCTATTTCCCGAGACAATCCGACGCGAACTGGGAACAGAACAGCTGACTTACTCAAAATGTCCCAAAATGGGAAAAAAACCGTCCGCACCTGTTGTACCGCAAACGGCTGTAAATCAAGTCACTTTTTTTGTACTTTACTTGTACTTTTATTTTACTTTACTTGTGAAACTAACTTGCCCTGCCATAAGTAAAGTAAAGTAAGTTCTGGCAGGGCAAGCTAGTTTTGCCAAGTAACTTTGTGAAGCATCCATTCCAACACTCAACCACACGCTGGTTTCGGCTCTAAAACATTCTTATCTCTCTTTTTACATACATCATTGTTTGTACCGTAAACACGCGCCCACGGCGCGGGATGACCATCTTCCTTGCTTCCTACGCTCACCGTGCGAGCCAGTGTGGCTGAGCGGCCAATCCCCGTGTATTCTTCGGTTCACCTTCGACCTACATAGCCTCGACAGCCTGGAGTCACAACAAAAACCATATCACCCTCTTTATAAAATTATGCGTGTCTGTCCGAAGCCTTTTTAAACTCCGCCATCAGCTCTAACCTTTTCTGTCGTTCTCTCTGTTCCCATTCATGCCGTGCCTGCCGCGGCCGCGTAAATCCCACCTCACTTGACATGTACAGCCTCGGCACGTCGAGAAAATGGACCGTCGTGAACTCTCGATCCATGCGTTGAATTTATTTTCATTAGAATTTGCAGGCACAATGCATCTCTATTCAATTCTTAAAACAGATGCAGTCCAGATGAAAGGAAGGGGATGCGAGGCCGCGAAGCGGCCGAGCAGCCGCTTATGCTTCAGAAAACACCCGGCCTCAGCCAGACCTCCGAGACAGTCGATAACATTCCTGGACTGTTCCTCCTGTCTCGAAGAGGCAGTCTCATGTTCGCAGATATCATGGTCACTCATCTCAGGCCCTGAACTACGTGAAACACTTATGGTCCATCGTAAGCGAAGATGGACCAATACGATTGGGGCGATATAGAAGATCTATTGCAGTACTACAGTTGACTGGCTCATAACACATTAGGTCATCATGCATAATGCTCATAATGCATCAGATTTTGGTGTCCACCGACTTTGTAGTTACTTTTACAAGGCAATTTATGCATTTTTTTCATAATGCATAATGCATAGGATTTGGTAGGTCCTGGGAGGCTGGTATCCATTATCGCGATCGAAATTCCGAAATTTTTGTATACAATTTCAAAGATGTTGGGCACATTTTGGATGAGAATTTTTTTTTTTGGTTCAGAAATAGAGGTCCATTGGAATGGCTTGCATTTTGAAACGCGTGACCTGGGACAATAGAGGTCCATTGGAATGGATTGCATTTTGAAACGCGTGACCTGGGACAATAGAAGTCCTTTGGAATGGCTTGCATTTTGAAATGCGTGACCCGGGCCAATACAATGACGTGCAATAGAAAGCGCATTGACTTTTTTCGCGGTCCCAGACGCTTTTCTGAGGCGTGCGAATTGCGAGGGGGTAGCCCTGGCTTCTGGGAGCATTTCTATCAACTTGGATTTCCCCAAAACGCATTATTGTTCTTTTAATGGTGGGAACAAGTGTTTGCATTTTGAAACGCGTGACTTGGAGGTTACCTCGCTGAAGCCTGTCGTGTCTATCGACAAGCTTGCTTCATAGACAGGCTGGATTTGAGGCTATCTCCGTCGTCACCGCCATTCTTCTCTCGGTCCTGCTCCTTGCTCAGAATATCCAAGTCCCCGCCCGTATGCACCGGACATCGTGATGCCTCCGGTCTTTTTGACCGCGCCACAGTTGAACGAAGTCATCCTCATTGATCGAGACTTCAGAGGATTCTGTTCACCCTCTATCTTGATTCCTTGGCGCCAAATTACCCACTATCGAGGGACGTACGCGCCGGAGTCCCAGCTAGACATTCTGGACAGAATTTGGTAGAATGCGCCCTCGGGTTCACCACTTTCACAGATACCGAAACGGAACGTCCTCCGATTATACTCCCCAGGCTCCGCCGGCTCTTCATTGATCAGCCTGATCATCTGGTAAAACTTACTGCGCCCATGCTCGAGGGCCTCTCGATTCCCGAAGTCCGCTTCCCTACCCTCCTGTCCTTCGTCCATCGCTCTTGATGCACTCTGGTCAAACTGGTCCTCATAAGCTGTAGAGTGATTCCCCAGGTTATCCCCGTGTTCCGAGGGATCCCAACTCTCGCCTCACTCTTGGTCGAGAGTCACTTCCGAGAGAACCAAGCAACATCCGCCTTGGTATTTTCTGCCATGACGATCACAGTGTCCGTGTGAATGGTTATGTTTGCAGCATTATTAGTCAAACACGGTTCATTTGTCACCTCTCCATCTCTCATACTCACACCAAACCGCTGGTTGGGACATTCCGCAATATTTGTGTACTCTTTCATCTCGGACTCAACATTTATCCTCGTTGCAGATATATGTTCAGTTGGAGACAGAAAATTGGGGAAGGCACCAACCCGTTGCTCCTTGCTTTGTTCTGTAACAGCCAGAGCAACAGAACTATCACAGAAGGGGTCGCGCTTATGCTAGCCAGGGATAGGCCCTGGGTACCCTGACTCCTGCTGATTTCACGTTTTGAACTCGCAGCCGGCAGGTACATGTGAGAGGGATGTACCACCTCCCCGGAACCCTCCCGTGATCCAGGAGGGCCTGAGGTACTGCAGAAATGGTTGATTGAATCCTTGCTGAACAACGCATTAGACATTCAATTTGTCACCACCGATCCCGACGCACAGCCCACAAAGGAGAATTCCAGACCCATCCTGCCAGGCGATAAGCAGGGTCGTGGTAGCATGGTTTTTTTCAACCAGGCTACCATGTGAACCCTGCAGGAGACAGGACATGATACCCTCAAAAAGGCTAAGAGGCACGGGCACTCGGGAACTTCCAACTGGCAGGAACATGTGCAAGCAATGTTTAGCCGGTCTGAATTTTACCACAGTCATAAATACTAGCATGTATGGACCAAATAACCGAGCACTGGGACATTGCTTTCTGTAGTTTGGCTCCATTTGCTTAAATTTCCTCCAATCCATACCTTGTTGCGTCCAATAAATTGTTTTTCTAATGTGACTGTATTTACTAAGATAGGTACAATCGAAACAGTCCAAAGGTCAGTTCGAATAGACAGTGATTCGGAAAGAATCAAACAAGACGTACCCCAAGTTTAGTTGGACAAGCATATAAAAGGCGCTGCGGAATGAGGGATAATCGAGCATAAATAGTAAGTTAGTGAATGTTGATGAGGTCTTAGATATTAAACAAGGAACATACCGTTTTATAGTGTCATAGCTTCGGCATCCAAGAATAGAAGAGTGACGACACACCGGTTGTTGTCGGATTCGCTGTGAATGTCATGCGGAGAGTCTGGTGGATCTGCTGAATGATTACAATTAGTGATACAGTTAGGAGCTGATGGCTCGCAGAGAGTATAAATGGGTTTAAGCTTTCCGCTTCAAACCTTAACAGCGAGCCAGAATATCCCAGCCAGGGTTCAAATTGGTGCGGTGGAGTGTCCACGAGCCAGAATATCTCAGCCAAGGCTCAAATTGGTGTGTTGGTGTGTGAGAGCGAGAATACCACAGTTTTGATCTGACCCATGACTCCTGCACAGCCATGCCCGATACGGAGAGTTCCAGGAGCTCTGGTTTAACAATCAGAGCAGTATGGGTGATTTCAAACAGACAGAACTGCTTAGAACAGTGCTGCCAATTTGCAGCATTTGATTCGCTCTCCATACCAAGTCACGCTTTTCTGGGCATGAGAAAACGGCTATATTTGGCAGGGATAAGCCGGCACTTGACTGGTTTAAGCTTTTTGCTTCAAACCTTAATTGCGAGCCAGAATATCCCAGCCAGGGCTCAAATTGGTGCGGTGGAGTGCCCATGAGCGAGAATATCACAGTTTTGATCTGACCCGTGACTCCTGCACAGCCATGCCCGATATGGAGAGTTCCAGGAGCTCTGGTTTAACAACCAGAGCAGTACGGGTGATTTCAAACAGACAGAACTGCTTAGAACAGTGCTGGGCATCATCTGCCAATTCACAGCATTTGATTCGCTCTCCATACCAAGTCACGCTTTTCTGGGCATGAGAAAACGGGGTTGGAAAGACCCAGCCTTGTTTCATAGCCCAAAATGGAGAAACAAAAGGGATTGGCACACCCGCCGGTGTCCTACCCTCTGCATCCCACATGTGCACTGTATAGTCATCAGAGCCAGAGGCAATGTGCTTCCCATCAGGTGAAAATGCCACTGAGCAGACCCAATTGGCGTGGCCTTCAAGTAGCTCACCCACTGGTGCCCCACTCTCTGCATCCCATATACGTATTGTGTGGTCACTGGAGGCAGAGGCAATGCGCGTCCAATTGGGTGAGAAGGCCACTGAGCAGACCCAATTGGTGTGGCCTTTAAGTGGCTCACCCACGGGTGCCCCACTCTCTGCATCCCAGATTCGCACTGTGTGGTCATCAGAGCTAGAGTCAATGTGCTTCCCATCAGGTGAGAAAGCCACTGAGCAGACCCAATCGCCTCGGGGGCATTCAAGTTGGCACTCTGGCGATGGATCAATGACTCGCCAAAGTTCGCTCAAGTATTTTTTGGAGCTCTGGGGTTCCCTGAGATTTTGAAAGTTAGACACAACTTAATGCCTGCACGCTGCAATTTTGATCAAGAATAACGCTACACACCGAAATCCTCCTCCGCCTTGCTCGTCTGGTTCATGCGGATGGGAGACATTGCGTTGCACTTCACGGAATTTCATGACGAAAAATAGGTGGTACACACAAAGTAAGCGAATCCTACGCAGCCAGCCGGTGAATATCCATGTCGATGTACAATTTGTACGCATCGCTGCGCCAGCGGCCTAGTAGCTGGATTTCGTGATCTGCGCACCCTGCGGCGGCGGCTTGTGATGCTGCGCCACGACGGAAGCTGTGGCCGGCAAAATTGGCCGGGTTGATTCCAGCGGATAGAAGGGCTGTGCGGATGGATTTAACAAGGTGCTCATACCGCATTGCCTCCCCGTCGAGGGCCCTCGAACAGCGGGGCTGACCCATCACGTGGCTGGTTCTCAAACAACTGTTTGAGCGCTGCGACGGCGCATGAACGGTGACCCGGCGCGGCTGCGACTGTAATACGGACGCCTTTGCGAAAGGGGTCTGTTTTAGAGGCAGGAAGGGTGATAACAACTCGGGTTGGGTTTGCGAAGGAGGGGAGGAATTCAACTGAGTCGCGTGAGAGGCAAGTTTGAGTGTGATACTTGCCGCGCTTGAGTGTAAACTCGCCGGAGCGGGAGGAAACCAGCAAAGGCGAGGCACCAGGACGCGTAAAGCTGGTCGTGACCTGGGATAACTCCGGGCTGCAAAGTGTCGAGCATGGCGAGGAGGACAGGGAGAGTGATGGGACTTTTCGGGGCGCAGTCAGGATCCCCGTGGAAGCGCTTAATTCCCCGAAAAAGTCGCTGGACCATGGGGGAGTCACAGGCAGTGAAGGGGATGTCAGCGTCTGTATGCATGGATCGGACATGACACAAGTACGCTTTGATGGTGGGTGGTTTGACGTGCCCTGCGAGGGAACAGATCCAAGACATGATGGCAGATTGTGAAGCTGGCAAAACGGATCCGTCAGCATTATATTGTCCGGTGAGTCGGACATGCTCAATGTATGATTTTTGGCCTGTTGAATAGGTGCGTCGTGTAGACGATGCGATTCCGTGCCAAAGGTAAAGGCAACTGTCCGGGGCAGGGTGAGGTGTCGCTCGTACCACCAATCCGGAGGGATCTCCCATCTCTGCGACCTGATGATAATTTCGGGACACAGTGGACCGGCTAATCCCGAGCTCGTCGGCAATTTCTTGGAAATCCATATGTTCCCTTTGATGCATCCGCATGGTGCGGGCACACTTCGTTGGAGTGCAAATGACCATGGAGGAGGGTTCGAAGAAGGTTTATAACAGTTTAGAAGTTGTTGGTATGCAGGGAATGGCAGCGCGAACGTTGTGTGGTGGTTGTTTGGAAAGAACGTGATATTGTGACAACTGTGACTCGTCATGTTATGACCTCATCGGTTGTTTCCCGGACGAGTACAGCTCGGCTGGTTCCAAAATTTTGTACACACACTCTACATAATCTGAGCCACAATCCATACACCAAAAAGTTAGGCATTTTAATTTCTTGAAACCCTGGTATTGATCAATCCGGCCCGCGTGCAGAACTTTTGAGCGCCACTGTATGTACGTCACCCCCACGGGCAGTGCGCGCACCTATTCTGACCCGAGCCAAACTGGATTCTCACTTCCACACATCACCCACAACACAGAGTTCGAGTCAGCGCGTAAAAACGGCGTTGGCGAGGAGGTAATGTTCAGTTCAGTTCAGTTCACTTTGAGCATACAATTCAGGTGCCACAATCCCTGTCCACGCGACACAGCCCAACAATATTCCATCAGCTGCTATAGCTGAACAGGAACCAAGTGCCCCCAGATCACGCCGCTCTCGAGAAGGAGTGGACGAGGCAAACGGTCTCCATACAACCCCTCGCCAAGGCCCCCACCGCCGGACTTGATGCCGGCTCATTTCCCGGACTTCCCAAAACTCATTCTTTCACGATTCAAATCATCCGATCCATTCAATACTGGACTTTTTCATTCAAATCGACAGTCACGTGTCACGCTCGACTTCTTTCTATTGCGGTAATAATTTTTTCTCGATTTATCGGTAGGCTCGTGACCAACGGCGTTCGCCAAGCACGTGGCTGCGCTTATCACGGTTGGCGAAGTGGGCTGGGAGAACTGGTTGCCATTTTGGCTGATCCCGCTAAACGTGGTTTTGGACTTGGTATTTTCGACATTCCCGACCTCGCGAACCTTCAAAAAAAGTGTCGAAAGTTATAGACAAACTTGAGTTTTTTCGATTCTGAGTTGAATGAGCCTAACTTGTTTCCCAAATCACCCAAAAACAAGTTACCCTCATTTGATTCCAAATCCAAAATGAAGCAACTTTCTCTATGCAACTCGGGGCCTGGGAGGTGTTGTTCAGAGGATACAGAAAGGTGGATGAGGGGTGAAAACAACAAGTCCGAAACCACTGTTGGCGCCATCAGCCAAAATGGCAACCAGTTGTTCCAGTCGTTTCCACAGCACTGATCTTCTTGCCCTCGTGATCGGTGTGTGGGAACGAACTGGTGTGTGGGAACGAACTGGTCGCGAGTCTAATTTATCGGAGTTTCTGGCGAAAGTGAAAATATCACGTGATGTCGAATTGATCCAGTAACGTGAATCGGAAACCGTTCTGTGCCATCAATTGATTGCAAAGTTTGATGGCTCGGCTCGGATCAAAACCACATATAGGGGCTAATTCAACGCAAAATTGAACGTTTTAAATGCAGACCTTGCCTGTGCCAGAACGGAAAATTACAACGGCAATTCTGAGTCAAATGAAAGTTGGTACGTGTTGAAGCGTCTGTCTGGGCAAGGTAGACTAGTCGGCCTCGTGAGTGGCTAGGATAGATGCGCAGGAGGATATATAATATGCGAGGAGGAGACGACCGCAATGTCAGAGCGAAGGTGACGGGGGAGGCAGAAATTGTGAGAATCAAGGTTCATCGACAACACCCGCGAAGGATCCAGCGGAATGGAATCGGCTTCGCGTCTCGGTCCAGAACGGAAGGCTCTCTCGGCAACAAAGGACAGGTTCGCGATTGTCATCTGTTCCTCCTTGGACAACGAGGGAAGCGGGTCGTCGCTGAAATACATGGGGAGGGTGGGAGGAAGTGGTCTTCGACTTGGCAGATTTCTTGGATGCCTTAGCAAAGGAGGCGGGTTTCTTGACGGTGGACATGATGTCTGGGCAAGCGGGGAGGGTGGAGCGTTCACCATAATACACCGAAGCATCACCCGAACGGTGGGAAGAGTTGTGGTCTTCGTGGATAATTTTCTTATCGAAAAGAGGGTGAGTCAGTGAAGCGTGAAAGTGGATACTTATAAGACATAGTTACTTGGCCACTACGGGCGCCTCGGAAGTTTGCAAGATAAAGATGTTGGGTTGGGGGGCAAGTTGGGTGAGACCAGTCGACCGTCCCTCGGCAGCGCTGGACTTTGTAAAGTCAAGTTGTAGGGTTGCTTCAGCTAGACCGGCGCGCAGCCGTCCGTTCGTTTCTTCAAGCTCCGTCACCTGGTGCTCGAGGTGTAAAAGCTGGGCCTTCCTGCGGTCGCGCGACGCCTGTGCGGAGATCCGGTTGCGATGTTTTGCGCTCGTCTGACATGTGGGTACGTTTGCGAGATCGCCCTGTCTCGAGAGCAGGAGAGGGAGAGTAATGGGGACAAAATGGGGACATCCGGAACCACTAATATGGCCTGATTGATAATCTTGACACGTCAGGAGTCCTGCCGCTCTCGTTCTTTTTCTGCTTCCGTCGGCTTCTCTTGGCCTCCGGATGCTCGTCTCTTGCTGTCGTCCCTTCCCAGGGCGACTTCACTATTCAGAATGGAGGGCCCCCAGCAAGTGTGAATCTGAACAATTCATTTTTACTTCTCGTCCCTCATTAAAAGCGGGGCCTGGAAGCTCTCCATTCTGTGATAGACCCTAATGATCGGACTAAGAATAAAAATAGGGACAGGCAAAGGCCGAAACCAGCGTGTGGATGAACTTCCACACGCCGGCTATCCGACCCTACCACACCGACATCTACCGGCCCATCCCGTTCAAGTGAGAGTGCACTATCCAGGACTCAAAAAACAACGAAAGACCATTCTGACCCCTCGGCTTCGAACACAATCAGCCCCAGGCAAGTACTTGAACGGGGTTCCCTGTTGTTTTGACACCGTCCAGGTCATCGTCGCTTCCTCTGAGTTCGGTCCCGACCCCTGCGAGCCCCATCGATGCCTTCAAATTCGGCGGGTTCAAACAACGGTGGGGATCCGTCGGAAGCCCCCGCATCGTCTAGTGGTGTAGGGTCCCCATCAGCTGGCGGTGGAAGGTGCGTGCTAGAACCGTTTACTGCTTGAAAATCGCTGGATGAGTCTACATAGAGCAAAACCGTTGCTCTCCACTGGCGAAATAGCGGGAATCACAACTGGAATTGTTATTCTTCTCATCGTAGTTGAGGTGGAACCTCTCACATCTAATATATTATGAAATTTCTAAATTGATCGAAAATTGATGATGTTTCCCTCCTTCTGATTGTCTTGATGGTATTTCTGGGTACATCAAGAGCTGATAATTAACTGTGGACCTATAGAAATATGCACCCAAAATTTAGGGGGTTTATGTGCTTTCTAAATGGCTCCATGAATAAATAAAACGAGGGGAAACAATCGCCACCTTGATCAAAAATTGATTTGGATCCCCATTTTCACAACTACAACAGTGCAGTAGCTGATATTTTTTTGGTTGCACGTGTTGAGGCGTGTTACCCTTCAAATTGCAGAGAAAGAATGCGCCAAAGGATTGCCATGTTCTGCCGAAAAGCACCTACAGTATTCGAGTTACTTTTGGTCATACAATTTCGAAATTTGATAATATATTAGGTCTGAAAGATTGCACCTCAGGTCCAAGTGTACTAATCCATGCCAAATTAACCATAGATTGAGAATTTGGCCACAAGAATGCAAAAAGTTTGAAACAGAAGCCCTCAAAATCAAATTTCCGGTTACTTTTGGCCATAGCGAG
>JARKIC010000545.1:0-243952 GCA_029378375.1 Mycena olivaceomarginata
GAAGGTTAGTTCAGAAAAGTTGCCATTAGCCAATTTTGGCGCGCAGTTCAAGCGCAGTTCGGATTATTACTAGTATGTAGCAGACCTAGCCCAAGAGTTGCAGGTAAGTTGCGAATTATTCAATTTCGGTGCAGTGGGGGAACACTCCTTCTATCTCCCGAAAAAATAGCCCTGCGAATCGCGAGGTGGTCCGTGTGCAGATCTAGCCCTCGGATAAATAAGCTGGCGAATCAACATACCCGATGAGATCGTTGGATATGTACGAAGAGACTCAGCTCGATACGAACTCGACCAAGTAAGGAAGTAAATAAATAATGGACGATGACTAGAATTTAGAGGGGCGGGGGACGTGGGCTGGAAAGCCCAGATGAATGTCTCGAACGATTAGCACTTCCCTTTGTCCGCATTTACTGATCCTTAGGCTTTTACCTCGGACTTGAATTTGATGGCATCACGTTTCGGCAGATTCCAAATGGAATTTCTGCATCTTCCCTTCATCCTTCATCGTCGTGGTCTGGTTGAAGATTTCGTGCGCCGATGGCTGACGAGTGCGAGCAGCTCAATTCAGCCGGAGATTCGCAGTACACTGGCTCACTGGCCGGTTTCTCAGAACTTGGATCCCTTTCTTCAAGAAGTTTCGAGTTGAACCAAACTCCGGGTCCCGAAAATCCGATCGACGCGTTAAAGAGGCGTAGACTGGCGAGAAGATTTCGAAGATCCGAAATCGGATCCTGTCCTGCAGCTCGCGTCCGGCTCGGAACGAAAACCTTTTCATGGCCAGACGCGAAACGCGCACGCAACGCAGCAGTGCTCTACTGTCCAGCCCTGCTTCTCCCCACCCTGTTCTTCTAATTCGACATACATCTGCTCAGTATCAGCCAAGAAATAACTATGGAAGATACTCTAGACACCACATACGGTGCCCCGCTCGTGGGAGGTAACTCTGTTACTGTATCTGTGTTCCTAAATGGATTTCCTGACGCCGTGTTCTGCCCAGTTTTATTTGCAACTTTGTAGGATCGCTGTGTCTTCATTTCAGAGCTATGATTCTAACGACAACTGTAGCTTTCAAGGAGTCTTGACACTCCAAGCTTATATAACTACGAGAGTTTTCCAAGAGACCACCTCGGCTTGAAGCTTCTGGTGAGTGCGCTCAAAATATATACCATGTGTCTCATTTCTTGATTCAGGTTGCCGGCGTATGGTGGGCTATTAATCGAGCCCTACTGGCAAGATCTCATTCAATCCAGGATCCTCGACGTCGCGCACCTGGTGTTGATTTGCCAGCCATGCTACCACTATCTGATTAGCAGCTGGGGCGACAGTGCGGCTCTGCTGGTGTCCACCCAAGCGCTCGACCTGCACCTAGTCTTTGTCGGCATGGCTTCAGCATTGTGCCAGGGCTTTTCCTCTCTCGGTTGAGGGATTCCCTGTAATATATCGCAACGGCTAAAACTTTCACAGAATCTGGACATTCAGTCAGAAAAACTGGGTTTTGACAGGTTTCTTGGGTGCTGCGTGTCTCACCACGTTTGCACTTGAGGCAACCATGTCCGCTCAAATCAGCAGTGTTCCCAGCATAGCGGCGTTCAACTCCTTAACACGGGAAGTTGTCACGACTCTCGGGCTCAGTGCCGCAGGCGCGCGCTCCTCCTTCACACCAATATTTCAGTCTAATGGAAGACTGTCTGCAGTCGACGTAGCAATTGCAGCGTGCCTAGTCTTCTATCTACAACAAGGAAAGACCAGTTTCGATCGGTACTATGTTTTCCAGCCCCCACCTCGCTTAATTTACATCTCCGATCTTGTCGCAGAACTAGTTTCGTCGTAGCTCGCGTGGTTCAATACACTGTGGCTACTGGTCTGGCGACCAGGTTCGCAATTCATTTCGACTCATATGTTTCCCCTCCTGATCTCACTAGTTTGCTTGCAGTAGCATGCCTCGTCGTCGTACGTCTTCGCTTCGCTCCGCTGCTCGCAATGTCGCATGCTAACGCAACGGGCAGTATCTCGCGACCCCAAATACCTTGTAATCTTCATCGTTCGTCTCAAGCCATGGTACACCATTCTACGACTAATCGTTCGGAATGCATTACATTTTCCCTCGGCCGCATGTACACGAACGCCCCTGCTCGCGACGTAGGTAGTCGGGCCCACCCGACATACTCCCCGAATAACAATATCATACATCCCCAGGCTCAACTCTCGCAGGAATTTGCGCAAGGGTCTTGGACGATTCCGGAACAGTGGGGCCCGCATACAGGCTCCTCTTTCTTGAACGGCATGCCAACGAGCAATGACATTGTGAGATTTACCAGCCGTTCATGTTCCCTACCTCAGCTGGCCCGCAGCCTTCGACAAGAGAGCAAGAGATGACTCAATTGTCGCGCAAGGATAGCTGAGCATGAATCGATTACTCACCATAGTAGCGAGCAATGTTTGTTGAAGCAAGTCTGCTTGCTTGGAATTCCTCGAATTTAATTTGCGTCGAAATACACATTCATGTTGGGTCAGTGAACGACCGTCAGCAACTTGAAATAGATGAGCGACTCCCGCCGGCGATGTTGGGCGAAATTCTCAACGGTTGACCAGTGACTTATTTAAGACGACAGGATTACACGATCGGACCAAGTCCGGACTCGTTGTAAGCCCAAGCCGCTTGAGGATTCAGAACTTTTTGGAGAGTGCGCATGAAAGATTGAGATTGAAGAAATGCCGGTCAATTTGAAGTGGGCCCGAGTTGGACTCCTGGGAACCAATTCTGGCTGGGGGCGAATAAATACTAGGTACATGATCCCTAAAAGGTGCTATCTCAAATTGCGTCGATAATCCACAAGTCATCCCCAAACTCTTGCCGAGAACAGAGAACCTCCTGTAATCCGAGGCCCCATTCCGGGAGAAATGCGCCGTGCGAAGAGAGGTGGCATCCTGTGATCTTGTGCCGCAGCCGGAACGGTGACGCTGTTGCGAGGGACACCCGCCCTGGGGGTCGGCTCAACGATCCAGTCTTCGTTGGCGTCGCCGCGAACCCAAGCATTTCCGTAGCCTGTGACCTCCTGGAAATTCCCGTCCATTGAAACAGGCGGAGAGATATCCGCGTGCGAGTGCAAGTGTTGCTTGTTGGGACATGTCGCAGCATCACGGTCGAGCCGCTCACGACGGGCTGGGCCAGGGCCTGTGGATCGGGACGCGTCTCATCTCTTATGGTGGCGTTGTATATCCGCCACATAGTCTCCTCGCCTACGCTGAGGGCTGACTGTCACTTGTTGTTCTAGGTACGAGGCACATGAGCCATTGTAAAAAAATGTATGGGATTCACAAACGTTTGCTTCCCCGCCGGATAGAATAGCGGATGGGAGTGCAAGTAACCTCCAGTGTTGGAGATGTGCCGCAGAGTGACCGTCGATCCAAAATAAATTGCATCGACGTTCAAGTGAGTCAGCTTGGGCGTGCATCTGAGCGTGAAGCCGATCTTTGAAGGTTTCTTTGGCAGATTGAAGGTTGTAGAGTCCCAGAAAAACAATGCCTGGGACGAGAACAAGGTATAACGAGTTAAGGCCGAAGCGTGGCATGAAATAAGGATGGCGAACGTCGAGGTAGAGACTGCAGTGGTAGAGAGACGGTGACAACGGGTGATTGCCGCGATCATCAGCTTGGCAAGCTTGATCACATTGAACTCGGAGATTGCCGTTTTTACGCAATCTTCATTCTCCTGTTGTTCAACTTGTTTGGACCTGCGCGTTGTGCAATAAAGTCTTGCATGTGGATAGGGATGAAAATATCCTTGCAAATACGACAATACTGTTTTTCAACTACAACACAACACATCGAGGCCGCTCTCTCTCGGTTTCCCGTAAATTCACGATCAATACTACAACAATACTAGAGGCTCCGATCGCGTCGTTTCATTTGACAAGGGTAAAGACCCAGTCCTGGTTTCCGGTCGAGCGCGCGCGCAACGCGACCTGCATCAACAAATAAAATGCAGTGATCAGTTTAAAGGAGACAGGGCCTTGGAAGCGGGACGAACAGAACCATGCTGCCTGTTGGCAGCGTAAATACCCTCCCACACGAGGTTCTGGCCGAAATACTGGATCTAATTTTTGTGAATCAGAACAAGCACGCCAGCAATTGCAAGGAAGATTGATTACCTTGAAGGCATCACCGACCGGCAACTCCATAAGATAGAATACAAGTGCAGTGTTGAAATTGGAGCGGGCGACCAAGAAGTCCTACCAGCCAATGTTTCAGTATGTGAATACGGAAGGAGCAGAAGATGACTGACAGTTGCGTTGGCGGCGACATACATGTTGGAGGCGAAGTTCCTGATTTTGAACTTGCCGGAGCCGAGTCCAATCTCCTCGAAGACCCACTGCGAGCCGTCCAATTAGCTGAATCCATAAAAACTTGGGAAGAAACGTTACGACGCCGTCGCCACTGTGGGGCATGGTGGAGACATCGCTGAGGAGCTCCCCCGAAGTGCCGGCGAAGGTGAAACCTTTATTGCCCACGTTGGTGATCTTGTACTTCTTGCTATTGGCGGGCTGTGACGGATCCCAAAAATCCTGTTAAAACAGCGGTCGAGGTTGTTGAATCCAGTCCGGGGGGTACCTTGTCGCGGCTGACCAGGGGCGCAGCCTGCTGAGAGGAGCGGGGGTTGCGGATTATAACCAATGCTTATACAGACACAAAGAGGAACCCACTTTGAATTCGATTCCGACGGATATACCGCTGGAGTTGCGGTTGTCCCGAGAATGGAATGGCCTGCACGAAGGACATGGCGCAGAGCGCAAGAGGAATGAATTTGAATAACATCGGTGTAGTTCAGCTCTGGGTAGGATGTGGATCAAGTGGATGGATTAGAGGGATTGAGGCGCGGCTTTCATACAATTCGAGGCCAAAGTTCTTTGTCATAGCGTCGTCCATCGAGCTTCTGACGGGGCACATGGAAGGCCCTTTTCGTCACGAAGCCTAGGTGTTTATGGGATTGGTGCTTCAGTATCTTGGGGGAACGTGTTCTCAATGGAATCGTTGAAGGAAGCTTCGCCGTAAGAGGTGCGATATAACGTCCACACACCCGTGGTACTCGTGGTCCAACGCTATTTCGTTCACCGAGCAGATTTCAACTTCTTGTGCAAGGTAATATCGAAAGTTCCAAGGGATTCTTTAGGAAGCGACGGATAGGAGCTTCCTCCACGGACCGCGTGTGTGGGGCAATTTGAGATGACTCGAATATGCCTTCAAGGTTGAATCTTTTGGTCTTTTTGGGCGGAGGTTGGGTGGCGAGGATAGGATTGAAAGCCGAGAGTTTCGGGGAAGCGTGCGTCTTCAATTTATTTCTTGGTTAGACACTATGTAACACAGGTGGGAGCATTCAAGACCAGTGAAGAGGCGCAGGGCAACAGGGTACAGGTGGTGTAGTAACAGCGGTCCATCCAGCAACTTCTTGAGGGGTGATATGGAACAGTCCAGGGAGCTGCCGATGCAACGTGCCCGCTCTTGAGCCGACCTGTGGATAAGTGTGGTTTTCGCGAAGCTGGGGTGGTCCAGTTCAAGGTGGATCGGTGATTGCCGACGTCTGCATCTGGATCGTTCCTCTTCCCCTACATCCTTCACAAAAACGAGCCATGGTCGTGGCAGTGGATCTTTTCGGACTGTTTTGAGCACACTGCCTTCAAGTCCTTCAATTGCAAAGGAGCTTGACTGAAGGCTTGATCTCTCGGGAAACTTAACACGACATATTGGATGCGAATTTAGTTCGGAATGTGGCCTGCCTGAGGACACAAATACCTGCTGTCTACCTCAGACTTATTCCTTTATATTCGCCCCGCTCACCTCTATCAGGACTAGCGCCGCCAATCTATACACTCCAAGAGGAAAGTCCAGCCGCCCGAATTTGGGTATTCACCGTCGTCCACTTGCAATGGCACTGGGACGACACAAACGCCGAAAAAGGGTTTCTCAACATTTCGTCCATCTGAGCACTGACGGGCACATACAACTTGATTCCATTGCCAGCGCTTCTAACTTCTCGGGCACGTTGGCCGTCGACAATCAAAAGCTACATCAAGAACGGGCCAGATGCGTAGCCTCGGTGAAGTCGCCCGCTCCGTTTCCACCCGCCTCTCCCATGCAAGATGCGTCTCGTCTCTCCCCGGCTCCTCCTCGCCGCTCTCCTCGTCCTTGTCTGCCCGTGCAGCCCCAAGCAGACCAGAGTTTCTATGACCCGCGGATCCTCGGCGGGGAAATGCTGAACAACGGTGAGCATGCCTTTTCCTCGGCTCAGAGCTCTAATAATTTGACATAAATCCACAAGCCAAGCCGTCACGGCGGTGAGCCGCTCAACGTCAGTCTGACCCTCGTCCCGCCACCTGCTGCGTAGTCATTCCCCATGTGGCAGGTTATCATCTCCGGCTTCAGCACACCCTCCGTCCTTACGACTGCAGGCTTCCTTGGGTTTGCGGCGTCCCTAGGATTGTCGGTCGTCCTTATTTCTCTGATCGCAAGGCTAAATTCGGATGTAGCGCAAGGGAATGTTTCGGACTCCACAGAGGTATGCGTCCCGTTATCTGACCTTTTGCCCACCACTGAGCATCTTCGCATCAACAAGGGGGACCGACAACCTGCAAAATCTCGGTGACGGGAAC
The DNA here is from genome assembly GCA_029378375.1 of Mycena olivaceomarginata. Taxonomy (NCBI): domain Eukaryota; kingdom Fungi; phylum Basidiomycota; class Agaricomycetes; order Agaricales; family Mycenaceae; genus Mycena; species Mycena olivaceomarginata. Next base: position 6,648 of record JARKIC010000545.1, read on the forward strand.
GGCTGGGTCGACGAGATGGGTGCGTTTTCCCACAAGATCTGCTCGATCTTCGTCTAATCCTGTCCCAGATGGTCTTGCGAGAAAGCTATGGCTCCGCTTCCCTAGGGCCGTGCTGGGAAAGTGTTGTAGGCACGTTGTCCTCTCCCCCCGGAGTGAGATCCCGATAACACCAGACACACAGGGGGAAACCATCTACGGTATCCATATCCCGCCCTAAGACCCTCTGGAATTCATGCCGTCGACTAGGGTTTACAGACAGGACGGCCCAGCCGCCAACTCGGGAGCGCTGTTTCTCGCGTATGTGTTCCTTGTGAAGGACGAATTTAACTCAGACAGAATTATCCAGGGTCTCGCAGGAGGAGGTCAGTAGCCAAGCCCTTATCTCGATAAGGCTGGACTGCTTAGCTCTGGCAGAGTCTCCTTTCTCACCACCGAATTTCTCGCGATGGCTACAACATAGGTAACACGCCCTCATCTCCAACTTCACCAATTACCCTGCTGCCATCCAAGGCCGCGACCTCCTGGTGCAACACGCGGCGAGAACGACCTCATTCAAGGGTGTCAAGTACATGACGACAGCACGCAGGATTGACGATCTTATGATTCCGGGCAAGCAGGGGTAAGTGCACAGCCGTTACAACGACTTGCTTCCTGATTCGATTCTCGTTTCAGTATCAATCACAGTTCGTAGAATTTCCAGTTTGCCCTCCGTCCTTGATTTAGCGTTCTTGCAGACATCACAATCGACGGTGTCGTCGTTCTCTTGACGGTGACAGTCGTGCCCTCCATAGATAGCCTTGCATCCAAGCATATCGGGACTAATGGCTGACTACTTCTCCCTATTATTCTTTGTACACACTACTTACTGCATGCAGAACATCTGGACAATTTGGTAGACAGCTTTCGCCGCGACAACACATTAAACTGTACTGGTATTAACCGGGTTACGAGTACTAGGAAAAAAACCACAATAAATACGACAGAGCAAGTGAGCGAAAGCAATTTGAATACAGACAAACGACCTAGCCCCAGCGGCTCCTCTCCCTCTCCCGATGCCCGCTCCCACCGCCGTACGGCTGGAAGCGCTTGTCCCGATCCCGATCCCGTCCTTGTCCTTTGAGCGCGTTTTGCTGGACGTGGCGGAGGTTCCGTTGCTGGAGCTGGTGGTGAACGCGATCTGGCTTCGCTTGCCGGCGGCTTGCGTCGCGGTCTGTTGCTCCGCACGCGATTTTTGGTGCTCGACTTCAATTTGGTGCGCGTGTGTATGAAGGTGTAGGTTGTGGATTATGTGGAAGCGCCGGGTAAAGGTAGGTGTGGTGGCAATCATTGCAGCGGGGCGGAGAAGCGGGTAAAGGCGCGGGCGGGGTGGTGGGGATGAACAACGACGCGCTGCGACGGAGGCACGAATGCAGACGTACCGAGGGCGTCGGCGTACCACGAGGGATCGACGGCGGAGGGGTCCCAGAGCTCCGGCGGGAAGTTGGTCGTCCGCTCATCGACGTCGACAACTCGACGAGCTTGGCATACAAGTGGCGGTTGCGGAACGCGCGGCTGCCCATGAGGGAGTCATTGAAGTGCTTTGGCGGGGTGCTGGTTTTGAGCGCGTGAAATTGCGCAAGCTTTGTCTGGGGTGGGGTAAATTTTCCGCGATGATGGATAGAAGGTAAACGTACCTGGAGGGCAGGGTCACAAGGCTCTGTGCACTCTGGTGGGATGCCCCAGTCCTCTACGCCGGGGATAGGTGCGGGCTTTAGGAGCGCGCGAATGCGGGTGAGCTCATCCTTCAGGATCCGTAAGGCTCGACGACGACGCCACAGCGTTTGGCTGCCAGACGTCGGTGCCTGAGCCAGCTCAACCTTTCGTGGCGTATCCAGAATTTCGTCGGCGATTACGGCCCTCGGATGGCTTTTGAGTTGCGCCGCAGGTCGGCGAATGATTACTTGAGACTTGGACAGTTTGCGGGCTACACAGAGGTGCTGCGTTAATATTCTGTTTCTTGCGAAAAAGGAGAAAAACACGACGCACAGTCTGAAGAAGCGTTTAGGCCCTGTCTTCGGTTTTTACATCCTATCCCAGACGGAAAGAAGCCAGCAAAGAGGGAAATGGGCAGCAGGAAGGACGGTGAAGCTCCTCACATTTGAGTGGCCGTTGGATTTGGACGGGTGAAGACGACTTTTCTTCTTCATCAGAGTCATCATCGTATGCCACCAGACCTAAGTAGATATGAGCTCGTCGTCACGCGCAGAGGGGCAGTCCTCGAGCTCACCGTGAAGCATTTGGCAAGAAGCTAAGAGCGGTCGATTACATAATCCTCCAATGCTTGTCTCTTTCCCTCATCTCCTTCTGTTCCTCTTCAGCTGGACACTGGGGGATTCTAGCAGCTACCCCCATCGCACGAAGAGATTGTTGGCGACTTTTTCACCAAAAATGGGGCCATGGTGGCAGCACTTCAAACCACACTAACAATTGGGCTGTCCTCGTCTGTTCGTCGCGGTATTGGTTCAACTACAGGGTGAATCAAGCTCCATTTCGTCAGGTTCATCCCTCTGAAGCATACGTAGCATATGGCAAACGCCCTGGGGATGTACGTTGCAAAAACCAATGTTCTTGGGCAGATATTGAGTGGACTGGAGGTGGTACCGCACGGTAAAGCGGCTAGGCATCCCCCGACTCGAATATCATCCTTATGTTGGCCGACGACGCGGCGTGCAATGCCCCGCAACAGATTCCCCGGCAGCGTGTACGCGAACCCTGGCCGCGGTCTTGATCTCTAGGGCGCAAACATCGAGGTCGACTACCGCGGGTACGAGGTGACTGTCGAGAACTTCCTACGAGTGTTGACGGGTGCGCAATGAGTGCTTATATACACGTCGTGTTTAACATTGACCAGGCCGTATGGAGCCCTCCGTCCCGCGCTCGAAACGTTTGCTGACAGATGCGCACTCGAATATCTTCGTTTATATGACTGGCCACGGCGGGGAACGAGTTCCTCAGTTCCAGGACAACGAGGAGATCAGCGCATTCGACATTGCGGACGCGTTTGAGCAGATGTACCAGAAAAAGAGGTGCGCTTTGTATCTTTCATTTACACTTTCGCTCATTAGAACTTTAGATATAACGAAATCTTCTTCATGATCGACACCTGCCAGGCGAATACAATGTTCTCCAAGTTCTATCGCCCAACATTCTCGCCACGGGCTCGTCCAAGATCGACCAGAACTCGTATTCCGTGAGCGACTCATCCCCAAATCCCAGGTCAATGTTGACCTTTGCATTTAACAGTACGATAATGACGCGGACCTCGGGGTCTCAGTCATTGACCGCTACACCCACTACGTCCTCGAGTTCATGGAGGGCATCAACAAGACCTCCCACGAGTCCATGGCCGATCTGGTATAATTATTTCTTTCGTGTCAAGGTCGGCGGCGCTGACTTTCCCAGTTCGCCACCTACGACCCCGCGAAGATCCACTCCGAGCCCGGTGTGCGCTCCGACCTTTTCAAGCGCCCCCTGGCGGACGTCAGGATCACAGACTTTCATGGGTGGCGTCTCGCAAGTGGAGGTTGGTGCGGGCACACCAGCTGTCGCGGCCGGTGCAGACGACACCGCCTGGGCTGAGGAGCCCGCAGCGCCTGCGGAAACTCCCCACATAGCCGCAGAGAGCCGCTGGCGGGGGACGGAAAACACGACGACAGAGACCGGTCCCGCAGCGGCCAAGTCGCATCAATGGCGCGGCCTGCGCGCGTGGGGCGGGCTGCTGTTGCTCGGGGCCCTCGTCGGGTGGGTCGGGTGAGGAAGTAGCCGTACATAAACGATATTGGTGGGCGCGGATTGCAATTGTACGTAATACAGCGGGATATAATAATTCACCTTTCTTGTATAGACCCAGACGCCATTTCGGTGAGGATCGCGAGAGGCCAGCGGGCTTATCAGGCGCATGGACCATCGCGATCGGTTGCATGGCATTCACGGGCATCTGCAGCGTCGGCACCATTCCTCGCTCGCCTGGCATTTTTATCAGTGGCCGACTCCATCCCAACAGTTCTTTTCCCAGGCAAAACCAGACGCCGTGTCGGGCAGGTTCGCGAGAGGCCAACGGGATTGGAGCAGTGCGTTTTGCATAGCCGGACGCTGGCAAATACCCGCCATCCATCCCTCCGGGCATTGGTTTCCTACTGGCATTTTTATAAACTGCTTTCGCGCTCACACGCACACGCACGCGACAGCTCGATTATGACGTCTGCAGTCGTACGATGCGTCCAGACTCTACAGAAAACCGTGAATGTGATTCAGAGGACGGTGACGTTGATTACCTGTGGATACGCGAGGGAACTGGTCTGGCGTCTGTCAGGGTGTGGGAGGACGAAATGTATGGCGGAAAAAGCCAGGTTCATGGATACCCCGAAGATTATTCATTCGATTCAAGGTTGGCTCGGAGATCCACGGGCGTGCGGGGAGATGCTGACGGCAAGCAAGTGGTCGTGTCGACGTCAGTGGGTTGTATATATTCGCCAACGTGGGTGGGTGTGGGCTGACATATCTTTCTTCTTGCTGGAACCTGGATAGGGGTAACGGCGCCCAGCTTCGGCTACCTGCTAGTGCGGGAGGTGAGTGGGATGCTCCGCGGTGGCTTTCTCTTTGGAACACGAATTGAATTGGGCGGAGAAAATAAGAATGAGGGAGTGAGAAGCTGGGAAACTGGAAGCCGGAGGAAGCTCACAGGTGACTAGTTCGCAGACAGTGAGTGGGCTTCGGAATATCCGAGTGGTAAGACTAATTGAAGTACTTTTAGCGGGCAAGTTATAATCCAATCTCCGAACCCGCCTATTGCCGTGCCCGTCCGCACAAAAATATATTATCAGAGTTTGTCAGGGTACCCGTAATTGAATTCAACTCCTCGCCCCGGGACAGTCTAGCTGTGGCGCAGGTGGGCGCACGGGGATCTCGCGTATTTTGCCTAGTCTTTTGGATTTTGGCTGAGATCGTTCGACCTTCCCTCAGAAGGTTCAAGACGGTGATCGGCGTGAAGCGTGCAGTTAAGGCCGCACGAACACCGGCGGAGGTGAGGTCGCAAAATGGCACTCTTCGTTCCCTGGTTGATGCTCGCAAAGCCAGAAACGTTTCAAAAAAAAACGTAGACCTCGGAACACCTGGAATGCAGCGCGCGAGAGCTGCCGAGGTTGTGGGCGTTGTGTTCCAGCAATGGCGGCGATTCCCTGTGACCCTGACACTTTTTGAATCGAGGAAACGGGGAAAGAAGAACCTCACGGCACTCGCGGCAGCTCGCGGCGCTAGCAGACAGAATGTATGCATTTGCGGGGTTTCATTTCGCAGATGATTCCTGTTGAAATTTGTGGTGAATATTCCGAGCACATCGCAGCCTCGCTGATTAATTCGACAACCGTCGGAGAGCTGCGAACCCTGCCGGGGTCTAGCAAGAGGGCGGCGGCCTTTAACAGACCTCCGGGATCAGAATGACCGGCAACATACCAGATCGCCCACCTAAGCGGACGGCGATCATTTGGCTTGTCTTCTACTTAGCACAAGAGCGAATCTTACTTTACTGAGCCTTGTCTTCCCCGTTGGCGTACATTCTTGCAACTAAATCACGCTAGCTGCCAAAGGTTATTGGAACAAGACTGTCACACAAACAGCACCCACGCTCGTCCACGCTGCAGACGCGTTTAATGGCCGAGGATCTCGGCAGATGCGCACCGCTCGCTGGCCAGGTAGTCCGCTGTCCGTTTGGATGGATTCTATCAGCATGGCTATGGCGAGTGATTGATACTCGCCCCGCTCGATGAGGATCACCGGGAAGAGAAGAGCTATTTTTGCTTTCTTGAAGTGAGGACTTTGTTGCTAGTTTTGGGCCTCTGCTTGAGAGCCGGGAGGGGCCGAAGGGCTGCGTTGGCTAGGCACGGCAGCAGACCGGTGGACGGGGCATTTTTTGGTTGCCGCGGACGTGGAGTCCAGAAAAGGCTACCGCGGCAGTGAGCGATCGGACGCAGTGTATAAAGCCCTGGTGCTCATCACTACCCCTGCGTCCTCCTCCCACTACCCATGTCCGCCAGCGCAATCTACAATGTATGTTCCCAGCATCTGCCTGGGCGCAATCCGTACGCTCCGCTCACCAGGGTCCCCACAGCACCGGACGCTGCAGCCCTCAGGGTCGGCCCATGGCCACACGCGTTTTGGTGACGCGCTGGAGGCGATCAAGCAGGAGCATGACCTTGTTGCCGCCGAGCTCCTCCAGGCACGCACGCTGCGCGATGAGTACGAGGCGAAGGGTGCGTCCCCTCCTCCCTTCTTTTGCAAAATTGGGTTTCAATCTGACATTTTTGTGTTCTGATCTTCCTTGTGCTCGTTGCTTCCACGGAATTTATTTCTCCCGCATTTCGCCATTTGACATCCTGATGTTGATTTCATTATGCCCTGGATGATGCGCCGATCTTCACTCTGATGCGCCGATCTGCAATGTAACTCGACGCGTCAACCGCGCCTCTGCAGTGACCTCGCAAATAAACGAACTCAACATTATCCGCCAAGCTCTCTACGAGCTCGAGGCGCAGCACGGCAAAGTGCGACAGCGGTACGAGGACGAAATCGGGCATCTTCGTGCAGAGTTGCACGCGCTCCGTCAGCTCCCGGGACCTGGGGTCCACACGTCTGGCCCGGGGATCCACCCACCTGACGCATATCGCGAGCGCAACGGCGATCGGCTCTCGGACCGGTATGGGGACCGCGAGCGGGAGCGGGAACGTGACCAACGGGATAGAGAGCGCGAGCGCGACAGAGAACGAGGGGGCGAGCGCGACCCGAAGCGCCTGAAGATCAAAGCAGGAGGTAAGATTTTGTTCTTGCTCGTATTTAATTTTTCTGATCCATGATATTGCTGTAGAGCACTTCAGCCCGATATTGCCACCCGTACAGGGATCTGGGCAGAACGGACACACTCTCCCTTCTGGGCTCGTGGATGGCCCGCATGCGCGGAGCGTGGGCGCGAACAGTGAGCGAGGAGGGCTCGTCGACAGCCCTCGCCCGCACCGAGGGGCCATCCCGGACCACCCGCGCCTACCCCCACCTCGAGCGCCTGAATCACATCGCGGTGTCATAGGCCCTGCAGACGGGCACCGCGAGGGGCCCCTCCCACCGATGGACGACGAGCTGCCTTTCTCATCTTGGCTCGAAAACGTGGATCTGGCCAGCATCCCCGCCGATCTGAAGAAAGAGGGAAGCGATTGGTTTGCTGTATTCAATCCGCGTGTACGGCCGCGCGCCCTGGGCGATGTTTCGCTAGTCCACACCTTAATGCACCCTACGTACGTGTCTATTTCTATTATTTTATTATTATTTCTCTACTAACACGTTCCACAGCGTCGTCTGTTGCGTCCAGTTCTCCGCGGACGGGCGTTACCTCGCTACGGGGTGTAACCGTAGTGCCCAGATCTATGACGTGAAGACAGGAGCCAAAACCTGGTGAGCATCTCATTTCCCCCCGCGGAGATGCCCTTGTCTCGCCAGATATTCCAATCGCTTAGAACTGCTAAGAATTTCACTGACGAACCTGCAGCGTCCTTGTCGACGACTCCAGTGGCAACTCTGGAGACCTTTATATACGCTCAGTGCGCTTCAGGTAATTCTTCGTATTTTTTGTCTTCGAATGGTTCTCTTAATTCACTTCAGTCCCGACGGGCGGTTCTTAGCGACAGGTGCGGAGGACAGGCAGGTTCGGGTAAGTGATCTTCGTCCCATCCGGTATTCATCTTTCTCCTTCCTTACATTCGGGGAAACAGATCTGGGACATCGCGACGAAGCGAATCCGCAGCGTGTTCCCGGGACACTCGCAGGAGATCTACTCGCTCGACTTTTCGCGCGACGGGCGGCGCATCGTCTCCGGCTCTGGGGACCGTACCGCGCGCATCTGGGACATGGACACGGGCACGGCCATCGTCCTGGCGGTGGACGCCGACGGCGCGGACGCGGCGACGGGCGACGCGGGTGTGACAAGTGTGGCGATCTCGCCCGACGGCCGGTACGTGGCCGCGGGCTCGCTCGACACCGTCGTGCGCATCTGGGACGCGAACTCCGGCGCCCTCGTCGAGCGCCTCCGTGGGCATCGGGACAGCGTGTACAGCGTGGTGTTTACGCCGGACGGCCGGGGCGTGGTGAGCGGGAGCTTGGACAAGACGCTAAAGTACTGGGATGTGAGCGGGCTGGCGACGGCGAAGCCGAAGAAGGAGGCGAGTGCGGGCGGGAAGGACGCACCTCCGGCAGAGAAGCTCGGGCAGTGCACGATGAACTTCACGGGGCATAAGGTATGTGCGGCGGCTTGGGGTCTGCATCACGATTGTCTCACAAAATACGACCTAGGATTATGTGCTGTCGGTCGCTGTCTCGCACGACGGGCAGTGGATTGTCTCTGGCTCCAAGGACCGCGGTGTACAGTTCTGGGACCGTGCAGGGGTCGTCCAGTGTATGCTACAGGGGCACAAGAACTCCGGTAAGTAAATCTTCCCCCGCAGAGGTAGCTAGCTGCTAATGGATATCATTAGTGATATCGATAGACCTCAACCCGACGGGGAACCTCCTGGCTACGGGTAGTGGCGATAACCTTGCACGAATATGTGCGTACCTCTACTTTCCCACTTTCGTCCTCAGGCTTGGCTGATGCGCAACAGGGAGCTACGCTGCTGCTTAATGTTTCCTCTTTCACGACCTCCTCGCTTTCCGGGATTTATCTAACCATGCCTACGTACATAACGCACCCCATCGCTCTGTTCATGTGTATATATCCAGCCATCCACGCCCCACGAATTTGCTTTTTTTTTCACGCCTAATATTTTTTGGCTTTCCTCACGCCCGCTTCTGTCGCATTGAATTGTGTATTTTTACATGTATCCCGTCGACAGATCCGGATCCGTACCATACAGATGTAGACTACAGACATACGAATGTAGTACAGTACCCACCACACGAAGCTGTATTTATACATAGAGTAGAACGGATGTACATCTCCTGAATACCTTCCGCACAGTGACGCGCCACTCCATATGTGAGCGGCGCTGCGATGGGTTCCTGCCTTGTCCAATCGACGATCCGTTGGGGCCGCGTCGAAGCCAGCTTAAATGCTACGGTATCTCGCCATGGTAAGAAGAGGAGCCGAGGTCCGTGTCTTCGTCGGACAACTATCGACAGAGATCAACAAACCGGTCCTTGCCTTCGGCCGCTGATTCAGAGTGGATGCTTTGGGAGTTTGCGAGGGCGAGGGGTTAGCTATTATGGTCGAGGCCGCCGTCTGGGCGTTCGCACGCATGCTTCGAAGTTCGCGAAGACGCTGAGATTGGTGGGAGGATTGATCTGTCCCAACGGGTACCACCGGTCCCGATGAACCCACGCCGATTTTATCGTGGCGTCGTGAGCGCATCCGTGTCGCGGTTGAATCTCAATCTCTGTGTTGAACCGCCAACTGTGGTTGAAACCGCGAATCACCGGCGGAGATTTCAGGTTTCGTGCGGGACTCCGTAAGGCTCCGCAGATTGATTTTCCGCCGGGAACGAATCGAACTTGAGGCCCGTTGATCGCGAGGAGTAATGTCGCCGACCGGTCTACGGTATTCATACGTTGGCGACTGACTCGTGTTATAAATCCTGGAAAGATTTCAGAAGAGAGCATTTGGAAGATTCTTCGCAATTGACGGACCAACTACGAGGGTGCGACTGTCAGGAGAACAGTTTAGGGCTGCTGGAAGGATCAATGGTGGTCAGCAGCGAGCAGGTCTGGAGTCCACGAGCCAGCTATGATTGGGTTTTATCTTAAATGATCATGACAGATAAAATAAATGGGACCGCTTGTGGAGAACGGGACATGGATCAGTGCACGGAAAATAGTTCCTAGCCGGAATGTTTTAGTACGCGTTTTGAGCTTGTGGGACGTTCCCCACGAGGGACGGGTTCGGACCGGCTCTTCTGGCGCACCTTAAAGGGGCGGCGTTTAAATTTACAGTCTGTTAACCGAAGCGAGTACCACTAGTCTACCAGAAACAGATGACGAACAAGTAAGTATCTGTGTATGGTCTGTTAGTAATCACGACATCAGGAAGACACCGACTGATTTTTGAACACCGCGTCGTGGCGCATACCTTCCAGCGATAAATCTAGAAATATTTGGAGACATAGAGAACTCGAAAATGTTCAGGGTCTTTACTCATCTCTAAGCAGCTCATCGAGTGCCTGCGATGATATGTGATCAACTTGCCGAGGCAAAATTTTTGATCAAATTTCAGGCTGATCTCGTATTGGGATATTGGCCGCCTGTATCGCTTGACTGTCGCGGTAAGAAATGATTCTATATGCCTCCTGTATGCATATAAATATTTCCTGATTTATTGAGCACCTCCCGGCTGCGGTACAATGGAAAGAACACCTGGCAGCACAGCCACGCAATTGCGTAATCAGTCGGTGTCTTCCTAAAAGGGGCGTGATTGCTATAAGACTAGAGTACCACCATGTTCGCCCCAAGACACTTCTGCTCCAGTACAATTGCCGGCCTGAATTGACCGTCAAGAGGGCACCATCCATTGTGGAATGCAAGGACAGCTATGTTGCGCCTCACAATTGTGCTGGCTTTAATGTGAGCTTGATTAAACGATCATGGCGAGCGGAGCATGTGCTCCAGCCGCTGCCGTCCGGTGCCAGAAACTTGTCGCAATCTGACAGCTTCGAATTTGCCGCCTCAGAATTTGTTAGTCAGTGCGTTTGTGGCCATTCATTGAGCTGGTATTCAGCACAGTACTAGTAGAATATCACTGGTTATCTGCGAGAGTCTTTAGCATTTCTGTTCGACGATCCAATTGTGGCACCCTACCGGAGTAGATAATCAATGGTTGGATGAGGCAAAGTTTTGACGATCGAAAATTTCAACTTGGAAGCCATACCATCGCCGTTCACGACAAAGGCGTCCAAGCCAAAGAATCGTACGATGGCGCTGCTGGGCCCTGACTTGAACGGATTCAGGTGAATATTAATCATGAGAAGGTTCAACGTCGGCCCTTGCACCCTGAGGTAAACATAAGAAGCATACCTGTACCATAAAGGCTGCTAGCCAAGAAATCCTAAGAAATCGCACGATACCCCACTAACTAACTTCTGAGGATTCATGATTGAAAGTTCATGATCAGAGGGGACCATGTGGAAATTAAGACGTTGTTCACGTGAAGTGCCTTGAGGATTTATATGACAACTGCGCCGACCAAAGTCTCGGGTTTCTTCCCGGCTGTACCAGTTTTTGACGAAGAGGGTGAAAGCATCCGCATCAAGGAAAGCACAAGAAAAGGATTTGTGATGGCAAAGATCGTGATGGCGCCCGGCAATCACCGAATACTGTTCAACTCAGGTTTCAAGTTCAAGTTCAACCAAACAGTTCCACAGTGAAAACCTCGAAGCAGTTTTCGGTTGCGAGTTGTATTGGAGCATTAGATATGAAGATTATATTTGGTCAGTTGATGGCCTTGGATTTAGTGAAGAGTGGCGGACAGTGGACTCAACTCGTGTCTTGATCATACTTCAACGCTACGAGATGTAAAGCCTGAAGATTCAGAATCCTATGCAAGGAGCCGAGCGGCATCCAAAATCGTTCATATCCGTGCTCCTACATCTATTTCAGGAGTTGAGAGAGCGGACAGTCTCTCTCTGCTCCGTCGGAAGATATAATCCATCCCAGCACTTGAACCCGACCTCTGGTGGCGTGACACTTGCATTACAAATGACCGTCGGCTGGGCAGAAATATCCGGAACAACAAGGATGTCGGTCGCGGAAATGGCTTGGACTGTGCCTGCATAAAAATCCTCGAAGATGATGGACTGCGTGCCATCAGCGCCGTCAACATGGTACCTGTTCAAAAGGAGAAATAATCAACTCTCTACTGTCCAGCGCGGTTGAAGAACATGCCAGCATGGGTCAGTTATACAGGACCCGTCCCCTGTTGAAAAATTATTTCCGGGATTTTGGTTCGAGGTGCAAAGAGCTTACCAGGCCGTAGTGAATTGATTGTCCCCGAGACATTATTGAACGACATGCCGTTAATTGTTACAGAGGTATTCGACGCAGGGCCCGGTGCTTGATTTTGGTCGAAATATCTGCGTAGGTTCTCAACAGCATATCCTAAAAGCATATGCAAGCATACTGTTGGGTAACGTATATCGGAAGGTGACGTTGTTGACCAGGAGATTTCTGAACACAATATTCTTGGCTAGACCCACGTCCCCACTCGACGATCTGGGACGGACGATGAATGTTTTACAGAAGTCGGGGAACAGACTTCCTACTTATATCGCGCCCCGTAAAGGGAATCAGTGAATGTCACATTTTCAACAAGAATATTGGCGACGTTGACGGATCCGCCGCCTTTTGCGGCGACCGAAACGCCATGAGATCCCGTGCAGGACAGGTTCTGGACATGAAAATTGGTGTGTTAGCGTAGTGCCTCAGTTACGGAGCTAAGAAAAGTAACTCATATTAATAATATACCTGTTAGCGTAGTCTACAGGATAATCAGTAAGGTAGGTAGGTCAGATTAATATGGGTACGCACGCCTCAGTTACGGAGCTAAGAAAAGTAACTGAGGCTGTGCTAGCAAAAGCTTGGAATAACGAAAGTGATAACGTAGGGATGACGGAATGGAATGAATGTAAGTATGAGGTAAAGTAGAATTACTTGCGGTCGACATAAGTCTTGGCGTATGACAATGAATAAGGGTTCATTTCGCTGTTTTTAGCCGAGGAGAGGACAATTCACCTTGGAAAAACACAGGAGGATAATCGAAGATGTTCAAAAAGTATGATGACAGTGCTGATCCCATCAAGTATTACTGATACGCCATCGTTTTTGGCCAAATAAGGAAATTCCTTAACTGACGCTGTCAACTGTTGGTGTATCACTTTGGTTCATTTTACCATGTAAGATGTGTTTAATAGTCAAGGTCTATATTTTGGTGACATTAGGTCTTGACCCATGTGATTATGGGGGCCAGGAAGTGTGTGTCATTTTGCACATCAAATTTGAGCCGATCCTGATGGCGCATCACTTCAGTTTGATCCGTGCAATATGACGAGTCCGTTGCAGACATCGTATCCATCCCAGTGACATTTTGGTTTGAATCAAAATGTGATGTACTTGTCTCAAAAAACACAAATTACTAGGCGCCAACACTTATGGCAACCGCAAGTATACCGCTAACATGGTGCACGGCGAGCCAATGGCTATGCAGTCGTCGCCATTTGAGACCTGTGAATTCTGGATGCTGTTGCCGTCGCCGCCAACTGAGTGGGAGCAAACGGAATTAACATCCGATATCTTAAGCGCTTGCTAAGCACAAAAATCCTTACCGTCAAATCCGTCGCTGTCGACGAGAACAATTGATTTAAAACTCCACTTTTTTAAGTTGACTGTAACCCAACGTACGTGTTGAACGGGAATGCAGGCGTGGACGACTGGGCATCGATTACAACGTTTTGAACCTTGTTTCCGTTTCCGGCAATGTTGAAACTTTTCCCGATAGGTTTGCTGATGGTGATATCGCTGATACTTCCGTTACTGCATGATACATACGTCAGTTGGAACGAAATTTAATTCACGCAAATTCTTACTTGGCCCTCCATGCGAATAGTAAGGGGCGTGAGGTCTGTTGAACGGCGTCCCACCAGGGCTGAAGTGACAGCCGCTCAATATTGGCGGGGAATGAACTGAACAGATAAACAAACCTGACCGTAGCTTCGGATTATTCCGCCATTCAAACGTGCACTGGCTGTCGTAGGCCCGACCAGCGAAACACCTGGTCCAGTTGAGGTAACTGAGAACCATCCAGATCTGTAAAATTTGCCAGTGACGCCGGCCTGAACCTCCGTGATGTTGGATGGAAGGTTGATATTCCCTAGAAGCTGCACAGTGACATCTTGACCAAGAGTGAACTGTACTGGCGTGAAACTAAGTCGCAATAATTATTATGATTCAACTAAACCAGCATAAAACTCGCGCCTGTTGTACTCTACGCCTTGGGTAAATAGGATAGTGGCACTATTGGCGCAGTTTGCAACGGCGGTTCTTATGTTCGGAGAGTCATCGGCGCCGGGGGTATGTGTTATAGTGCAGGTGGGCCGCGGAGCCGCCGTTGTTGAGGTGGCGGCAAGTGATCCATAAATCGGAATCAGGACGCAGCCAATATAAATCGTTAAATCCAAGCGCATCACAAAGCTCGAAGTCTAGAAGTGACGGGGAGACGCAAGGGAATGTAAAGAGCTCGAAATCGTCAATATATCCGACAGGCGGTCCGGTTCTTAGTTTGGTGCCACGGGCCGTGGAATAACGTCGGGCTAACCATCGCGTCGGCTGATTCAATGCCACTTTCTTTAGCCCGCACGTTCCACAGCGCATCTCTGTCGAAAGAAAAGCAATTGAAATTTCAGACCTTCCGTCTTCGGAATGCCCGGTGGATATAAGATTGGCGACGAAGATCGTAGCGGTAAGCTCGGCGCGATGTCTTCTGCGGTGGTGCCACTCCGGTGGGAAGCTTAAGAAACCCTAGGCCCGGTCTACGGCGGCCGTGGGCCCACTGGAGTCGATAGTATATTCCGGAGGTGCTCGAGGCCTGAGCTTGGAAGCCGTCACGAAGAAGCCATTAGCCAAGAGAGAAGACACTGGCAGAGACAGTTATGTGAAGTGGAGGAAGACGAAGACTGTGATGGCGTACAGCAATCACCGAGCTCACCTTCAACTTGCGGTGTTCCTAGGCCTGTTCTTTCGGAGTGTTGAAACAGAATAGGTCGTCAATTCCAATTGCAGATAAATCATGTATGTCGTCAGTCGATAGACTTTACCGATTGATATGTTCCGAGGGGATATTTCTATTCGAACAAGTCGCAGTTGATGTAGCTGGAGCGCTCTTCCGAAGCAGACGTCGTGTGATACAGCCCCAGAAGCCGCAGAGATAAAATTGAGGGGAAGAAAGTAGTATTCATGTGCATAATTTTAAGCACTGTCCAACAGCACAGAACGTCAAAAACCCGTCGGCAAATACAACCCATCCCAACATTTGAACCCAACTTCTTTCGGCGTGACACTTGCGTTGCAAATGACCTTCGGTAGGGCGAGGAATCGGTCCGGAACGACGAAGATATTGGTCGCGGAGATGTCCTGGACCGTGTCTGCATAAAAATCGTCGAAGATGATGGACTGCGTGCCATCTGCGTCCACAACATGGTACCTGTGTAAAAGGAGGAAAGAATTAATCGTCTCCGCTTGTGATTCTGGGAATAAACGGCCATACCAGCATGGATCAGATATACAAGACCCATCCCCTGTTGAAACCATTAGAGATGGTTCGACTCCATGTCGAGAGCACGTACCAGGCCGTAGTGAATTGATTGTTCCTGCGACGTTCGTGAAAGACATCCCCTTGATGGTCACGGAGGTATTCGACGGAGGCGGCGGGGCTTGGCTTTGGTCGAAGTAGCTGAGTTGTTTTTCAACCACATATTTAAAAAGCATATCAAGCCAACATACTTTTGTGTCACATACACGGGAAAGGTGACGTTGTTGACCAGGAGATTGCGGAACACAATGTTGGAGGCCAAACCTACGTCCCCGCCCGACGATCTGAGACGGAAGATGAATGTTTTACCGAGTCCGGAAAAGAAAATCTCCTACTTGTATCGTGCGCCGTAGAGGGAGTCAGTGAACGTGACATCTTCAACGAGGATATTGGCGACGTTGACAGATCCGCCGCCCTTTGCAGCAACAGAAACACCATGAGACCCCGTGCAGCTCAGGCTCTTGACATGCAGATTGGTGCACGGCGAGCCAATGGCAATGCAGTCGTCGCCATTGGAGACCTGAGAATTCTGGATGCTGTTGCCGTCGCCGCCGACTGAGGATAAAAGCCGGAATGAAAATCGAACATCCTGGAAGACATAAAATCCTTACCATCGAATCCGTCCCTACCGAGGAGATCAATTCAGTTATTCCGAGGTCCGTGCATCCAAAAA
This sequence comes from Mycena olivaceomarginata, assembly GCA_029378375.1. Classification (NCBI taxonomy): domain Eukaryota; kingdom Fungi; phylum Basidiomycota; class Agaricomycetes; order Agaricales; family Mycenaceae; genus Mycena; species Mycena olivaceomarginata. The sequence goes on from JARKIC010000545.1 coordinate 22,685, forward strand.
TGGACGTACGTGTTGAACGGAAATGCAGGCGTGGACGACTTGGCGTCAATGACAACATTTTGAATCTTGTTTCCATTCCCGGCAATATTGAAGCTCTTTCCGATGGGTTTGCTGATGGTGATATCGCTGATACTTCCATTGCTGTGTTATCGTGCGTTGAGTTCGAGCGAAACCAACCACGCAAAGTCTTACTTGGCTCTCCATGCGAATAACAACGGACGAGACGTCTGTTGAACCGCGTCCCACCACGCCTGGGATAGTCGTTCAATATTTGCCAGACATAAATGAATGTCGAATCACAAACCTGGCCATAGCTTCGAATAATTCCACCCTTCAAACGCGCACTGGCCGTCGTGGGCCCGACCAGCGAAACGCCAGGTCCAGTCGAGGTAACCGAGAACCATCCAGATCTGTAAAACTTCCCGGTGACGCCGGCCTGAACCTCCGTGATGTTGGAGGGGAGGTTGATGTTCCCCAGAAGCTGCACCGTGACATCTTGGCCGAGCGTGAACTGCACCGGCGTGAAACTACGAGTCGCAATAAAAACAATCCGGCCAAGGCGCTGAGACAAGAAAGATCGCACCTATTGTACTCCACGCCTTGGGTAAACAGGATGGTCGCGTTATTAGTGCAGTTCGCAATTGCAGTTCTGATGCTGGGAGAATCATCAGCGCCTGGGGTATGAGTTACAGTGCAGGTAGGCCGCGGAGATGCCGTTGTCGGAGTGGCGGCAAGTGATCCACATATGGGAATCCCGACGCATCCAATATAGAAAGATAAACTCAGGCGCATCACAGAACGTAGAAGCTCAAGGTTTAAGATGATGAAAGGATGCGCGGGGATGGGCAGAGCCCGAAATTGACAATATATCTGACGCAAGCGGCCCGGTCATTGGGGTTCAGCGCTGTGACGGCCCGGCAAACACGAACACCCGTCAGCCTGACCGCTGATCCAATAAAATCCATCATCCCTGAGTCATGATAATGTAGAACTTGAGGGTGGAGGTGCTGCAAGAGTCCTGACCTCAAATGCCTAAATTCGTAGAAATTTGTGAAAAGGATGAATGACTACCGCTCATCGAGATAAAGTCACCCACAGCACACAGTCTCCTCCTGGAATAATACCAGACACCGTGGACGAAACTGATTGTGTGAGGAAGGTCATCAGACTCATTGCAGGTGATTGATGGGCCTGATTTGCGGTCGTGACAGGAGCTGACTCGGAGGCTTGAGGCGCAGAAGCCTGCTTGAAGCAAAATAAACGCAGTTGAAGGATCGAACAGTCAGGAGCGCTCAAAAGTCGGAATCAGAAAATGCTCAAGAGGCGTAATTGGATCACACGTACTCCATGAATCCCGGGCTCTCCGGGTCAGCCTCGTTGAACCATCCACGATGCGGGCCGCTACAGACCTTCAAGACGTTGTGAGTAAATAGGTCGACAGCTTTGGCGTGCAGTCTAGGATATTCAGGACTCCCTTCACAGCCTTAGCAATAGTATCAGGCGGCTAGTACGCCATAAGGTTAAAGCCCATGATTTGGATTGCAGCGGCAAGGTTTCGGCAGATAGCCAGATGTCAAAGCCTCGGAATTCCAGGAAGCCGACAAGAATTCCGCAGCGCCGCCAGGGGGGGTAATATTATACTCGCGTTAACTTGAAGTCTCGCGAACTTGAATACATTTGCCGTTGCCCCAAATCTCGGGTGAATTCGGAGCGCCAACTTGAAGACTTCAAATTGAACGGATTCGAAACCCAAAGCTGAGCATGCATGGCATTCTGGCAGAATCTGGGGTTGTTAGGCCTGGCTCATGATGGTGGAGAGCAAGCAAGTTCAGAGCGCTGATCTAGTGATGGTGGCTTGTAACTTGCCGGAATGATGCTTCCTTCCCCATCTATAGTGCTCTTGCGAAAAACTCGTATCCGCCGCGGCCAACAAAGACAAAGCGATACTTATCTCTCACCATCTTATCTGTCGTTATAAAGATGTTCTCGTTATTCTCCGGAGTCTTATCCGCCAACCACCATGTTCGCACTCCTTCTGGCCCTCCCGCTCGTTGCAGCCCATCAACACCACCTGCACGCGCCCGTCGCCAACGTGGAGAACGAGGAATGGTACAAGAAATACGGCAACCAGCACGACCTCGCGTACACGGGCCCCCTAAGCTTCATGCACCTCCCGTATGCCAAGTGCCTAGAGGACGCGTCGCACGCGTTCGACATTGCGGTCCTCGGGTTCCCCTTCGATACGACCACGTCGTATCGCCCCGGCGCGCGGTTCGGGCCACAATCGATTCGTTTGGGGTCGCCAAAACCGCGGGTACACGCTGGCATGGGACAGCAGCCCGTTTGACTTTGGTGCACGGATCATGGACTGCGGCGATGCACGTTGACTGGTGACCGCTCACGGCGCTGTGCTGAATGTATTATTTTATTCAGGTCCCGCTGACGCCGATGGACAACGCGAAGGCCATCGACCAGATGGAGGTTGCATATTCGACGCTCCTAGCTCGCCCGGTGCAGGGCGAGACAAAGTCAAGCACCGCGGCTATGGCCAAAGACGGGAAAGAACACCCGCGTTTGGTGACGCTTGGGGGAGATCACACCATCGTATGTCGCCATGTTGCGCGTCTGTGCACTTGTTCAGCGTCTGTGTTTGAAGGTCCTTCCAATTCTGCGCTCGCTGCACAAGGTCTATGGACCTATATCGGTGTGCCCTTCCCCTACCATTCGCCCTTGCATGGCTGAAAGATCATAGGTAATCCACTTCGACGCTCACTTCGACACGGCCGGTGTCGAAGGCCGGGTCGACCAGGAGCGCATCAGGTACTTATTGGCTTGAGCTAAGTTATCAACAAGACATTCAGCTGACGCGCATCAGCCACGGCTCATATTTCACCATCGCCGCCGAAGAGAACCTCCTGTCGAACACGAGCATCCACGGCGGCATCCGCCAGAAGATGGGCGTGCGTCGCGTCGCGTTGCCGACTTCTTTGTGCTGCACTCACCTCCGTATTCAAAGCAGGGACGGGCAGTCGTCGAGCACGACGAGTCTGTGGGGTTCCAGTTGATCTCCAGCGAGGACATCGACGACTATGGCATCCAGACCGTTATCCAAAAGATCCGCGACCGTGTTGGGATGGGGCCTGTGTATTTAACGTACGCAAAGTCGACGTTGTTTGAATTTCGAGCTTACATTCTTTGTGGCAATACCAGTCTGGACATTGATGTTATCGGTGCGTTCAATTCGCTTCTATTCGTAGTCCAACCCTACTAAATTGAGTAACCCGCCAGATCCCGGAATGGCGCCTGCGAGTAAGTACTGGATAAAATCTGTCTGTCTTCACTAACCTATGCACATCTCGCCCAGCTGGTACGCCGGAAGTAAGTATCACTCCATTTTATTGGTTTTTATTGATGTATGTCGTTTTCAGGCGGGTGGATGGACGACCCGCGAAGTCAAACGCATCCTCCGCGGTCTTACCGGGTTGAATTTCGTGTATGCAATGATTCTTAATATTGTTCTCTGCGCCGAACTGATACATACTTGCCTTTCCAGGGGCTGTGACATCGTCGAGGTCGCGCCGGCGTACGACCACGCGGAGATGACCTCGAGGGCAGCCGCGGGGATCGTGGACGACTTTCTGCAGATGCTCCAGGCTGACGCGCCGCCGAAACCGCGCGGGGGCCCGTTTTGGGACGACGACTAGGGAATTGAGTATGCTGCGTGAAGTTATTCGTAATCAAGTATGAAACGATAGAGTCTCTACCTTATTCCAATATATTTTCTGTCAGCGTGGTACAAGCCCACTTGATGTGAACGGCGCGGAATAAAGCACCGGCCACTATGTAAGAGTTGAGACTAAACTTAAAAGATTGAACTCTGTTAATAATCAGTCAAGTTTCATGTTCTTCCGACAGCGACTTCAAACAAGAACAAATGCCATTATCATAGATTTCCTGCATGAGCAATGATTACAAGTTACTTTGTAGCACGCCTTCGTCTTTGCTGAGCTGGAATTATAATGAGTCGGATCACACAGCTCATGCACTATAATTGACGCACCAACAACAATTTCGCACCGACAACAATTTCCTGACGCTCGCAGACAATGTTCTCAGACACAGGCCGGTTCTATGAAAGTGGCTCTGAAGCATCGGCGGGTCGCCTTCCTCTCCGCTGTGTCGAAAGTGAGGCGAATAAACAACCATGCATTAAAATTGACGCACCAGCAGCAATCTCCCGACGCTCACGTACGATGTTCTCGGCCACAGGCCAGGCGTCGTGCACCCAGCGCGCGGTCCAGCCCCCGACGGGCTGTTGCATGACGACAATGCGCAGGTCCGCATGCCGCTGGCGCAGGCCAGAAAGCTCCTCGAAGAAGAGTTTATCGGAGAAACGGAGCAGGATCTTCAGGCGCGGGCACAAATTCAGCACGTCATCGCACCAGGTCGGCGACGGCACCAGACTATGGTGCACGGAGAAGTGCGTCAGGGCGGAGAAGCGCACCAGCGGGGGCAACACTTGCTGGCCAAGGTAATTGTGGAAGCAGATGTCGAGGTGCGTTATAGTTGCGAACATGGGCGCAGTAGTCAAGCGTGCAAAGTCAAAGGAGGGGTCTACGGAGAGGCGACGGAATGCGAGGAGGTCAAGTGCAGCTATGACAAGCGGGGTGAGAACGTTCGCCCACCACCCAAGCTCCGATTCGGATAAGTGTCCGATCTGTAGACTTTTGACGTGGCGCGCGAAGAAGGACTCAGGCCGAAATGGTATGGTGCGGATAAATCGAGGGATCTTTGGCTGGTTCGATGCCTTCTGGGATCTCTGTGCTCTAGCTGTGCGGTCCCAAAGCACGGTGCGCGCGTATTGCATTTGGAGCCTATCTTCTGGTGCGTGTGCAACGACGACCTTGGAATAGATAATGGGCTCAACCCTAGAGGCGGTCACACTCCGATATGGTGAATATCTTGCAAACTTACCAAACCTGCACACGACGCGCAACAACTGCGAGGCGCAACGCGGTCGCGATATCTGTGCTGGCCGCAAGCTCAAAGATTTCCCGCTCCAGCTCCACGGGAAGGTCGACTTTGTGAGTTACGCAGCATTCCAATCAGGTTCCAAGAGTAAACTGAAGATAAATTGTCGTTCGGAGATTACGGTGGTGTGGTCCAGGTTTAGGACAAGACGCGTCTGCATTTGGTCTGCATCATGATGTGACTTTTCGGACAATGCCGGTTATGGCATGAATCTTACCTTGCCCTTTCGCCCATCGGCAGGTTTTTGGGATCGAATACAGCTCTCTCACTGCCCGCAACTGAAACCGGATGGACAATGGATCAACGAGATTCGAGTTGAATTTCAAACTGTGCATCGTCGATGCCGAACTCGAGTTCCTGTTGGCAGAGTCTTGAAGATCCTTTTTTTTTTTTTTGGTGGTACGATTAGGCCAAGAGCAACTAACAATAAGGTTAGCCCTCCGGGCTCGCGTGAATATAGGATCCAGGGAGACACAGACAAAACACCATCCAGAGAAATGCACAACTGCACGGGCTGCTAGGCTAACCGACACGGTTGCGGAGTTGGTTGTGGGTTTGCTTGATCCTTACGCATTCCGAATATACTCTTATGTCAGTTTCAGGAACACGATTTGATTTCAAGAGCGACCGAAGCAGAATTCAGCCTCTTTCACATTACATACACTTGCTGCCACTATAGAAGACTGCCAATAGTGGGACGACATATCTGGCTTTTCCACGCAAGCCGACAGCAGTGACTGGACTTGGAGTTGAAACATCGAATCCACGCCGAGACTCGAAGAATCAACCCTTGGCCAGGAAATAACGATGGCCAGTTTTCCGAGAACCTGGAAATCGCTCGAATATCCAGGACCATACTCAACGCAAAACGCAACGTCAAGACACTGCACTCTCACTCGCCGTGGGGCTGATAATTGCGAGAAGAAGACTCTTCAAGTTTCTACTCGTAGCTCGGCTGCGGAAAGGGACAGTTTCGCGTAAGTTTCAACTTCCAAGAGGTGCTGCGTGTGCTGGGATCTTCTTGGATTTGCAAGGTGTTGAAACTTGCTTGAACTGATGATGCATATGCGAGGTGATGGGATCACGGCCACTTGTGCACACTCTACAAGTTCTCTGCAAATACTCTGCAGGACTGCTGCTGGACTCGTTGCTACGATTAACCGAAGAGGTAATACAGTACCTCCGGTGCTCATCATGTGGTGCGTTCCTGCGTGTGCTGGGATCTTCTTGGATTTGCAAGGTGTGTTGAAACTTGTTTGAACTGATGATGCATGATGCGAGGTGATGGGATCACTGGTCCACTTGCACACTATACTTACAAGTTCTCTGCAAATACTCTGCAAGACTGCTGCTGGACTCGTTGCTACGGTTAACAGAAGAGGTACAGTAACTCCGGTGCTCATCATGTGGTGCGTTCCTCAGATTTCGCTGCACCCGATCGCTCCCAGGCTCGGCTCTCCACCATCCAACATATAAAAGGGTGGAAAGGTAGGCCAAAACATTATCCTCTCACTTCTTCTCTGATATCCCGCCCTCTTAAAATGATCGCAAAAACTTCCGTCCTCGCTGCAACCCTCCTGTTCGTCGCTGGTGCTCAGGCTCAATGCGGCAACGCCGGTGTCGGTGAGTTCATTCTGACTCTTCTTCCGAGCTCGACACTGATCTCTTGACCCGTTCCAAGGTGTTGGAGCTGAACAGCTCTGCTCCTTCAGTGGCAAAAACGTCAGTAAGTGACCTTTCCCCCTTACTATGAACCACTAGCTATAGACTCACAACCGGCACAGTCTGCGGCGAACTCTTCGGGTTCATCACCAAACGTAAGTTCCTTGAGGCTTCCAGGGTGTGCTTAACTTAATGAATGATGCTCCATTCGCGCCTTCCAGCCGGTAGCTGTACGTCTCGTTATCCCACCAAAGCCGTTGCTAGCGCTGACTGAGGCCTTTGCTTGCAGGGACCAGGCCGCCGTCAAGCACGACCTGAACATCCTTCCCGGGGACCTGTGCGGCGACTACGAGGGCACCCCCGGCTTCGGCCCCGCGCACACGACCTGCAACGGCAATACCGTGGTCCGGATAACTCCCCCCAATGCGGGCGAATACACTCGCTGCGACTCCGCGAACATCGTCACCGGCGTGCGTAATACTCCTATCCATGTCTTGGGTCCTGCTGATTCGGGTTACAGAGTATCTTTTCTGCCGGAGCTACTACTGCTGCTACCCGAACTAGATATGCTATTCAGAGAGGCGGCGACCGACTACCGTATAGTCTACTTTAAATTTGTTTCCCAGTACAATGATGTTTTTTGTTCATCGCGCTGAGTCTTGTGTAAACGCTTCTGATGCTTGAGCATGATCCCACCTGGTGACATATGACTTCGCCGGACTCCAGCCTTCTCTCTTCCATGCGCCTGTCGGCATTCACGACGGCGATCTCGCGCTCAGCGCTCAGGATTCAAATTGCACTTTTGGGGGTGTTAGGAAATTCAATTCGTAATGAGTCTCTGGGAGCAGGCTCGTCTCACCGTCAAATTCCAACCCGGTCTCCATATCTGAAACCTCCGGTAAGAAATCCACGGCAGACCCGATCCTCTGCGGGGAGGTGTAGCTCTACAAACAACCCGAGGGGAATTCTGCACTTTCGATGGCCAACAACGCGCTGGCACGCAGAGCAAGAGACCCAGAATACTGAATCCCGCCCCCGGGATTCGTCGTTCAGGTAGCAGACCTACATCATCTCTACCAAGTTGCGTTGTCAGGAAAATGTTTTGAATAGCACAGAGTTAATATCTCAACTGCAACATCTGGTACCCGTAACGAGTCACCAACGACTTCGCTCTACTCACGTCCCAAATGGGAAACGAAACGCCGTAGTCCAAATAAGGAAATAGCTGATGTTTGCAAAGCGTTCAAACGAAATTCATCGCAGGAAATCTTTCGGAGCTTAATTCTCTGGTGGGAGTTGTCAAGCACAAACGTGGAGGAGTTTGGAGGAGAGAATCGATGTATTATGGTTATTATTACGTGCAAATGAAAGGGAATTTGAAGGGCAGGATCGATGTACTGTGAGGACGCCATGTCCATTACTCGCAGACATCTCAAATTTGGCACCCACCTCATTCCGCCGCTGCGAGAACGGCGTTGATCCCAGACTCCTGCGAATAGCGTCATACGCCGAACCGCCCGGTCTGTAGTCCACCTAACGAAAACTGTCAGAGACGAGCGAGGGAGATAGGAGAAAAAACCCACCACAAGCTACCGATTTCGCCATTCTTTTTGGTTGCCTGTCTGTGATGCGTATTAAAAGGGCGTAATACAATGGCGCAGTGAGCTTACAGGTTGATGGCGGAGTATTGTGCCCAGAAGTTGTCGCGGTATTTCCCAAACCGCACGTTGGTAGCATCGTTCGTCCATTCCAGGTAGTACTGCGTGGGGCGTCAGATATGCCGTGGCCTTTCATTTCGGGGGACGCTTTACCATCATGTGTTTCATGAACAGACCCTGGGCCAAAGAAAAAATGTGAACCAGGCTCATGGCATCGGAAAGAAGCCGACCTTGAAGACCTCTTTGTTGGGGTCGCGCCTCGAGCCCTCGAAGCAATCACCATTTCGTACATTGTTCAGGGTCCCCCACACCGCAGGGCCGTCGCAGTGTTTTGCAGCACGCCCCCACTGGTGAAGGACCCGTGGGAGAAAATCGAGTCGAGGGTGAGTTCCGCCGCGGTGATGAGGTTGTCGGCTGAGACGCCCTTAAGACGGCTGTGGCCGCGGTAAGAAACGGCGGTAAGGGGATTCTGAAGAACGGGGTACTTACGTTGCGTTGTAGTATGCGCCAAGCCCAGCGATCATGACTCCCTGAAGTTGTTGTCAGTGCAACCCTCGCCCGCGTCGAGTGCAGCGCGAAACCTGGTTGTACGTGTAAAGCCCGCCGTCCGCGGGTCCCGGCGCGCCCGCTGGACAACTGCCGGTGTGCATCCCATCGACATAGAGGTTGTCCGCGCCGCGCAATTTGCCCGAGTCGATCCACGCCCATCCTGTTCTCACGCTGAATATTTGTGGACCAGACAGAGCTCGATGTAACTTCCTGTTTGATGTCGAATGATTTACTTGTTGAACATGTTTGCTGCCCAGTTGTACATCCTGCAAATCAAGAATGGTGAGAATGACACCTGAACGGCAATGTGTTTGCGGGCTATCGGAGAATTTAAATCGGGCTGGTGGAAAGTGGCATTCTGCTGCCCCAGGATCAGATTTTGGCCAAGAACAAAGCCGTACATTTGCGGGCAGCAACAGAAGAAATGGAATGGTATTGGTCACATTCCGAGCCATCCCCGGGGAAAATGATGGCTTTTCCGATAACCCTTCAAACACAATTCCAGGTCCAAAATATACACGATTAGCGTCTCAGATGTATCATGTCCCCGAACTCTCTGTCGGTACATGTAGCTACCGTGTTGTAGACGACGTACAATGACAGATGCGCTGATGAGTATCAGGTAAGATCGTTTTTGTGTGCGCTCCGGCCCAAACTGAACAGAAACGGTTAGATAACCGAAGCATCGAAAATGCAGGGAATACTTAATCTATGTGAGGTGCGTTGAGGAGTTCAACGGGTTAAACCGTTTGCTTACAATTTGTTTACCGTTTGCCAGGGACCGCAAACTACTAGGACCCCGCTCCGTTGTTACAGATCTTGACAGATGCGAAATTATAATAGATCTTCTTTCGGAAAGCGACACTTAAGCCGAAAAGGCCGTCTTCGCTATTGGTGCATGCTGGCTTCGGCGTTCAAAAAAATTCCGGACCCTGATTGAAGACCACCGTACTTCCATCTTCCGTCGGTGTCTCTCTGATACATGGTATTGGACCCGAGTACTGAACAGAACGGGAGGTGAAGTACACAGTACACGGTATTCAACAGAATTTCTATTGTTGCGATGCCATGATGGGGTCTACACACGCCAGCCTTTCGTGTTTTGCTATCGCGGCGTAGTCTCTCGCAGACAGACGCTTCAATATAACCTGATCTCGTACCTCGTAATCGCGGCGGCCGGACGGGTTTTTTTTTTTTTTTTTCACAAGTATTTTTGTAAACTGGCGGAGGACGGAGAAATGTTCATGTGAGTCCTGTTTCACTGACTCGCCGCTATTACCGCCCCGTCCACGCCTCTCGGATCATACTGAAGTTTGAGCGTCTCAAGTGCTGCGTCCACGCACAAAAGAGGGGCGAACCATGCTGATGTGTGCACCTGAGGGACCGCCGCTTCCTTTACGGCATGGGCCTGTTAGGCCATTTACTTTGTATGACAGCAAATGGCCTAACAGGCCTCCTCGGAGGTGCGGAGCCCCTGCTTCTATTATATCACCTTCCTTTTCTAGTCACATGCGGCACCTACCGGTAGCCTGCAGGCGCCGCGCACCGCTCCAGGCCAATATTGGAGCCTCTCATCATCCCCGACCAGCCGCGCTACTGGTTATCCTGACCTCTATGGTGGTTACATTATATTATTCATGCTATATGTATGGTAGATTTGAAACGTACACGCTCCATTCTCCTGGTTTGTTCATCTGCTTCGATTCGCCGGCGCCGTTGGATCGCACCTCCGGTATAATCATCCCTGACCAGCTGCAGTACTGGGTATCCTTACCTTCATGGTGGATACATTATTTTTGTGCTGTATGCATGGTACATTCCTCTAGTTTCAAAGTTGCTGCTTCGATTAGCTGGCGCCGTTCAATCACGCCTCCGGTAGATGTTGACCAGCTTCCTCACTCCATATCCCTCACTTTTACGGCACCAGAGTATACGTGCTGTGTTTTAACTCAACCAGAAATCTTTCCCTTGCCTCTGTCCCGTGTATAGTGATAATGGAGATGATATCGCCGATCGGTGCCTCTGGTGATTGTCATTTGTCGTGCTACTGGTTGCCCTACTACTACAACTACTTGTTACCCGTTATCTATTCTTTCTTGAGTAAAAGCCATGCTATTGCCCGAACCGTCTGACTCACTGTAGCAGGGATGAAGCAGGTGCCTCCGAAATGAAGCAGACACCTCCGATAATTTTTGGGCAGCTTTCTGCCTCACCTGCTTTAACCCCAGACGCTGTACATCCAGTATCATTTCACCTGTTGTAATACGGATGGCTCGGAGAGAAAAAGAAATCTCATGCTACTAGTAGTGGTTGCGATCACTGGACAGTTGGTAGATCTTACCTCAGCCTCGGTTGTGTGCCTCGTCATGGAGGGAGCTGCACTCAGCTCGAGCTCGCCGGCTGCCAATATTCTCGAGTAAATTTAACCTCACCCTCTATATACATAGCAGCTCTAAGTTGAAGGAGGCTCCTGCCTTGGACTAGTGAGCCTGCAGTGAGATCCACAGATGTTCCTTCGGTATCAGAAGATGGATGATTCCCCGAAACCGCCGAGTTTGATGTCAAGTTGAACTTCTGGAGGCTCGGATTAGATCGGCCCGGAGGCGGTCCGGGATTGATCAACCAATCAGCATCTGAATAAACATCGAACCGTCAGGAAATCATATCGTTTGCACCCTATACGCGACGGAATGATGCAGCGATCACATCAGAATACATGCCTATACCGCCCCCGCGGTATGTGACCAAAATATCCCGGATTATTCAAAGATACTGTTGGCGTGCAACAAAGTCGACCGAGTTGAACCACGTTATGCTGGTCAATTCGGCACGAATGCCTCGAAGATTGAGTTCAAAACATGGTAAGAAGAGTTTAACCTCTGGAGTGCTCACACACAGTGGGAATCTTGTTCCTGTGCTCCTACTGCCTGATTCTGAAGAGTATTGCTGAGATACTACACAATGTTCAAAATGTTCGTCTTTATTCCACTCCTGATTGGTCGATCAGTGCCGGCCCGCCTCCGGGTCGAGAGATTCCAACCGACCAACGTCCCTCAAAGGAGGTGATTTTTCAGTCAGTCATGCTTCCTTTTGTCCAAGGGATATTGCCGGCTCATATAAGAGGTCTGTCCTTCCAATCAGAGCCTCTTTCAACATGTCCAGCGCCTCCAATTTAAGGTGCCTGATGCCGGGAGTGACGGATACAGACCGGCCTATGGTTTCATTCGAGATATTTGACATCATGGTTAATCAGTGTTTCCAGACAAAACAGGAGGTTCATTACCACCAGAGGCACCCACCTGGTTTGAATGGTGGTATAAATGACCAAGGACTGTGGGGAGTTATAAATCGGGACCCAAGGACAATGTACAAGAGTAGGTGGCAAAAGGAGCGGTTGAATGGAGCCGGCGAGGGGAGAGAGAGTCAAAAAATCGGAGGCGCCTGATGTCCCCTTTAGAAGCAACCCATGTGTAAACTGAGGGTCTGGATAGCTCTCAATCTAGGCCAAGTCAGTGGAACTCTGCTGGTACTGCCATAGGACTGAGGGATATACAATAGCACAATGTACTTATAGTCAGGTTCAGAGCCTCTGAGTTACTGATAATGGAGCAGCTTTGATGGATACAAGAGGCTGTCGTTTCAAAATGGAACAACATATTGCCGGAACATCCTATCACCCTGTGATACACGAGCGAGATGTGTTCCACAATTCATCGGAGCCGCCAGGCCATAGATGCGGTTGAATGGTGGGTCAGAGAATTGGAACTTCCGAAGGTACACAATGCACTAGACATAATTTAAAAAGAGTAATGTATTCACCACCAAGTAGGAATACCGCATACTGCCAAATGTCTAAGATGATCAGAGGCTTCTGGGCGGTGTGCGGCGCCTGCAGGCTACCGATAGGTGCCGCATTGACCATAAAGGGAAAGTGACATCATAGAAGCACGGGCTCCGTACCTCCGAGGAGGCCTGTTAGGCCATTTGCTGCCATACAAATTAAATGGCCTAACAGGCCCATGCCGTAAAGAAACGGCGGTCCCTGAGGTGGATGTGTGTCCGCAGTGGGCGTTGGATAGCATAATTTGCCGCTGCGCAGCGGTTGACAGCGGCCTAGACCCCCCCCCCCCTTTTTGTGTCTAGCTAGGTTTGACTTATTCACAAGGCTTGGATATTAATAATTGAGTATATTCTGGTCGGCTCGCTCTGCAATGCATCTGGATATGTTGGATGCTCCTGGATGTCGACTGCGCCCAAAGCTAAATGTGATTGCGAGTGATATTTTCCTCGATGGTCGCGCTGATAATATGCGCAAGTTCTTGAGCGCCACAGAAAACCCGAGATAACCAGGCAAAACAACGAATCCATTGGTGAAGCACGTCAAAACTAATTCAAGGGAAGATAACGAGAGACCCGAAGAGTGAAGTAGTTGTAGAACAAAGGGAACAGGCAATCACACGGGCAATCACGTCCCGTAAGTATGTAATGGGGTAACTCATGCAACCTCTGTGTCGTCGGCATTTTTAGGCTCTGGAGAACCCGCGCTGTTGTCCTGGGCTTTCTCCTTCAGCGGTGGGACAACGTTCTCCATGAAAACCAGTTGTGCCGCCGTCAAAAGCGCAAGAACTCCGAACAGAAACCAAAATCCTGCTTTACGTCCAACGTAGCTGGGTGGCCCGCCATGCGTTTTCTGGACGGTGGTTTGGATGGAAGTGATTATAGCTGTTCCCGCCGCGCAACCAAGCTGGAGTGAGCAGTTGAACAAGGCTCCTATAACGCCCGCGGACCCAGGTGGAGTGGAGGCAAAAATGGCGATGCTGCGAGGAGCGTTGGTCCGAAAAATTGGAAGAAAACGAGATAAGCTTACTGACTTTACTGTAGTGAAAGCGATTGTGATTCCTGAGGTCCCGATGCAGAATGCGACGAAAGCAAATCTCCAGAATTGGTGACAAAAGGCAAAGCTAGTTTTTCCTGGTGTGCCATTGTTCGTAGTTCGAGCCTCGCCGCACCAAAAATGACAATTTCCTCTGGAGCTCTCGCGATCTGTTCGAACAATGCAATACCATTCGCGCATGACCCATCCGTTGATATCGTACTAGGTCAATGGGTAGATCGAAAAGGCTATGAAGTTGGTATTACTGTACGAAAAACAGATCCAAATGCGACAAATGTTGTGCTACATCTTTGTTAACAGATGGCCTTGTTGCTGCATGGAAATCTCTTTGCAGATGACGGCGAGACTATTGCCGAGCCGTCTGAAATCGTCGACCTAGACACAAATATCAGACAGGCAAAGAGCTCACAGAAGGACGAACACGAACATCGTTAAAGATTTGTGCGCTTGCGCGAACCCACCATTTACCGTTATGATAAAAATGAGCGGCATAAACTCCGTGGTCGTTCAGAAGCTTGGCTTCAAAAGCACTCATGATGTCGCCCGTGGGCTGAATTTCGCAGGACAGAGGGAGTTGTACGTTTACCTGAAGAAATGACGGTTTAGCTGGAAACAGGGATGTGTTCACTTGCGATTTACCATGTTTGCGATGAGTTCACCGGGGCATTCCGTAGAATCCATGACCTCAGTGCGGAGAGTCTTGGCCAGAAGCTCTCCTCCTGCAATGGCAAGATCGTGGCAGTAATCGATGATTTTATCTTCGCCTAGTGATGCTCTGAAATCAAGTGCTGCATGAAGGACCTTCAATGACGAGACTCCTGAGCATATGCGTAATTCACTGACCAAATGGGGCGCTGAGGAGGGACACCAGATCAGCCGAACCGTTCCCTACCCCCACGTTAATCAAGGGCAAAAAAAAATGGAGCGGAGGCAATCGGCTCACAATAGAATAATGGTGCAAAATCGGGGCAGTCTTCGTCCTGCGCAGGGGGGAGTTTCAGGCCAGGCGGAATAGAATGTTTGATAAGATGCTGGTTTCGTCGTGGAACATGTAGCACCCCGGAACCTCTGCGGGCGTACAACCATTTACTGCAATTCTTCCATAAAAATTGAATCAGCGAGTAGAGTCTAATTCAAGAAGAAACCAACTCTACCGATATCCAGAAGTCTGGTCGTACGGTAGCCAGATCGATATCTTTCTCTTGTCCGATTGAATGTGCAGCATCGACAATGCTCAGAGCCCCTTCTTCGTGACATATTTTGACCATTTCCTTCCAAGGCATCGTAACACCTGGAAATGAGACGATAGAGTCGAAAAGAGCCACAGTCTTCGAACCCGGGTTCCTTTGCTGCTGTACCCGATGAACCATCCAACGAAAGTCACGGAGAATTTCCGCGTGGGATGTAGGAAATCGGAGAATCATGAGTTCTATCTTGGGCCCCATCAAGAAATTCACATTGGCCGCGATTGACGGGAAGGTGGTATTGGCTGCAGCAATGAGCGCTTGAATGAACCGAATGCTGGGGAGACTCACGCATTATCAGAACATCGCCTTGGTTCCACTCGAAGTTGTGGAGAATTGTAGCGATGCCCACGGAAACGTTGGGCACCAGCACAATCTCGCCTTTGGGCACAGACAGGTACTGAGCGAGACGGGTACGAGCCTCGTCGACTCGGCGGTTATATTTTAGGCGGACGAATTTGTCAGGATTGGACTCGATTTCCGCGCTGAGGTCATTACAGCATTTTGCAACGAAGCATGGGAGTGCGCCGAATGATCCTAGAAGCGATGTTCAACTCCAGCAAAAGGGGGTTTTTCAACAAGCTAACCGGCATTCAGATTCACATATTGACGATCCAGTTGAAACAGCTGGAGCATTTCATGCCCAAATTTTGGTTCCATAAGACTGACGGCGGCGACATGAGCGAGCAATATATAACTTGAGACTTGTGACTCACACTGGACGGAACATCAATCTGTCAAACAAGTGTCTCGCATCTGGATCCCACCCGAGAATAGCCCGGAGAACACTATAGTATTAGAGCATATCTGCAACGCAAAAAATGGCCCATCGGATTTTTGCAATCAACGCTCAGATTTAGCCGAGTGGAGTGACTGATGTGACAAGCTTGACCTTCACCTCCAGTCTCAGGCTCGGGTATCTCCCCAGGATACGGAGGGATGCCTCTGTGACCTCGATTACTGGCCTCTTGAAAAAGAACTGAGCAAGAAGGGGGGATTTTGAGACCTGGGACGGGTTTTTGGGTGCTCTGCCGCTCGGCTGTTCCTTTTTTGGCTGTCACAAATTTCTGAAATCACCCATCAAATTTTGACGTTTTCGTGATTTTGAGGGCTTTTGAGAGCTGCAGATACTTATGCTCTCAGAAATATCTCTCAGCGGAAACATGCACAGCTTCTGACCATCATCTCGAAAACGACCTCATCAGAACTCCTTCGAGTCCGAGAAGACCCCGGCCACCTGACACCGTCTTGTACCCCTCATGTATAGCTCGAACCCGGCAGCGCATCCAGGTTCTCCCACTCGTCACCTATGTCTGGGAAATCCCACATCCGAGCACTCTTGACCCTCATTAACTCTGCCGCTGAGGCTGCCATCGTAGAGTACGATAAGAGTGGGCATGACATTCCCTCTTTGGCGTCGACCGAGCCCCATCCACTGGATACGAGCGACGATACGTCCAACCTGAAAAAGGCTCTTCGCCTTCTCGAGGTGACGTCTCTATATCCGGTGCTCGCCCATCTCATATTTTGTACCAGGGAGCATGCGATCAGCTCTGCGTCGCGTTGGCGCCTCCGCACCACACTATGATGAACGTACGGTGTCTTGTCATCTTCGAACCACGAGTCGCATTAAGGGAACGTTCCAGCGCGCCCAGAACGCAGAATGGGCCTGCATACTCATCGTTATCGAGGCTCGCATCGTTGATGCTCTAAGTGGCCACCCTCAAGGACTCCCCGTGAATGAACTCTCCAAGATCGTCAACATCGAGGCCGGGAAACTTGCCCGCATCCTCCGTCTTCTGGCAACCCGAAACTGTTTTATCGAAGGTGTGTCCTGATGCTTGCTCCAGGCAGATACTCATGTGATCCATGGGACAGTCGACACCAACGTTTTCGCCAACAACAGACTCTCTCTTACCTTACATTCTTCCAACCCTGTACGAGACCTTGCCCATTGCCACGTCACTCTTACACCTAAAGCGGCGACGGTTCTGTATCAAAACTTGACGGAACTGCCTTACGGACCATCTTACGAGTTCCGTATGGCTCCCTTCATGCACGCGGTACAGGACGAAGGAATTATTGGCGGATTCTTTGACTGGCTCCAAGCACACGTTCGTATCCCTTTCTTCCTAAATTACACCATCCGCTAATTCAATTCATTAGCCGGAGAAACGATCTGTATGTCTGAATTCTAACGTGGGACCTTCCCTCTGACTTTGTGATTATCCATTAGACTTTCGGTAGGGCGATGGTCGGCATGGGAAGGGTCATGGGCTCTTCTGGGGTTCTTTATAGTGGGTACCTTTTTCATCCGTCTCGACATGCATTGACTTTGGCCCAGATTATGATTGGAACAAGTGCACAACGATTTGCGACGTAGGATCCGGAGTCGGAAATTTTGCCCTACCTTTTTCCAAGAGATATCCGCATGTCATGATCTCTCTTCTCGATCTTCCGGGACCCATCTCGCAGGCCAAAGAACTCTGGAGCAAGGAAAACCCGACCGCCGTGAATTCAGGCAAGGTGCAATTTGTCGAAGCAGATTTTTTCAAGCCCATCCCTGTCAAAGAAAACGACATATACTACGTACGTTCTTGGGACACTTCAAAGAGCCTTTCTGACTCTTCATGCACAGCTCGGTACGCATGCGATTATCTGACATGTTCTGGCTTTTGAAAGGGAGCTCCACAGCAAATATTCTCCACAACTGGCCGGATGCTCCGGCCATGACTATTCTGAAAAATGTGCGAGCAGCTATGGGGTCACACAGTCGGCTCTTGATCCGTGAGTTCTCCAACCGCTGCTTCATATCGCTGGATTAGCTGGCTTACTGGTGGATTGAACCAGACGAGTATGTGATTCAGCCGCTTCACCGCAAGCCAGCGGACGAAGGCGGATTGAAACTTGACGTCGTATGTGACCCGGCTCCAATCATCCTGATAGTTCTCTCTTTACACGAAGGTCTAGGCACCGGAACCGCTATTGCCAAATTTCGGAAATGGCAATGTGCGAACTCACTATCAGGATTTTACCATGCTTGTCACCTATAACTCCAAAGAGCGCACTTTGGATGAATTCTCCGCAATGGCGTAAGTCCCTACTGTCCCGGAAATATATATGTTCACTTCACATTTTTACGTGTAGTGCGCAAGCCGGTCTCTCCTTGGACGGCGTCTTTGACATGGGGGAGACATCGTTGCTGCAATATGCGCCGATTCGTGCGAGTGCCGAATTTGTTAGTTTCGCCGCCAAGCTTTGACTCCTGTGACTCTGAAATTATGTAGTATGGAATCATGACCTGTTGCCCTCTTCCGTATCCCGGAGATTACGTACGACCGCACCGTCGAACCTTTTATGGGTGTTGTGTTCGTTTCCCCCCATGTGTTGACGCGGGATGTCTATCTTGATCTTCAAACTCCCAGTCCGGCGTTTTGGCGTTTCCCGACACAGCGGTGCCGGTAAACTCGGACTTCTCAAGGACTGAATCACCATCAGTCTCTAAACTTGGAGGCGCTGGAGCGGTTCGCCCGGTGGATGAAAATCAACTCGCTTCTATCAGAACGCGGTCTGCAGATACCCGTATTGTGGAACTTCGCCCCTGGCTCAGATCGCTTCACCTGGGCCTCGCATCTGGACAGTTGAGTACCTTGACATCAGTGCCTGTTTGGTCGCAACCGTGTGCAGTTATATTTTCTCATTGCTATTTCCTATTCTATATCTTCTATCTGAAGCCATATATCCTCGGACGGCGCACACGACGGATTAGATCATAATGCAGATACCATGGCAGTGTTTGCGGAATGTAATAAAGATAGCGCACTGACTCCACATACAACTACAGTCGACCGAGGGTGCCCTACCATGGCCGCTCACGAGATACCGAGACTTCTCCTAATTGATTCGTACGATTCCTTCACTTTCAAGTGAGTTTTTATCGTCAGTGTATCAAAATTCCGTTTAACAACAACCTATTTCAGTCTGGCTGCCCTGTGCCTCAAAGCCATTCCAGGGTGTCGCATCCATATCATTAAAAACGACCAATTTGAATTGAAACGACTCCTTCCTCTCCTGAAATTCTTCTCGGCCGTCGTCGTGGGGCCTGGACCTGGTTCACCGGAGATACCAGAGGATATTGGGGTCGTCAGGCATCTATGGAACACCGATTGTGCCGACCTCATCCCTATTTTCGGGGTGTGCCTAGGACTCCAAAGTCTAGGCATCTCATTTGGTGGACAACTTCGCCGTTTGAGCGTGGTCAAACACGGTCAAATATCCACCGTAAACCACAATGGGATAGACCTGTTTTCGGGCGTCGGACCAGTTCAGGCCGTGCGGTACCATTCGCTTCATATCCACCTTGACGAAGGCTTCGGATGCGAACTAGAGAAGATTGCTTGGACCTTCGACCTGCAGGATAATGGCGAGGTGATCATGGGTTTGAAGCATAAAACTCGTCCCTTCTGGGGGGTTCAATATCACCCAGAGTCAGTGTGTACAAATGGAGGAAGTGACTGCGTCATACGGAATTTTTGGATGTTGGCGCAGGGATGGGCTGATAAACACAATCGGAAGGCTCTGCCTTGGAACACCAACACATTGGCCTCCCTTCTCCCCTCCTGGCCAGCTTCCATTTCACCACCTCCCGTCCCTGCATCACCTCGAGAAACCAGCTCCATTCCCGCAGCACTCACATCCGTGCATCACCTACAGCATTTTCAACTGCCGCGAGCCTGCGAGCTGCTCGGGGCCACGGACGAACATTCGCCATTCATTGTTCTTGATTCCGCCGCGAAACCTGGCCGATTTTCGATTATCGGTTGCATCAATTCTACATCGACTCGTATTACCTATCGTATGGGATGCCCGCACGTCTTCCTATCTTTCGAAGGACAGCAAAAACAGGAACGGCTCTCCTGCGACATTTGGTCCTGGTTGTCCGACTTCATGCAATCGCGAAAAGCCAATGGAAACCCAGATATCCCTTTCTGGGGAGGTTTGGTCGGCTATATGAGCTACGAGGTTGGCGTTGCTGGCTTGGGTATTCCCCTCGTAGGCCATGAACGCCACCCCGACATCAATTTGGTGTTCGTGGAGCGCAGCGTGGTATTTGACCACGAGACTGGAAATGCGTATGTCCAGTCTTTGTGCCTGGACGATTTTGAATGGGTATCCGAGACTGGACATATACTCCTCAAAGCTTGCTGTCCTACTGCACCCACCTCTTTCCCAAACGGCACTCTGAAAGTCTGGCCCAATCCAAAAGTCCAAACCTATTTTATCCCTGCCGGAGAAGACCAGATATATCGCCCAAATCGAACAGGCGAAGGAGTTTCTATTCTCCGGAGACTCTTACGAACTCTGCCTGACGGCGCGTGCCAGAATCACATTTCCTTCTCCGCCACCCATCGAGACTTCATCCTCATGGACACGATATAAACTTCTTCGCTCGACCAATCCTGCACCTCATGCGGCGTACATGCGGCTTCACCCGACCACGTTTCTCTCATCATCCCCTGAACGCTTCATCTCCTACTCTCGTCCTCCCAATACTTTGTGCCAGCTGCGTCCTATTAAAGGCACTGTCCACAAAGCAGAACTATAACCCGTGAAATTGCTGAGGAGATGCTTGTCGGCAGTGCGAAAGAGGTTGCAGAGAACCTCATGATTGTCGATCTGATTCGCCATGATTTACATCGGGTGGTCGGCGAGAACGTCAAAGTAACCCAGTTCTGCGGTGTTGAAGAATATCAGACGGTGTTTCAACTCGTCAGTGTTATCGAAGGACAGTCCCGAGAAAACTCGGTTCGGCCGTCCAAGAAGAATCTAGGATGGGAGGTGCTGCAGAACAGTTTGCCACCAGGTCGGTGTACCGCTTTGTTTTTTTGCCTCTGATATTGAATGCTCTGCAGGTAGCATGACTGGTGCACCCAAGAAGCGGAGTGTCGAAATTTTACAGTCACTTGAAGACGATCCACGTGGCATAGTATTCTGGAATTTTTGGCTACTGGTGTGTCGGCGGTGGGGGCGATTGGTCCGTTACAATCCGTAGTTGCTTCAAGTACGAGGATCCTTCCAAGGTCGGCACAGGGTCGGACGAAGTGTGGGTGTTGGGAGCGGGTGGAGCAATCACAGCTCTTTCCGATCCTCAAGCAGAATGGGATGAGATGAACACCAAACTGCAGTCGGTCCTAAAGGCGTTCGATGTTTGAAGGGTGTCAGATTATTCATGTGTATGCAGACAATGACCTTAGACTATGGATTGACCACAGCGGTAGAACCTGAATCTGACCTCGAATTCTTATTCATGGTGGTGGCTAAACGAAATCACAGAGTCCGTGAAACATGAAATTTTGGGCTGGAGACGTCCAGGTCACTTAAAGTGCTTCAATTAGCAGTCATGTGGATAATTTATGGCCAAAGTTTCCCGGACGCGACGTACAAAATTAGTGATGTCGTGGGTCAAGGCTCAAACCCAAGCACGACCCAAGTCCGGCTCTTTGAGCTGGACACAGGCCCGACTGACCCAAGGTAGGGCCTCAAGCCCGGGTCGAGAGGGATACCTTGACTACCTGAATTTTGGTGAGCGAAATAAGAGCATCCGGGAAATGGGATTGATGGGAACCGTGGCATTGTTGGCGGCAATTCAAGGCCATCAATTGCCATCAACGGCATCAATACGGCTTCATTCCTCCCGGGACGTTGTCTAATGAACACCCGCCTCGTTCGCCCTCAACCCGCGCGCCCGCCCGTCTCCTCGTCTTGGATCTGGTTTCGTTCGTCTGTCTCGTAATGTTTGTATTCTTAGACCGCCTTCAACCGCACCCACCCCCATTCCCATGACATGCGCTCGTACACGGCCTCGAGACCTTCATGCAGCCTCGAGCTCGGCCGTGGGCATGCTCATATCACATCTCACGCCAAGGCTACCCTCCATGCCCGTACGTCATCCGTCCGCTGGAGCCTCCGCAGCGCGCGTCGTGGCCTGTCCTCTGCTCCGTCGCCAGATAGCGCATCGCATGTCTACCTCCGTCGGGATATCAAGCGCCTGCCACCCTCGCTCGCGCACGGGCAGACGCCTGCGCCGAGTGTGGGCGCCATCCTCACCTTCTCACTCGATGATGTCGAAAGGCGACTGCGCGCGCGGAATTCTGGGGACTTAGACGGGGATGCGGACGGATCGTTACTACGTTACCGAAGGTGCGTTTCTTTGTCTGTTTTGTGTGTTGTTTTATTTATGGAGACACAGGCAAACGGCCTCCGCGAGCTTTCGGACGAGGGAAGTCGTGATCCTTGGGCAGGCGGGCAAAATTGTTGGTTACGCGCTGGAGAAGGTGCTTGCGCCAGCGCAGGAGCTGGCTGGGCTCGAGCGCACGGTACGCATCTGACGGGCACTTACTTATTTGTGAGTTGCCGCCCTTGTTCGTTACTGGACCAACGAGCCCGCGCGCCTCGCTCACGCAAACCTTGGAAGAGGGCACGCTCGTCGCATCCACCTCGCGCGGCGCCAAGGCGCTCAACGCCGGCGGCGGCGTCACGACCGTCCTCACCGCCCACGCCGTGACCCGCGGGCCCGCCATCGACTTCCCCTCGATCGTCGAGGCGGCGCGCGCGCGCGCGTGGATCGCGAGCCCCGAGGGTCACGGAGCGACGTTCCTCGGTGGCGTCTCGTCCCGATATTTTCGAGGGAGACACACGTCGAGACAATTTGCGTCTGGTCCGCGTCGTAGCCCGTTGTGTTTGCTCTGAAATGGGTCATCCAGGGTCGTTCGTGGAAAGATTAGATGTGAATTAAAAGCCCCATAATTACAGATACATTGTTCTAAAGAAAGAGGAACTTAAAGAGGTAACATGTCGTGTGTCCGTCACAAAGCAATCTTCCCGCTCAGCCTGCGTTCGACGCAATACTTGAGAAGTGCTCGTGAATTGAGGGATTACAAGTCATAACACATTCAAACTCCGCCGAAGTGTGCCGCTTGCCCGTGGCAATCCCAACACCCAGATCTTGTGAGTGAGGCAGTAAACGTGGTGACCTTGCAACACGTCAGAGGGGATGAATGTGATCGAGCCAAATTACAGGATCGGGTTCTGGGAGTTACCGGATTAAGGAAGGAGTCTACCATGTCAAACCCAGCGAAAGTCGCAATTTTTGAGCTCCGAGGTTTCAACGATGGTCTATCGTTTTCCAAGTATATACCGACTCGACCGTGACAAAGTGCAGGAGGCCGGGATGCCTTGGAGCATATCATTGAAGTACTTCCTGAGATCGGACATACATCTTCTCCGAACGAAAGATGTACAACAGTCCATTGACGACTCCAACTTCTACTTTTGGCGTTCAATTGAGCTCGATGGTTATCATGTGCTGTAAGAGTTTGATGCGATTCGAACCGTCGGTCGACCATGGACCTAGATTGGCTTTGTGGTCTACAGTTGCGTTCTGATTGATCTCACTTCAACAGCCGTTTCGATCCTGAAGTGGGGATCAGCGTCAACCTGATGAACCAGCCTTTGTCCCTTATTATGCTAGCGTTCCCGCACTACTTCCATTGTGGCTTGGAATATATATATATGACAAGATGTGCCGCCGCTTCGCTCCGGCAACTCGGAAATGGAAAACGAGATGTTATTTCGGGTGCACCATAGAAATGTGGAAAAAGGGTAGAAAATTTAATTTACGCAGACAAAGAGTTCTCGGAATCAGACACCTGATGGTCAGCCACCAACTGTAGGAATACCTGGAGTTGGATGGAGAACACTAGATGAAAGCCAGTTCTCCCTTCGGACTGTTGACGGTCGCAGATCAAGAACTGGAAAATATCTGTTCGGCATACCTCAGACATTGGAATTCCAACCGAAGACGAATGAAAATTTGTCGGCCACAAAAGAAGCGGGCAAGTATACAGCAGGCCAAGGGAATTGATATCATCCGCAATGATAGAACGTCGCTGAAGAGACACCGGGAATACCCGAACACACTCGCAAGGATTGACTGCGGGGCAGGAATTGTTGCAAACCGTGTCCACTGATTACCGCAGCCCAGCATAGAATAGAGCAGTTTGATTTGACCCGAAGAGGAACCTCCCACTATCATGCAGAGGTGTTTAGATAATGGCCTGAATAATTCGCAGAAACAATGTTGCGAATCCAACAAATTTGAGGGCAAGAGAATGGGCTAAAGATTGACGGCCTGAACGAAAGAAATGGGGACCTTTTATACCTCGAGAATCTTCGGCGAGTCTACGTGGCCCCGGCGGCACCACGACACAACTACGCTGCGCCGCGGGCAGCAACTGCGACAAACTGCGATTAACTGTGCCTGTCAAGAAAACTGCGCGCAAGGTGAGCAGTTGAGCCGCATGATGTGATTCGCCGTCCCGTGGTGTTCTGCGGCAAAGTTTGCGCTGTGGATGGGGATAGCTGAGCGGCCAAATGTGGCAATAAGTCAAGACTCTATAATATATGACTTGGTGGGTCCGCACGATCACCGCGACTCGGCGCAGTCTAGTACATTGGCCTGTGCTTGGCTTCAAATAATTGTTCCGGCCGGAACTGAGCTACAAAACGCATTCGTGTCTTCAAGCCGGGCCCCACGGAAGGTTCCATCAGTTTCATGAGTTGTAGATGGATGAAACGCAGTAGAATGCTCACTGTCGGAATTCCCAAATTAGCGCCACAAAATGTGATTCCCACCCGGTCTGTGCTACATAACATCAGGAAAACCGAATGTAACTATAGGCGCTATGGAGCGCTTGATAGCGCTTGATACCACTTGACAGCACTACATAGTGGCCATAGTTACATCTGGTTTTCTTGATGAAGGATCAGCTTTAATTACCTTTCAGTCCTGCGAATCTCACGAGCTTGACGCCCATGCGAAGTTCGCCTGGATGCTGTAAGCACAACCATGGTAATGTGTGCCCGGATTCTGATACATTCTGATTTTCACATACAACTTGTATGATACAACAAGACGAGACGACCAAAGCGTACCAAGTTGAACTTGTATTGGGACTAAGATAGTCAAGTCGAGAAATCGGTGTACCACCACGAATCAACCATCCTGACCGAGTCAGGTGGCAGTAGTCCTATTCTTCCCCAAATTTCCCACATACAACGGATCCGCCGCAGGGCTTCCATACAGTGAATCAATTTCTTGTTGGTACTGAGCAAGTATGATAGCTCGCTTCGGTGAATGTTTTTGGTTTAAAACGAATGGCTTGGAAGGTTTGGCGACGATTATCATCTGCCACAAAGTCATAAATATTCCGGGAGTATCTGAAGCGAAGAATCCCTACATCCTTAGCTATGTTGCAGTGACCGATATTGATATTTTTGACACAGGGCCTGTTTCGATATGAGATCCGAGTCAGCCTCTTTCAACCCAGAGTTTCATCTTCTTACCAAACTTCGTCGCGGAACTTTTCTAGAGCCATAATATCATCATGTTGGAAAATGAACTCAACCGATAGCTCAATGAGAACACCACAAGCCATCCGATGTTGCCCAAATATGATAGCAGCCGATATAGGCCCGATGCTCAGCAAGTGTATTTTCTTCGCCGCAGATTAGCAATTTGAGACATCTACAATGGTGCAATTACCGAGAGCAGTTGGGTGCACCTAGCTGAAATTCAGGACCGGCTGTAAGGATTATAGAAAATTCTTACAATTTCTCCTGTCGCAAGCATAATTTGATCATCGGACCGACCTTACATTGGACTTAGTAATAGAAAACCAAGAAATTGCGAAAGCGAACCTAGGACCTTCCAACGACCGCCCTGAACAGCATGCGGAATAAGTATATCTCCCGTATTGAAGGCCGGTCTTCCGTCCAAACTGTCATTAATGCATGGCAAATCATGCTTATTGGTAGCCTTGGCTTGGAAGTAAGCGTGCATTTCGTCAATTTGGACGGAAATTCTACCATTAACAGTAGCTTGTAGCTCCCATCTCCAATGGGGATGAACTCCGGAGAACACTGCGGGCTTATCTCGAAATACTCCCAGCCAATCTCCGCAGAATAATCTGTCCCGTAGATAAGTCAGACATGTTGCGGGTGAACAATGACTCAGAGGAAGTGTACCAGAGATCATACAACTAATCTGTCCTGCCTCCGTCCTTGAGAAGCCTGAGTCGACTGTCAATGCGGTGTGTTATAAAACGTACGAGCCATATGTTGGTATCAGCTTAATACCAGCAGTGGTCAAGGCATCTCCAATCGCCTTGCTCACGAGTTTTCCCCCAAACATCTATGGTAAGATACTAATGGAGTTGAACGAAAAATTTGGGTAAACGTTGCTTACTATGCCCTTCATCGAGGCCAGGAAGGGAAATTTAGATGTATCGCGATACCATTCCTGGGTCCGGATGAGCTTTGGCCATGAGGCAGGTTAGTTTACGTACTTGAATGAACCGTGGGTTGGCAAGAGCGTAAGTGGGTTTGGCGGCAAGGTACCCTTGGTATACGGCTTCAGGAGTTTGAACCACAGCCGGAGTTCTGGGCTGGAATGTTGCCAGAGTATAACCACATGTAGACTGCGGGTGTGAAGCATGAGTATAAGAGTATTAGGATGCGAACTCTTACACCGAAAAAGATGAACAAAAGACCAAGGGTGTGGAAGAGTTCCAAACCATGGCATCCGAAAACTTCGCTGCACAGGGTTGCTTACTGAAGACTGCTTCTATTAGAATGACAGTTTAAAACAAAAGAAATCCAAGACATACGCGCAGCTCCTGCAGTCTGCAAATTTCCGCGCGACGTCCAGCGAACAGCTTTGGGATATTCTGATGTAGAGGCTGTGACCAGAATGAGTGAAGCCCTGAAAGCAATACTACTTGTACACACAAGACGAATGAACAATGAAGGATGTTGCTGACATGTCTACCACACGCGCTGGTAGACGAACCATGGGGCAATCTACCCCGTACAAGGACTCGAAGGTTGGCATTGGAAATAGCTGCGCAGACACAGATGGGTTGAATTTGTTTGCTTCCTTGATCGCCGCTTGAGCGATGTGTCCAATGTGAGTTTCGGTGCTGACTAGGATGTGCTGGACGTTATTTGTTGCTATGAGATATCCTAAAACGTTTGCGGAGAAACGAGGGGACAAGGGGAAGACAACAATTCCAGCTCGGACCATGCCCAACATGGTTGTGATTGTCGTAATAGTATCTGAAGTACATCAGGATTTATGGTTTCTTCAGAGAGGACAATACCGGAAGTGGCCAAGATAGCAATGACTGTGGCATGCGTGTCGTCGAATGTGGACATTCCCGTAATTTCCCGAACATATTTGCCGGCACGGTGGAAGGCCGGGGAGAAGAATTCATAAGTGATGTTTTCGACTCCATCCTCCGTCGCGTACTGGAAGAGACAGTGATCGGGGTTATTGAGCGAATGCCATTCAAATATCTCGGGGATGGCCAAAGTGCCGTCCAACGGAGGAGTCTGAAATTTGCATGCTTCAGTCCCATGAGTGCAAGGTGGCTTCGAAGGCTGTTCGAGCGAGCAGTTTTGAGTGGCCATATTCTCGGATGTCGTGGTGTTGGTATTGGGATGGACGGTGGATTAGTAGATGCTTGGTCGACTTGCAGACATTTTTGTCTAATACACAGCCCTGGCGAACCGGTTCATAGTTGTTTCGGCCCGATTATTGCTTCCGGCTTGGCTCGAAGCTTCCAATCTGATCGCTTGATCGCCACTAATTTTGTTCAACGCCTCCAACAATCATGTTCATCGGCTTGGTGCGTCTGACCCCGCTGGACACCGCAATCGCCACCGAGTGAAGTTTTCGAGCTTGGAATAGCCGTCCTGACAAAGGAATTGTTCATGGTCATGCCACACTTTGTCACGATCCATGCAAATACCACCTGTTCGTTTTGATGGACACCCGTTTCACTCATTCTTCCCTCCCCATTCCTACACCTCACTGAATGGCGACCTCTTCCAGCAACAAGGCAGTTGACATCCGGATGGGCTCGGAGACTCATTTACGAGATGAATACAATCCTCTGGTTGCACAGAGTGTCGCTCGGAAAGGCCTCATTCTCTTCTTTCTGTGTCTTGCTCAGTTCTTGGACACCTTCATGAACTCAGCCCTTTTTGCTGCAATCCCGCCAATTTCAGTCGACCTCAACATCACCAATGCAAATTCCGTGTGGTTGATCAGTGGATATCAGCTCAGCTTTTGCAGCATTGCTGCTGGTGGTACGTTGGATTAACAATGACCTATTTGACGCTGCTCATAGAACTCCGCAGAGCGGACGTCTCAGTGACCTCTATAATCCTAGTATGTGTTCCACCGTTGATATACACAATGCCAACGTCCATCTTTCAAGAAATCGTCTTCTCCATCGGAGCCACTCTCATTGGCGGTCTATCTTTGGGGGCCGGATTCGTTCGAGCTGAAGTCCCTCTGATCGTCCTCCGTGTTTTGACCGGCATCGGTAGCCTCCTCCCTTTCCCTTGGTTTTGGATTGATGCTGATTGGCTGCCCTTAGGTGCCGCCTTGACGGTTCCTTCTGCACTTCACCTAATTGTGCATATGTTTCCGGATACAGGAAGTCAGGCAAAGGCTATCGCAGCATTCGGTGACAGCGCGGCGTTCGGAAATGGTGCGTACGGATTGGGCATCGTGTTTAATGCCGGTTATGGCATGAATCTTACCTTGCCCTTTCGCCCATCGGCAGGTTTTTGGATCGAATACAGCTCTCTCACTGCCCGCAACTGTAACCGGATGGACAATGGATCAACAAGATTCGAGTTCAATTTCAAACTGTGCATCGTCGATGCCGAACTCGAGTTCCTGTTGGCAGATTCCTAAAGATCCTTTTTTTTTTTTGGTGGTACGATTAGGCCAAGAGCAACTAACAATAGGTTTGCCCTCCGGACTCGCGTGAATATAGGATCCAGGGAGACACAGACAAAACACCATCCAGAGAAAGGCACACTGCCGGGCTGCTAGGCTAACCGACACGGTTGCGGAGTTGGTTGTGGGTTTTGCTTGATCCTTACGCTTTCCGAATATACTCTTATGTCAGTTTCAGAACACGATTTTATTCAAGAGCGACCGAAGCAGAATTCAGGCCTCATACTCAACACAAACGCAACGTCAAGACACTGCACTCTCACTCGCCGTGGGGCTGATACTGTAGCATTTAATTCAATTCGTATGTCACAGGTCACAGCCCTAAAATTTTACGAATTTTTTCGTACTGGTCACAGGTCACCGGAGCCATATACGAATACTTCAAACAAGTCACAAAATCGCCATAAAATGGCCCCAAAAATCGAATTTCCCCTCCGCGCCGCCTGCTTGCCATCAAGCGGCGGCGCAACGTTTCCACGCATGATAAATTATCCTCACGTGTCAGGAAGACCAGTCTGCAGAAAGAGATGTCGTGAAATTCCGAGATGATTATGTGAGTAAAATCTCCTATTTTAATCCCAAATGAAATATGAGTACTTTGAACCATTCTACAACGACCTGGGGAGCAGATATGCATACTGAGGCCTGCGAACTTTCGGCCGATTTACGAAAAAAATGGGTGTCACGCCCGACCCGGCCCAAATACGAAATCTGGATTTCGTACGTCGCGGTCACAGGTCACAGGTGGGTACGAATTGAATTAAATGCTACAGTAATTGCGAGAAGAAGACTCTTCAAGTTTCTACTCGTAGCTCGGCTGCGGAAAGGGACAGTTTCGCGTAAGTTTCCAACTTCCAAGAGGTGCTGCGTGTGCTGGGATCTTCTTGGATTTGCAAGGTGTTGAAACTTGCTTGAACTGATGATGCATGATGCGAGGTGATGGGATCACGGCCACTTGTGCACACTCTACAAGTTCTCTGCAAATACTCTGCAGGAAACTCGTTGCTACGATTAACCGAAGAGGTAATACAGTACCTCCGGTGCTCATCATGTGGTGCGTTACTGCCTGTGCTGGAATCTTCTTGGATTTGCAAGGTGTGTTGAAACTTGTTTGAACTGATGATGCATGATGCGAGGTGATGGGATCATGGTCCACTTGCACACTCTACAAGTTCTCTGCAAATACTCTGCAGGACTGCTGCTGGACTCGTCGCTACGGTTAACAGAAGAGGTACAGTACCTCCGGTGCTCATCATGTGGTGCGTTCCTCAGATTTCGCTGCACCCGATCGCTCCCAGGCTCGGCTCTCCCACCATCCAACATATAAAAGGGTGGAAAGGTAGGCCAAAACATTATCCTCTCACTTCTCTTCTCTGATATCCCGCCCTCTTAAAATGATCGCAAAAACTTCCGTCCTCGTTGCAACCCTCCTGTTCGTCGCTGGTGCTCAGGCTCAGTGCGGCAACGCCGGTGTCGGTGAGTTCATTCTGACTCTTCTTCCGAGCTCGACACTGATCTCTTGACCCGTTCCAAGGCGTTGGAGCTGAACAGCTCTGCTCCTTCAGTGGCAAAAACGTCAGTAAGTGACCTTTCCCCCTTACCATGAACCACTAGACTCACAACCGGCACAGTCTGCGGTGAACTCTTCGGGTTCATCACCAAACGTAAGTTCCTCGAGGCTTCTGCATGGTGTGCTTAACTTACTGAATGATGCTCCATTCGTTCCTTCCAGCCGGCAGCTGTACGTCTCGTTATCCCACCAAAGCCGTTGCTAGCGCTGACTAGGGCCTTTGCTTGCAGGGGACCAGGCCGCTATCAAGCACGACCTGAGCATCCTTCCCGGGGACCTGTGCGGCGACTACCAGGGCACCCCCGGCTTCGGCCCCGCGCACACGACCTGCAGCGGCAATACCGTGGTCCGGATCACTCCCCCCAACGCGGGCGAATACACTCGCTGCGACTCCGCGAACATCGTCACCGGCGTGCGTAATACTCCTCTCCATGTCTTGGATCCTGCTGATTCTGAGTTACAGAGTATCTTTTCTGCCGGAGCTATCTACTACTGCTGCTACCCGAACTAGATATGCTATTCAGAGAGGCGGCGACCGACTACCGTATAGTCTACTTTAAATTTGTTTCCCAGTACAATGATGTTTTTTGTTCATCGCGCTGAGTCATGTGTAATCACTTCTGATGCTTTGAGCATGATCCCACCTGGGTGACATATGACTTCGCCCGGACTCCAGCCTTCTCTCTTCCACGCCTGTCGGCATTCACGACGGCGATCTCGCGCTCAGCGCTCAGGATTCAAATTGCACTTTTGGGGGTGTTACCGGTGGGACGCAGCACTGGAATTCAATTCGTAATGAGTCTCTAGGGAGCAGGCTCGTCTCACCGTCAAATTCCAACCCGGTCTCCATATTTGAAACCGGTACCTCCGGTAAGAAATCCAGGGCAGACCCGATCCTCTGCGGGAGGTGTAGCTTTACAAAAAACCCGAGGGGCATTACTGCACTTTCCATGGCCTAACAACGCGCTGGCACGCAGAGCAAGAGACCCAGAATACTCGAATCCCGGGCGAGGGATTCGTCGTTCAGGATAGCACATCATCTCTACCAAGTTGCGTTGTCAGAAAATGTTTTGAATAGCACAGAGTTGAAATACCTCAAGCAACATCTGGTACCCGTAACGAGTCACTAACGACTTCGCTCCACTCACGTCCCAAATGGGAAACGAAACGCCGCAGTCCAAATAAGGAAATAGCTGATGTTTGCAAAAGCGTTAAAGGAAATTCATCGTCTTGCAGCGCAGGAGATCTTTCGGAGCTCAATTCTCCAGGTGGAAGTTGTCAAGGCACAATCGTGGAGGAGTTTGGAGGAGAGAATCGATGTATTATGGTTATTATTACGTGCAAATGAAAGGGAATTTGAAGGACAGGATCGATGTACTGTGAGGACGCCATGTCCATTACTCGCAGACATCTCAAATTTGGCACCCGCCCCATGCCGCCGCTGCGAGAACGGCGTTGATCCCAGACTCCTGCGAATAGCCGTCATATGCCGAACCGCCCTGGTCTGTAGTCCACCTAACGAAAACTGTCAGAGACGAGCGAGGGAGATAGGAGAAAAACCCACCACAAGCTACCGATTTCGCCATTCTTGTTTGTTGCCTGTCTGTGATGCGTGTTAAAAGGGCGTAATACAATGGCGCAGTGAGCTTACAGGTTGATGGCGGAGTATTGTGCCCAGAAGTTGTCGCGGTATTTCCCAAACCGCACGTTGGTAGCATCGTTCGTCCATTCCAGGTAGTACTGCGTGGGGCGTCAGATATGCCGTGGCCTTTCATTTCGGGGGACGC
Organism: Mycena olivaceomarginata; assembly: GCA_029378375.1. NCBI lineage: Eukaryota > Fungi > Basidiomycota > Agaricomycetes > Agaricales > Mycenaceae > Mycena > Mycena olivaceomarginata. The sequence goes on from JARKIC010000545.1 coordinate 54,950, forward strand.
TTTACCATCATGTGTTTCATGAACAGACCCTGGGCCAAAGAAAAAATGTGAACCAGGCTCGTGGCATCGGAAAGAAGCCGACCTTGAAGACCTCTTTGTTGGGGTCGCGCCTCGAACCCTCGAAGCAATCACCATTTCGTACATTGTTCAGGGTCCCCCACACCGCAGGGCCGTCACAGTGTTCTTGCAGCACGCCCCCACTGGTGAAGGACCCGTGGGAGAAAATCGAGTCGAGGGTGAGTTCCGCCGCGGTGAATGAGGTTGTCGGCCGAGATGCCCTTAAGACGGCTGTGGCCGCGGTAAGAAACGGCGGTAAGGGGAATCTGAAGAACGGGGTACTTACGTTGCGTTGTAGTATGCGCCAAGCCCAGCGATCATGACTCCCTGAAGTTGTTGTCAGTGCAACCCTCGCCCGCGTCGAGTGCAGCGCGAACCTGGTTGTACGTGTAAAGCCCGCCGTCCGCGGGTCCCGGCGCGCCCGCTGGACAACTGCCGGTGTGCATCCCATCGACATAGAGGTTGTCCGCGCCGCGCAATTTGCCCGAGTCGATCCACGCCCATGCCTGTTGTCACGCTGAATTTGTGGACCAGATAGAGCTCGATGCGCGCTACCTTCTGGGCCCAGGTGTAGTAGGATTCGTCGTGAGTCTTCAGGTATAGCCAGGCGGATGTGAGGAGGAATAGGCCGTTCGTGATAGTGTTCTTGAAGGAACAGTCCGGGCCGCTAGAAAGCCTCAGCTCGATCAGAAAAAGTTGGAATACAACGCATCACGGACCCTTCCCAGCACACTGCCAGAGGATCAGTCAGTGGTCCATAGAACTCTCCGAGATCGAGGCCGCTCACCTCCGCCGCCGCAGAGATCGCTCCCTGTGAAAAATCCGTGAGTCCAATGATAAGTAATCCCCGCGTGTTCACGTACATGTCGCTGCGACAGAGGTATGGATTCCCCCGGCGAATTTCTGCGTTTAATAAAATTAAAATGACGGAGAAAGCGAGCATCAGAGACTGCCTGACGTAGTAATTGCTGTCCTGCTTGAATTCGCCCACTTTGATGTACCTATTTCGAAACACGCTGCGTGAGCTGTCGCCGAGCTGCGTCAATAATCAAAACTCACGCCGTGGCAGTCCAAAGCGCGTCGTCGCGCGACTCTGGTAATGTTACGATGTCATCAGGCTGAGAATGCGAACCCGACGGAACTGAACGCACTACTGAAGAACGTGTCCCACCCGGCTGGGGGTGCCTTGCTGCCATCAGGTATGGGGAGCGCGGCTGGTTGACATATCTTGGTAAGCTGATTTTCAACAGAGAATACGAAGGGCCGCACCTTCATTGAAGATATCGTAGTGGGTATCCCTTCCGCGGCAGTGAGTACACAAGATAACCAACAAGGAAAATAAATAGACCCCGTCGCAATGACATAGTTCTGTGGGAGCCGTGTCAGTCGGTGACTGCGCGGGGGATGGACTGCGCACGTATAGGGTCTCCCATTTCGTCTGCAAATTGGTGGTGGGCAGGGTGAGCAAATTCACATCGAGGGGACTTTCGTGCGGGACGCACCGAGTCTGTCCACAAACGGTCTGCATCGTCGGGCTGGCTGACCCAGATACCACCACCGGCTGAAAGCGGGCCGGGCGTAAGGACGGTTAAAAGTCTTGAATAGCGGACCCACCGTCGTTGGGAGGAGCGACGTAGTAGTCCATCATGTTGTCAATTCCGGCCTGTTGGGAATAAGATTTCAATTCGACCGGCAGCGGAGGCAGTTGTAGTGCGGCGAACCTTGGCGACGTCCTACAAGGAATCAATGTTGTGAGGACGCATTCCAGCACTTAAGTAGAGCTTTCCAACGCACATATGCTGATTGGCAGTGAATTGGCTTGTCGTCGCAGGCGATAACTGGGGGTGCCGCGATGGGGCTCCCGATTCCGACAACGACATCGTTCATGTTCTGTTGAATGAATGGATGGATATGGGACCGGCGCCGAGGTATTTAGTGCCAAGTGCTCACGTAGATCCCGTCGGGGCACAGCGCCGACACGCAGCGCCCGCCCTGGCCGAGCCCGATGACGGTCCCCTTGCTGAGCACCTCAATTTTCTGCTGGCCCGGGTTTTTCTGCACGGACGCGTAATGGAATCCAGGGCCGGAAACTGTAAAGAGAAAAAAGGTGGTGTCAGTGCCCGCAGATGCAGATCATATTGAGATGAGATGAAAATACGCAACTGGCGAAGGTGGTCAACAAGGGGACCGCTGGTGACGCGCACCGAGACGTCGGTGAACCCCGTGCCGACGACGATGGCCCAGTTCACCGCCTCGTCGCCGGCGGCCGCGTTGTCCGGGTGCGTGCTCGGGGCGCACGTCGACTGCGCGGTGACCGTGCGGTACCACATCGCGCCCTCCAGCGACGCCGGGCCCTGCGCCGGCAGTGACGCGGACCCCGTGTACGGTAGCCCGGCTGCGTACGCGAGAATAAAATCTTTTATGAGCGGCCGCAGGCCGCTGTGGTTCCACCGCCGGCCAGCGCTGACGTAGCGCGCGGGCTCGGCGTCGGTATTCTGCTCCGGCCAGATGTTGCCGATGTAGTGGCTCTCGGGACCGTCGTTCTACCACATGGTACCAGGGTGAGGTTGACGACACAGGGGGAGCGGATTTATGCGTACCCAGGAGATAATTGTTACGAACTGGGGCTGGAGACGCAGGATGTTCTCCATCCGCTTGACGAGGGTCAGGTCCCCGGGGCGATAGATATTCGTCCCATACTGCGCGCCCGGTGAGCCGAGGGTGAGTTATAAAGGAAAAGGGAACGCGTACGGAGTCCTTGTACTGGAGCGTGCTGAGGGCTGCAATAATATTGAGCCCGAGACGGAGGAATGTGGACGGACAACGCACGCATGTTGTACGCCTTCCCGCGCTTGGTTGCAGCGGTCATAACGGCCACGTCGATCTCATCTGACCCCTGCGACGCAGAGCCCTGGTTTCCTGGACCTGGACGCACCGGCCACGCAGCGTCCCAGCTGAAGACGCAGTCGACGATCGGCCCCCAGTAATCCCTGTGCGCGCGGTCAGAACTTGCGATGCCGAGTGTAGAATAGAATCATAGATATACGCACCACCACCCATCCGCGCCGGTGGTGTACCCCGTCGTGTTGTCGAAATTGGGACAGAAGTACATCGTCCCGATCGACACCTTCCAGTTAAACCACTCCGTGTTCTGCAGCCCGCCGTCGCTGAAGGTCGTCACATACGGCACCGCGTTCACGTGAAAGTAGTTTGGGTGCCCCATGAACTGCTTGAGCAGCGCGTTGTAGAGCCCGGGATGCCCGCCCGCCGCGTCAGCCCGAGGCGTACAGATCCATGCTGATGTGGAGGTGGAAGGTGCCGGCCGCCTGCGCGGCCGCGAAGAGGCTGGTGACGACGGGGAGGACGAACGGCTGCGAGGGGTCGCCGATGTTGAGCGAGAAGCCGTCGATGCCGGCGAGTTTCGCATCCCTGATGTCTTGCGCGACGTGGTCGGCGTTTATGTTGCCGAGCTGGACGGGGGGTGGATTAATGGATGGGAGGAGGCGGGGGTACCGGTTGGCGCGTACCATGTAATGGGCAAAAACAACTGCCGATTGCACGTTCTGCACACATGTAGCCAACAACGCCGTTGTGGCGAGGAGAAATCGGGAAGGGTGCATGGTGAGCACAGTATGAGGCTCAGGACGATTCTACACTCCCTATTTAACGCGGAGTCCTAGCGCTGTCTGGGCGGGGAAAAGCGCATTTTTTTGTATGCCGCGGGAGCTGGATCAGGCGCCCGGGAGCGCAATGGTTTTTCCGTGGTCGAAAGCGGTCCATAGTCCTTCTTGGCGTCACAGATCGCGCCAGTAGGCGAGCCCATCAAAGACGCGGTTCAAGAGCGCTACCTTGGCACTGTCTTTCCTCCCGTTTCAGCGGGACGCGCCGCGGTTTCCTGCAAGCAATGATCTTGGCAATGATACTACAGTTTCGATCATAAGTTATACGGGCAGGTTTGAATCTGGTTTTGCTTCAGCAAGAACGGCTCGCACAGCCACAATGACCCGCCCCGCGTGACGTCACACTAAGGACCACTCGAGGTGTGCCCATTCTCTGTTGAGTCCCCGCGGCGTCGCCCCACCGTTCGGCTCATCCTCCAGTTGGATACGCTTCCCGCCTTGATTTGTCACCCTTCCTACCCCACAAATATTGCCCACCTGACGGCTTTTTGACAAGTCTTCCATGTGCACCGAGTTGGTGCCGACTGGTCGCCACTGCCGAGGCGGCTCGTGGACGCAAGTATTGGGACTGAAATTTCAACAGATTTCACACGAGTCGTGCATACCGGGACACCCATGGCACTTGCGGATGCCGACATTGATTGAAACGGGGATCTTCAGCTCAAGCTGAACATGTGCATTGACCAACTCACTCTTCGCACATGGACGTTTCTATGGCCTCGAGGATTCTGACTTTTGAACCAATTCAAAGAGTCAGGTGAGACCTGAGGCCGGACCGCGAGCACGGGGTTCGAAGGCTACTTCGATTTCGTTACGCGGGACGTCCCTGCAAATGCCGCCTCAGCAAGCTGTGAAACTACCGCGCAGCAGAATAGCTTCAATGTGCTGCATTGGAAGCAATGAGCATATGTCAACCTTCCTCAGCGGCCGCAAAACCATTCATTCGCTTCAAACCGCAAACGCATTGACCCTTCAAATCATCATCAAGAAGGCATTGTACATAAATCCACACTTCGAATCGAGGCTGACAGCGGCTTTTGCTCGGCGAATTCTTCGAACCGTAGTCAGACGACCTTGGTGGTGGAGCGTATAAAGGACGAGCCGGCCACCTACGTAGCTCACCGCACTTCGACAGACGATGTCTTTCAAAGTACTCGGCGGTGTCGCGTTAGCGTCCCTGCTAGCCTCTGTTGCCGCACTCGACAATGGCGTAGCTCGCCTCCCTGGTAAGCTGAACTGCTCACTGTGCATTTCTGCTTTCTTAATGTTCTTCTCAAGTCCTGGGATACAATAGTGAGACGTGCACATTCGCTTTGGATCTATGCTGACCTCGAGAAGCCTGGAACGCCTACCAGGTACGTGTGCCAACAATATATTGGTTAACACAGTCTCATGGCAGAACAGTGCAACATCGACCAAGACTTGATGCTGACCACGGCGAAGCTGATGAAGTCTCTCGGCCTTCAGGTCAGTTTGGCAACTGCTACCTCCCGTACGGACATTGAGCTCTTTCCAGGAAGTGGGCTATCATTATGTCAACATCGACGATTGCTATGCCGAGAAAAATCGCACTGCAAGTGGCGACATTATTCCAGGTTTGTGGGAAGTAAGTAATCATTCCAACTGCCGTGTTGACCAGATGATATCAGACAAAATTCGGTTCCCGAACATTAAAGCCATGACGGACGAAATCCATGCTATGGGCTTGTACGTAGTCTTCATCGATGGTTTTGAACTCCACCCGATTGATCTCATGATATTATAGCAAAACCGGTATCGTGAGTTTCTCCATCTCAAGCGTCCATTTGCTCTTCCGTCTGAGACCCACTTAGTACAGGTAAATGTTTGTGTTGGGCTCCCCATATCTGCTGACATTTGCGGCCAGCGATTCTGGTTGGTTTACCTGTGCCGGATATCCCGGCTCGTTCCAGAACGAGCTCCGTGACGCGACCACGTTCCAAAATTGGGGCTTCGACTACCTCAAGTCTGTTTTCTAATTTATTCAAGCATTACATCACTGACGTCTTCCTGGGTAGATACGACAACTGCTACAGTGCGTAGCCCGCTAGCTGATCAAGCCCCTCATATAATATTTTGCAGTTCCGTACGACGATATCATTCGCCAAGGAATTGTCGGGAGTGCGTTCCCGCATTTTTGGTTCGAAACTGCGATTGATTTTCGTTCACCTTTCTCAGAGTACCAGCGCATGGCAGACGCGCTCGCTACCCTCGCGAAAACCAGCGGCAAACCACCGTTCATATTTTCTCTATGTGAATGGGGATGGGTTCGTGCCACCGTTCGAGTGTGATTCTGTCAACTCACATCGGAAGTACTACAGAGTCAGGTTTGGCTGTGAGTGCTGTACCATCTCACTCGGAGGACGAGATGCTGATTGCTGTGCGTTGTACAGTTGGGGCAAAAATTTCGGCCACAGCTGGCGTGTAAATATTCTTTTGGGTTTCCCCCGTGCTCCTATTTTTTACTGGCTTTTAGGTCACAGGCGATATCGCGCCCGAGTGGAACTCATTGGCGGCTATCATCAACTTGTCTGTACCCATCTTCACAGAGTTAAATTTCCAATGCTGATGGGGCCATCTTTCGACAGCAACTCGTTCATCACCCAAGGCACGGACTTCTCGGGCCACAATGATATGGACATGGTACTTTTCTATCTATTGAACCCGGGTTCATCTGATCGTTCGTGGTAGCTCCAACTCGGGAACGGCGGCTTGACCTTCGAGGAAGCCAAGTCGCACTTTACTGCCTGGGCTCTGAACAAGTCTCCGCTTTTGGTGCGCTCACTTCTTTTCACTATTCCCATAAAGCACTCATTCCGAGGATCCAGATTGGCACCAACGTTCGTTCGTCTCACATTCAACTCCGGATTCTGGTCGATTTTTCTCCGGCAGCTCTCGGCGATCACGCCCGATATCCTCGGCATCCTCAAGAATACGGAAATTTTGGCGATAAATCAAGACCCAGTCGTTGGGCAGAGCATCTCGCCCTTCCGCTGGGGTCTCAACGTAGGCACCATGGCTTGAAGCCGAGTCTATGTATCTAATTCATTACAGCCGGATTGGACGAGCAACAGCTCGTTCCCTGCTCAATACTGGAGCGGCCCGTCGCAGAATGGGACCGTGTTCATGCTGGTACGCCCAACCGTTATTGCGAACGCTCTTTGTGTGAATACGACTACAGCTCAACACCCTCAATGAACCGTCCACCATGTTTTTCAACCTCACCGAGTCGCCCTGGATCCGCGCAGGCCGGCAATATTCCGTCCGGGTCTGTATTTTCGGGCAGCCGTTTGGAGATACATCCAACTTACAGTTTAATCTCCACTACAGGATCTGTGGACGCACACCAACAACGGTACTGCCGTGCGCAACTTTACGGCGCACAACGTCCCGCCGCACGGGGTCGTCGCTCTGCTCCTCAAGGACGCCGGCGACGAACCTAGCGGCATATTCCCCGCGTGCAGCGTTTGGTTCCAGTGCGCGGACAAGAACGGCACACACGTCGGTGCGTATTGATTCATTTTTTTGGTTGTTTCGTTTTGATTACGACGTTCTTAGGCGGTTAATATGTTGAATTGGTGGAGTAAGACAAAGTTGTAGTGAAGTTTTCTCTGTCCCGAAACCTGAATGTATTGTGCTTCGTCTTTTATCAGACCGATGTTGAAGTGGTCTCGACCTCCTTCCTACTGCTCGCTAAGCTAGCGTTGTGGACTTGGAAGTATGTGGTGATTTTGCGAGGGATCTAGGGATTTCCGATTTCGGCGTTCGAACACTTCGGAGTGTTGTGACTTGTCCTCGTGGTTGGAAACTGAACACCTGCTTATTCGTCCCAAGTCCGGACCTGTGAGGTTTTTGTTGTTTTGAGAAGATCGTCTCAGAGAGAAAGATACAATATTTGCTGCACATTTGTATTTCTGGTTCAATGAACATGAGACAACTTAATTTCAGAGATCAAATAATCATAATGGAACCAGGGTGCTGCGGGTGCGTTCTCTCTGCTAAATTCGAAGTTCGATGCAGGCCGGATATGCCGCTGTGCCCATGGAGGCCGCTTCCCACATGTACGCAACTTTGTATCGGAGAGGAGGACGGAGGTTCAACCCCTCCCTGCGGCGTGCCAAATTGATCGACATCTTTTAGCTCTTTTCTTTTCTTTTCATTGTCGGGTACAGCTCCCCAGAGTACTTATTGTCTTAAACCGGGATGCTAATATTTTACGAACATGAGAAGATACGCGTGTCGAGTAAGTTTCTAATATTTTGTGAACACGACATGTTGAGAGTGACATCGGGTGTCAACTTTCAACGTCCCCGGTGCGACTCGAAGCATTAATTGAACAAGCATGATAATGGGCCGGTTGCTCTCTGCACACCCATCCAAAGCCACATTAAACCTAAGGTTCGACGCAAGGACAATAAGCCGCCGTGGGCATGGATCCCGCCACCCGAATGTAAACACATCCCACTCATTGCACTTGAATGGAGGACGAAGTTTCGATTCCTCCTGAGTGTGCTGAGGCAATGTCTTTTTGTTTCTTCATTTGTTGAGCCCTCAGGGGCCGCCCCGGTAAGAAAGACGCGAAGGACGAGACACATTTGTTTTGGAAAACGTTTCGGAACCTTCCCGGCCCGATGTTGAACTTTGGGACGCGCGCGCCACCAACACAAACAGTAATGGATTGTTCGATATCTCAAGCCACAGTCAAATGTAAGTCTAATAAGCCGCCGTGCCGTGGAGGCCGTCTCCCACGCATCCAATGTTGAATAGAGAACGGAGGTTCAATCCCTCCTGGCGGCGTAGAAGGCACCGTGGGCTTTTTTTTTGCTCTCAGAAGATCATCCCAGAGAGAATTTACTGTAGTATTACGACCACTAGTTCACGGGGTGTCACCCGTCACCACAAAAGTTCACTGGATTGAAAGTTCACAGCTCGGCAATCAGCCAACAATTCCCATAAAAGGTAATCCGGCGAACCCCGGAGCGAAATTTTGCAATTTTCTAGGCCTATTTGGGCCAGGAAAACTCACTGTCACCATCACCAACCTTGATTAGTTCAGTTCACAGGCCTCCGTCACCCGTCACCTGAACTTCCGGTCGTAATACTACAGTAAAAGGTACAATATATGCTGCACGTTGATATTTCTGGTTGAACATGAGACAACTTAATTGCTGCCATCGCCCCGGCGGTATTGGATTCGAGCCAGATATCAAAATAATGTATTGGAACCTGGGTGCGGCGGGTGCATTCTCTCTGCTAAACCCGAGGTTCATTCTAGGCCTAATAAGCCGCTGTGAACATGGAGGCCGCAATGTGAAGCGTAGGGCCAGGAGGGCCTTGGGGACCGGGAGGACCTGGAGGACCTGGAGGCAGAGCCGGACCAAAAGATCCGCCACCACCACTGCCGCCACCTCCACCACCACCAGGTCCTGGATTCGGTGCCGGAGTACCAGAGCCGGAAGGAATTCCAGCGGGAATGGAAGGATGAGGCGAAGGCGCACCACCAGGTGGCGTGCCTCCACCTCCTCCACCACCGCCGGGAGAGCCGGAAGGCCCAGGAGGCGGAGGCGGAAAAGAGCCAGTGGGAAGAAATGTGGATTGTTGGGCGAGTGGGTCAGGGGTCCGAGCTCTACCTTTTTCCTTATCAACTGACCCCAATGGGGGAGCAGTAGTTGCGTGAGGCCCAGTATAGGCCGGAATTGGAGCCGGAAAGACAGCCGGAGCAGCCTGCTGTTCGAGAGGATCCGTAGGATCATAACCCTCAGGAACTTCTTCAATGATTGCTATAGCAGCAGGCTGGAAAGATGGGTGATGGCGATTAGGGGTAAGCAAATGCATGCTGCTTCCACCTGATTGACAATCATACTCTCGAAAATCCATCAGCTGAGGATATACCTGACCGGGATAATGGGAACCGGTCGGGGAAAAACTGAATTGCTGGGGACGGAGAGCAGCACCGCGCACTTCCGGAGCGAGAGGTGGGCAAGACCACATTGTTGGGGCATTTGGCCATAATGGCCGTGATTCCTCAAAACGAGGCTGCGTGCAAGAGCAAAGATCTTGGGGGGAAGAGATGATGCCGGAGACATTGTCGTAGGTGAGCTGTCCTGGAATGACAATCAGAACGATCATGCTGAACTGATGCGAATCACGTCGATTCTGAAAGTCGGGGGTATTGGCGAGGTGGCTGTAAGACATTGAGCCAAATTAGGTTGAGTTGAAAATAGTGTTATATCCGTGTTGGAAAAAGCCGGAAGGACGGAAGGCTGGAAGACGTAAAGCCGGAGGATGGAAGGGGCCGTAAGTGATACCACATAGGTGAGCGGGTACACCAACTAACTTGGCTCGAGGACGGAAGAAGTAGAAGTCAGACCACGGAGCAATGCAGAGGAAAAGCACGTTAATTTTAACTAAAGATACAGTAGAACATAATACGTATTTATACTAAATACGGAGATAGTTCTAATGTGGAAAGAAGTACAGAGTTGAAACCCAGATGTGGAAAAAATAAAGTTCTTACGTATTTCTCAATGGCAATGCGAGCACTTGTAAAACCAAGCATGTGGACACAATACAATCACTTTGTGGTGTATACATAAATATTTTCAGATTTTTACGATGGGTAGTTGCAGAACATGAGCCCTTTACTTTTGTCACCCATTTTGGTGGAGGGCCCTGATCCGAAAAATGGGGTCATGCACAGGGGTTGATTGCACCCTCAGGACAATCTATGACTATGAGGAGGGAGAGGGACTGCTGAAGGCCCCCCCACATACAATTTCGGGTCTGTAGAATGTAGGGGACACTCACAATAATAATTCTCTCCTCAGGACTTCTGGCATGAACAGCCACACATTTCCGTTTTTGGCATGTTTGCAATTTTCTGTGCTAGCCGACAATTGGTATGGGCCTTTTTGCTTAGATAGGATTGTTCATAATCTTTATAAGTCTCCCACACTGGTGGGGAGATTCAAGATTTTCAGCACAATTTATGGTGAAAAATGTTGTTGTTGTTTTTCTGACATTTTTCACTGAAATAAGTGGTGAAAAATTCAAATCTTTTTCACCTCTTTTGAGCTTCCTTTTGAATTTTTCACCTTGAGCTCACAAAATAGTGAAAATGTTTTGAGTTTTTCACTATCTTTTTCGGTGAAAAATGTCTGAAAAACAAACAACATTTTTCACCATAAATTGTGCTAAAAAACTTGAATCTCCCAACCTGTGCCACGAAAAAAAAAATTGGGTTACCCACCTCAAAATCAAGCCTGTAATTCCATATTTTTCGCTTCCAGGTCTTTTTCGCATACAGGTTTCAACTCTATATGTTAAAGACAATAAGTACAGTATGTCATGAATCACCCTGACTCAGCATCGCAGATATCCTTTTTCGGGTTCTACCACATTCCTTTTTGGGAATAACCCGTCCTTGATTGGGTTATTCCCTGGCCCACAACACTCACTCGACCCTCAGGGACATGAACATCCCTTGGACCTTTATTCGGAATCCATACAGACATGGATTCCTCACCACTTTATCACCCGGGTTCTTATTGCAGTAACCCGGGACTCTATACGACAATGGCATGGCACCATACACATGCAACCCGGGTTCTGTGCGCTAGCAACCCGGACTCCTTTGTGCCGATGACCATATCCAATGGGTCATGACTACACTCCTTTATGTTGGTGGATATTCACGCCTGATATCCCTGCCAAGACGACTACACTCCTGAATGGCAGCAGGTGTCCCCTGGGTGCCACCTGTTGACTCCTTTATGCTCATGACTCCTTGGTGACCCCTAGATGCTGTGGTGATAACATATAGGGACTAGGAGCATCAGCATTAATGTTCCTTAATGCTGGATACAGTAACCGATCGCGATTGTATTTAATTTATGTAGAAAGGTATATAAACTCGGTAGAATCTCCCCTGTACAGTAGATTCTACCTCGTCTATACTCAGGCCTTACTTTGGCTGGATTGCTTGGTTCTTGAACTTGAGCCTGGAGCGCTCTTGTTCTCATCTCGTTGTTCTGGTCTTGCCTTCGTGTCAAGTACCGGTTCCCGATCGGGATCCGACGGAAGACCGAGATACGCCTGAGAGATGAAGTGCGTATAAGCAAGACGAAGTGGTCGAGATGTAGAGGGAAAGTATCGGAGTCCGAACGGAATGCCGAACCCGTATACTGGAAGGGAAAGGCTTGGCTTCAGCTCGTGCACTGCGCCCTTCTCTACGCCTGGTGCCCAATTTCGGAGAGAGACTCGGAGGAGGACGGAGTCCGAGAGGAAGAGTATAGGGCAGACTAAGTCGATATTCAAACTGAAGTCTAACTACCGACATGGCTTGTATTTATACGAGAGTAAAGTATTAGTGGGGATATAATGTAAGTACCGGAGCTTCGGAGTTCCGAGTGGATCCGTGATGGACTGAGTCGTTATGAGTCAAGTGAAGTCAAGCTGACTCGGATATCATCGGGTTTCCGGTGGCTCCGTGATGGAGAAGCATAAGGCGTAACCTAGGAGTCAGAGGGAATCATATGTAGTACGAACCAATAGGACAAGGGCGAATACAGAAAGGCAGTGTCGGATATAATCGGGATCGGAGATCGTCGGAGTCCGATGGCGTCCGAAAAGGATGTGAAGTCACGGCACGTGACACTTCGCTCCCCTTTCACTCGACAACACCAGAACTCCTACTCTCTGTGTCTTGCCTTGGGATATCAACCTAGCAGTGTTGGATCTGGCCCATTAGGTAGCGGCAAGGAGAGACACTTACCTACCAAGGGGAAGAGATCATCACACTAGTTCCCTGGCAGGGTTGTACAGAGACTGGTTCGCCTGAAGTTCCCCTCAGGCACCCCTCGGTCTTGGATCCAGTTGGAACCCCTGTTTGGAGTACCCCTGAGTCGGGTTCCTCCTCTCGGGTTCTTGGGACGCAACCCCAAACCCCTATCCAGAACCCGAAGCCCCTATTTGAGCCACCTGGAGCGGGTTCCCCTCACTAGGGTCTGGTGCATAATTGCAGTACTCTCGCTGCAATATCTTTGGGTTCTTCCGCATGGGTTGCTCACCACCTATGGATGCTGGCCTGGTTGGCCACATCCTCCTCTTGGATCCTCGATGCACGGTCATGCGCTATTCGAGCGGTAACAGATTCTCTCTCAACACCTAGGGATGGCTGCTGTTGTGTCTGGCGTGGATGTGGTCCAGCTGACCTAAGGGCCGTTGCTGACACAGTAAAAGACAATAAGAACAATAAGAGAGAAGCATAGTTACATAAGTCATATGTTTGATTTGGGGAACACTCAGAAGACCTTCATTGTGAAAACCCCAAAGGTTGTGCGTCAACGGAACTAGCCGGACGCAACAGGATGTTGGTTGGGACGTAACGGCCATAAGGTGGCCACAACTGGAATAGGCCGTAAATGGCTGGAAAGGAGCCGGAAAGTGCATGGTCGTAACACCAGGCCTTCGACTTTCTGAAGACATTCGAAGAATTGGTCAGGTCTGATACCAGTTGCCTGTGCAAAGCCAGGCCATCACAAATCAAGTTCGATTTCTGTGCCTTCAGACTAACTGGAAGAAGACTGGATACAATTTAGTCTCTCTAAGACAGACACTATAGAAATGACTTGCCCTGTGCCTCGTCTGTTTTATAGATACAATCTGTATTAAACTTGTCCATCCTGGTCGCCATTTGGCAGGGAGGCTTATCAACACTAGTCACTGATCAGGGAAAACCTCCCCAGTAAATTTGTGATATTTTCTGTGAAATTATTTTGTGGCCACCAAAATTTCGATAATTTTGGTCAACTTTGACAGCAATTGGATGAAATGTCGCGTATTTGTTGAACATTTTGGTTGGCCTGACAATATTTTGTTCATTTCATGGAAAGTTTTTGACCAAGTTGAAGCTATCTTGTCTGAATAGTTGTGTCACTGAGCAGTGAAACTCGAGCTTGGAGATTCAAGAACACCAAATGGAGGAACAAAAGTCAGAGAAGTATGTTGCATCGATCCCGCATAGGTATTAGGTAGTTCAGAGGATTTGAATGGTATATGTAGAAAAGTTCGCAAGTTGTTCACAAGCTTAAAACATCTGAGCAGTGACCCAAGACCCAAGGTATAATTGCGAAAATATGTTATTGCCTTTTCTAGTTATTGATCCTGCCCAAATGCGCATTTATGGATCTGACCCATGTTTCATTTATGGATCCACCCACACTTTTGGCCTTCAACATATTGATCCAACCTCCAGCCAGTTATTGACTTCCAACTTCGAATTTATTGATCTAACTACACTTTTTGACTTATTGACTTGACCCACATTTTTCGAAGTGGAACCAGCTTTTTCAGGTTATTGAATCAACCTCCTCAAGTGGTTGAACTGACCTTACTTTTGGAGATGTCATGTTATTGAACTGACTCAACTTTTTTCAGTGAGCTGATTGTTGAACTGGCCGCACTTTTGTATGTCATGTGATTTGTCATTGCACAATTGTCCCCATATTTGAATCGCTACTTATTGCTATTTGCAAAAATAATGTCCATCCCCGGTTTTGAAAAAGAAAAAGTTTTTATTTTGGGCAGGCCATCAGACGCGCGGATCAAGCCATCGCGTCATTCCACGTGAGCGTACCAAAGCCAAAGAGACACCGTGCGCGTCGTCCTCGTCGCTCTTCCACATCCTCCCGTCCACTGCATCGAACATGGGTAATAAGCGCATCGAAAACTCGGCCAAAACAATTGCACTTCGACTATTGCGACGCGGCCGCGACTCACGTCATGAGATAGCCGATCTCTGCGGGTTTTCGACAAGAACTCTACGCCGCACCGTTGTACGCTACCAGACCACAGGGAGCATCGCAAAGGCAGCCGCTATCGGTCGGGGCAGGCCTCGACTTCTCCACACAACTGATTCCAACTATCTGCTCAAACTTGCCCGCCATGACCCATGCAAATTTCTTGATGAATACCAGCATTTTCTCGAGCGCTACCGGCACCTCCCTGTCCATATATCCACTCTCCATCGAACTTTTGAACGAGCAGGTCTCAGGGTTGCCCGGGTGCAGAAAATGGCTTCTGAACGCGACCCTATTCTTGAAGGGAACTTCATCACTCGTATCTCACAGTACCCCGGCCCATTATCTCGTGGCGCTCGATGAAACTTCGAAGGATGATCGGACCTATGCACGACTGTGGGGAAGGTCACCCAAGGGACAGCGTGTTGAGGTTTCTCAACCATTTGTCCGTAAGCGTCGGTACACAGCAATCGCGGCGCTTGCGTTAGACGCTGGGATCATTGCAACTCGCGTGATTGAGGGCTCGTCCGACCGGGAGACCTTCATCGATTATTTACGGAACGATCTTGTAAGTGCTTCTCCGTGCATTATACTGGCGCTGAATGTTTCTAGCTCCCAGTCATGAATCCCTATCCAGCGCCGCGCAGTGTATTGCTCCTGGACAACGCGCACATTCACCATTCCGAGGAGATCCGTGATTTGGTGGAATCATTCGGTAGCGTGTTCCCCCCCTCTCAATATAGTCCTTCTTATGTTTGCTACAGGTTGTCGTATTGAATATCTCCCACCATACTCGCCCCACTATAATCCAATAGAGCAAGTTTTTTCCGTGATCAAATCCTATCTCCGACGTATCGGAATTGAAGGCTACCCTCCGTCATCTGCGTACTACGAACTTTATTGTGCTTTTGGAATCATCACTCCCGAAATGACCTGGGGCTTTTATAGACATGCAGGACTGATTTGATTTCGTGCTACTGTACAAGATGTAATTCGATGTCTATCGCAAATCAAAGACCAGTTTTCCCTTTCTTCCACTCGGATTCCGCGAAGCGTAATGACGCGCGCTGTGTAAGTAGAAGATGTTGATCAAGGATTTCGTTTTCGACAAATGCGAGAACATGCGGGCCGTCAAACTCGAGGGGAAGGAGACGCTGAAGAAGTGCATCCGATAACTTGAATGCAGCACAGAATTCGGTGATGGTCATTTGAGCTGGTTTAGCGGGAGAGGCAAGGGGGAACAGTTGCATAGGACGAGGGCCAGGGGTTGAGGGCCGTGCCTCTCGGCTGGTAGAAGCGAGGAATGGCTGGAGAAGTGTTGCCAAACCCGAAAAGTCATTGTTGATCGTGACAGATGATGAAGGTTTGTTGGAGGCATTTCTGCGGCGAGCTGCGAGCATTGCAATATCATCCACGTCGTCGTTCTGTTGGTCGAGAGGCCAGAATGCCTTCGCATCTTCAGGAGGCGGCGGTGTCGTAATCGTGACATCTGGCTTCTTGGCGACCTGATCACTAGATACAGTAACCGTTTTGCAAAATCCCCGTGAGTTAATGTCGGTCGTTTTGCAAAACCCCTCGATAAGTCTTATCTTGCCCCGGATAAGCTGTGATAACACTGTTATCTGCCGCATTTCCTGTATCCGTCACGTAGTGCTGTCCCAATTAGGTGATTCCTTGTGCTGATGGCTATTTTGTGCAGGAATACGCTGCCAGGACATTATTTATTCCCATTTAGTACATTGTGGCTAGGTCCGAAAGGTCCGATAGGTCCGAAATCTCCTCGAAAACAGCCAAAAAAAAGTAGCCAAAAAAAGAAAAACACCTACAGGGGCGAGCGAGGGACGGCCGCACGGGCTACAGATGATCTGGCAAAAGGGCCGGGGACAATCCCACCCAGCGGCTCCGAAACCGCACCGCTAGACGTCGTCGTACTGGCTGACAGATGCGGATTGAATGGCGATGAGCTCGTCCATCGCCGCCTGTCTTGAAGCGATCTCCTCCTGGCTCATG
This sequence comes from Mycena olivaceomarginata, assembly GCA_029378375.1. Taxonomy (NCBI): domain Eukaryota; kingdom Fungi; phylum Basidiomycota; class Agaricomycetes; order Agaricales; family Mycenaceae; genus Mycena; species Mycena olivaceomarginata. The sequence goes on from JARKIC010000545.1 coordinate 71,514, forward strand.
GTCGCGTCCACCCCCTCCCCGTCCAAAGCGAGCTCCTCCTCCTCTGGTTCTTCCTCCTCCTCCGCACCGCCCGAGTCGTCCTCGCTGCCCGAGCCGTTGCCCCCAGCAAACGAGTGGGCGTTGTCGTCAATCCCAGATGACTCGGATGACGCGGCTGTGTACGGGCCCTCAATCTTGTCCGTGAGGCTCCACCACATCCGACGGAAGCGGGTAGCAAGCTTCCGCCGCACTGCCGCTTGTCTGGCAGCGAACGCCATCGCGCCCTGCAAATGCAGGCTGCTGAACACACGGCTCCCGGTGTAGTGCTCCGAGGCCGCTCGCGCATCCCAAATGGACGCCTGCCACTCGAGCGTGCGCAGGCACCGCACCATCTCCTCCTGGAGCAGGAGCACCTCCTCCTGCCACCGCTTCACCCGGGCGTACGCCTTACACCATTCCACCCTCACACCCTCATATATCTGCTCCCCCATGGCCCCGCCCATATACCCTGCGCTCTGCCAAATCCAGGAAATGACGCGAGTCTTCTCGCCCATTCCTGGAACACCCCGCACCTCCCCATCCGCGTTCAATTGCGCCGCCTCCTTGCGCTTCCCCTTCATCGCGCGCTGCTTCCGCCTCTTTGCCTCCTCCTCATCCTCCATCATCCGCACGTCCGCTTTGTCGAGCTGGCGCCATTGCGAGCTACCAGCGACGTCCGCGAGCGCGAGGCGCGCAAGTCTAGCCTGCCGATAGGTCGCGGCAGCCAGTTCGACCTTCCTTTGCTGGGTATCGATGAGAGTCCTCGATCGCGTGCTCTGGTGCTGACGGCGCGAGTTGAGCGACTTGTAGGTATGGAGCCGTTTTTTGACGCTGAGGCCGTGACGGATGACATCCAAGGCTTCGCCGCATTGCGCGTCGCGAAGACGAGCCTCACCCGCTGCAAGCTCGGGGACAGAGAGCGGGGGGAGGCGCTCGCTAGGCGAGAGGGCAGAGGGGAGCAGGAGCGGGGTGCGCTCAGCCTCGCTGGTATCAGGGGCGGCTGTGGCAAGTCGCTGGAGCACGACAGGCGAGTATTTGCGCTGCATCAGGCGCAGTTTCTTGATTTGGCGCGCCATCCGCGTGCGCCGCGTGACAAAGTCGGTCAACTCCTTCGTGGTGGGGGATCGATTCGCTAGTAGGTCCGCGGCGAGCTCCCGTCTAAAGAGCGTTCAGTAAACAAAGAGTACAAATGAGATGTAGGCGCACTGCTGTCCTTCAAGCTCCAAACCCAGCATGAGGTATCCGGTCATGGTATCTTCCGCGGCGTCTTGCGCAACCGAAGACAGGCGCTCCCGCTCTTGCTCCTCGCGCGCGAGTTGCAGCTCGATTTCTCGTAGAGTAGGACCTACGAAGAAGAAAACAAGGTTAGCCCCAACGCGGGGTTTCTCAGAGCCAAAAAACACGCTCACCGGAGTTCGGGAGCGCATAAGGATTAACCGCCGATGCTCCAGTCTCAAAATCATCCACCATTTGCTTCCAGGCAGCCACCTGGTCTTGCTGCTCCCCGGAGAACTCCTCGAGAGCGCTTCGTTGCCGCGCAAGCTCTTTTGTCGCCTTGAGAAGGCGCTTCCGAAGGGTAGCTCCTGCCAGCTCCATCAGCATAAGATAAGAGGAGAAAAAGACATTACTCACCCATCCCGGCGACCTTGTTCCAGTTCCAGTAATGCCAGAAGTCGTCTAACGTGTCTTGACGCGACCCCGGCCCCATTTCCCGCGTGCTTGCTCCCATGAGTCCACTGGAGGACCAGATCCGCTCGATGCCCTCCATGTTGGCCTGCGCACAGCCCAAGATGTACAACAAGGAGAAGAAGTCTTGGCACTTCTTCAAGTGGCCGAGGATGTGGAGCTTAGGGATGACATATTTGACGTAGTACGCCGCGAGCTGGAAGCGCAAGCCTGGTGGCAGTTTCAAGAGGTGTTCTTTCAAATTCTTGTGCCACTGGCACATGATGTCGTAGGATAACAGAAAAAAGAGGAGATCGCGGACGTGGCGCCAGGCGCTCGCAAAGATATAGTCCATGTTGCCATATCTGATAAGCAACGTTGGTCAGACCATAGCCGTAAAAAACAACGCAGAACGATTCTTACTTTTCACCTGCCTGCAGATCGCCCACCCCGTTTTTGGCGACAACCTCGTGACGGCCGCAAGTCACCATCCCACAGCCCGTCGCAGCGTAACCTTGCGAGTATTTGGTATTCGCATGGTCCAGCGCTGCCAACCCCGTGCACGTACTCATCTGTCGGAAAATCATCAGCGCTACGACGAGGTATCACAGGTGAGTACGCGCCTCTTTCTGGTCCTCCAAGGTTTTGGTGTACGGACCGTACAGCTTCCAAGCTGTAAAATATGCCCAGCCGTCTTGAAGACTCGGGTCTGAGGCCCAGCTCGAGATCTTTTTTCTCTTGAGGCGAAAGCAGGCGTCCATAGCCCAGTATATAGTGTAGAGAAATCTGGGCAACGATCAGCGGCAATTAACGAGCGACGAAGGCCACAAGTACCTCAATTCCAGCGGCGCATTTTCCCAGCCCGGCGGAAGATTAACGCCTACTTTCGGGCAAGCAATGCAGTCGACGGCGAGCTCACCATCGCGCGTCTCTGCAACAGCGCGGTCGGGGTCGTTTCCCATTCCCCCCGCGCTTCAGCGCGCGCAGGTTCCGCCACTGGCGCACCACTCGAAGGAGGAGCTGGTATCGGCGCTACAGCAGGACGTCAGCACCAGCGATGAAATGAAGAAACGAGATCTCACTTTAAACGCACGACTACCCGTGTTGTCGGTGATTTTGGCGAGCGCGTTGAAAAAATGATACACAGTCGTTTTGCCTTGGTGGCTGATAGCGTGGAAGAGCTTGAGAGTTGGAATGGTGATCGCGCTTCGTGGGTTGTCAGGGCGTCGAGGGGTACCAGCCGTATGAGAGCAGCTGCTCCCAACGGTGTAGCGAGGTGTTCAGGCGGCATTGACAGAAGTCGATAGCGACGTGGTGGAATCCGTTGGGAGCAACGACCACAAATTTTTCGCGGCCCCGATGCGCGCGAGGGCATGGCTTGTTATCAACGTGGCCCAGTTGCACGCGCAAACCCAGCTGTCGCAGCTCTCGGCGTTCGAAAAAAGAGCCGTTCCATGCCTGTCAAAATCGGATACCAAGAATTAGCAAGGCGTAGCATAGAAGATGTTACGAACACACCTCTATCCGACATAACGGGCGAAGTCGATGACCGTCCACCATACACCCTTTACAAAACATCTCGCTGCCGTGGCATTCCTCGCATCGGTATTTGGCTGCCTCCCCACATGAGCATAGACCTTCGCGGCCCATGGGACCCTCGCGAGTGATCAGCAACTTGAGGTAGTCGTCCCTGAAATTCTGGGCCCAATATCGAAGATGGTCGTCCTAAAAAATGTTTGAAGGTGATCCGGCAGACAAGGCTCGCAAGAACTCACTGTGGCAGGGTACCATCTCCATTTCCGTGAGCGCGGTATCCTCCCAAGACTGGGATCTGGGGCAGAATGACTGGGATCTGGGGCAGAATCTGGGCCCGGGAGGTCCATCCAGTCATCCTGATTATCATCGATCGGGGGAGGAAGACTCTCGCGCTCGTTCTCGCGCTCGAGCTCGAAGATTTGCACATCAGCGCGTCTTCCGTCCGCCGTCAAGTTCCCCACACGAGCAGCCGAGGATCCAGAAGGTGCTGATTTGCTGAGCGAGTGTCCGAAAGATTGCAGCGAGTGTATAGTCTTGGACCGTTTCTGTGAGCGGATGCCTCCCAGGCCAGTGGATCGCTTCATCATGAGATTAGTCGCGGTGGCTCAAGAAAAAATACATCACGTGGGCGTCAGCGGGCTTCAAGCTTGCAAGAGGTGCCAGTTGATCCAACTTCACACCGTTAACATATTCACTCTGGAGTACAGAAGAAAAATGCAGTACATTATTTTCCATCAAGATGGGTCTATCTACAGGCTTTCGGTATCTGAGATGTCGATCACTTGCAATGCGGACTCCGTGGCGCGTTCAAAGGCGTCTTTCACGCGAGGAGTGACTTGCACCTTGCGGAAGGACCCGTCCGCAAGACCGCGAAGAGCTGCTGAGGAAGCCTCCTGTCTGAAGCGGGCATTTATGTAGCTGAAGGAGAGATATAAAGCGATCAAGCTCACTGATTTGCGTAAATCGTAGTGTCGTTGGCCCGGGAATAGACATACAGCATCTTCTTTCTTGATCCAGTAGGCGTGGATGGTGCGGAGGCAGAGACAGTTGGATTCTCGACCCTGCGTTCGACCCCGCGTTTCTTCGTGGGGGAACCGACAGTCGCGTTTCTGATCTGCGACTCGCGACGTGGGGTCTTTGAGTGCGGCGTCGAAGGGGGTGGAGGAGTGGCGGGTGCGGGTGGAGTTTCCGGGCAGCCGCGATCCCAAGCGCTTGTCGCCGCTGACCATCCAAAGTATTTTTTGTGGACGGCGCCTGGGAACTTGTTGACGTGCTTGGAGGCCTCCTCCCTTACAGCAGATGAATGTTTGCGAGCTGTAGCAGTGATATAAAATTGAAAGCACTCACCAATCCGTGTAAATTCCGGGCACGCTTCCCCGAGTAACCACGTAGAACCAGCTACTTTCGGAGCCCCGTAGGCCCTCAGATCCTTTGCTTGGATAGAAGAAGGGCTCGCGAGTGATGTCGAGGTTGCGGAGTCCCCGCTGGAGCTCGAGACTCAGGTCGACCATTGTCAGTGAGGTAGATGATGGCGAGAAGCACCATCACACGTCTTAAAGCGGAAACCCGAGCCCCTGTCAGCTACGCGTAGTGTTCGAAAGCAATAAATGACAGGTAAATGTGTTACTCGTAGCCAATAACAGTCCGAAGCAGTTCATTTATGTCCATAGCTTGTATGTGAGTGCGATTGGAACGTGTTTTGAATTTATTCAGCCCCGAATTACCGAAACACCACAACTTCAAGATACGGGCTTGAACTTGCACCTATGCAATCTGGTCGTATCAAGCCTTGGGTAGGCTGAAATTGATGCCATTAAAAGGCTTTATAACGACATGCGCAGGTATCCGTCTTCTTCTATAATGTTGAAATGGGACCAACATTGGAATAATGTTGATGCTATTTCCGGCGTCATATAGACTCAAATTCCTTCGCGCATACAGATTAGAGGTCGTACGGATGATAAAAACAATATATTATAAACTCAGCTCGACTGAATGTGTTTGAAAAATCAACATTTTTTAACGTATTTGGGGGTTTTCGAGGCGTGCAGGTGGGGGCAACGACATATTGGCACTCAGGAAACATGGAGGGAGTCTCATAGAGCTGTAATATGTCGTTGGAAGTGGGGTATTTCCACTTCTTAAACCATAGTTATCCCAGGAGACCTGAAAACACCGTAAGTTGAACCGCGAATGGCGTAAATTAATGCTCAGTACTCAACTCAGTGCTTACATTTCGATACGGACATTGTTCTGCTGATTCCTGAAACCTTGAACTTGACATATATTGTTTGGCTAGTATATAGGCGTCGTGTGGGCATTTTTGTGCATTTTTGAGACCCCCCGTTGTTGCGTTAGAAGGGAGATTTTGTTTGAAGGTCAAATTTTGGCGTGGGTGAGGCTCGAATGCATTATAAAATAATATGGGTGGCATATTTCCGCACAGATATTGAGTATGAGATGGAAGAAACATAAAACTACCTTGTGGGCAATGATTTCAAGCAGGCGGGCCAGTAGAAAAGGTAGGAGGTTGAAGGCTTGAGCTAGTTCGGCAACCTCCGAGCGCGGTCTGCGAGGCCGTACCAATGAGATCCACCCATCAATGTGGGCGCTAATGGTCGAATTTAAGCGCCAGAGGACAGAAACAAGTCAATTCTTGCATTCAGTGAGTCGGAACGGATACAAAACGTAATTAAAGGCGGCGTGTGCGTTTCTTCGGCGCCTCGGTCTCGTCCTCCGTCAGGTCACTGAAATCCGCAACATCGCCCTCATCCCAAACTTCGACCCGCCCTCTCCCGCTGAAGTTCTTCACCTTCACGTCCTTCCAAAGAGCGAATTTTTTCAGAGCCGTGCGCCAGCGCGACTTCCTATCCTCCTCCCGACGTGCGAGGCCAGCAGCGCTGGCTGAGGCGGCCCAGGCAAGGTCTGAGCGGAAGCCGTTCGCAATCCAGCGAAAGAGCCCGCCCGCTGAGTACTGAATGAGGGAAAAGCGGTCCTCCCCATCTTGGATAGGCGTGTTTGAGTGAGTAACCACGGCGGAAGGGATGAGTATGCTACAACCGGCAGGAAAACGGACGATCAAGTTGTAGTCCCAACACACGAGGTGTCCTCCCTTGTCGGCGTCGAAATTACCGAGCGCCCCAATAAGGCACATGCCGTCTGCCTTGTTGCCGGCGTCGGTGTGCGGAGGAGACACTGAGACGGGGCCGAGGTTGGCGGTGACGGCAGCGAACGGGCCTGCGCGCGAAGATGCGGCGCAGGTGAGGGTTCTTCTGGAGCAGCGTTTGCTTTGCGCGGTGGTAGTCGGAGTAGATGGGGAAACAGACGGCTTGGAACACGGCTGGAGGCATGCGTGGTGAGTTTTGGGCCACGCGAGCTAAGTTCCGCTTACGGATCGGGTAGGTGGCCATGCGCTGGATGCTTTGATCCTCCAGCAGCTCGTCCATCGCGGCTCGGTTGGTTTGGGATGAGGCCTTGATGTTTCCCACCGTCTTGCGTCCCCCGCCGAAACCGAAACCATCCGCGGGAGCGGGGAAATTCCCTCGGCGATGGCTGCACGCGCTGGGAGGAAACAACATCTTGTCGCGCGCTGCACGCATAGCCGCGGTGGCTGCTTGGACCACGGCATCCCATGTTTCACCAGGAGCGGGGGGGCAAACCAGCACGCCGATGACATGCCCGCCGCGATCGATGATGACATGACACTTCCTGTGAAACGTGAGCTCGACGGGGCGCAGAAATAAGGCGTTATGCTGCTTACTCGCCCTGCCAATCGACATACTGCATGTGCTGCTTGAGCACCTCTGGCTCATTGGCGTGCGCGAGAAGAGGATGGTCCACGGGTTTGGCCAGGCCTGTCCAGCGCTGCTTCGTCGCGCGAAAGTCGTCCGCAGCGAACGCGACCTTGATGGGAACCGACGCGGCAGCCTTCTCAAGATTACGCGGGGGTGGAGGGGGGGGAGTAGTGCTGCTCAGAGCCGCGACGACTGCAGCTTTACGTTTAGCGCGCTGGCGGCGTCTGTTTTGGTCCTTTTTCTTCTGGTCGCCCGTCAGTGGCAGAGAAGGGGCTGGGTGGCGACAGGGGTGTTGTGGGCGTAGCGAGCGTTTTCTTGAGTGGCTTCCTCGACCTCGTCGTCCTCGTCCTCATCCGACGCAAGGCCGGCGTCTTCGCGCGCCATCCGGGCAGCGTTTTCTTGCCTGAGGGCAGCTTCCAGATCGTAATCGGCGCATACGATGGGTTCGCCAAGGCTTTCTGATGGTATACCGGAACAAGTCAGCAAACGGCGGAAAGACGAGATGGAAGAAAGTCGAGATGATGGAAAGTCAATGCCACCCGGCGGCAGCGAAGCGTAGCAGAGCTGTCCTGAGCACCGCCCTGCTCCGTTGTGAGAGTTGGGCGGCGGCCGAGACAACGCCATACTACGCATGAAATGAAGAAAGGTCCGCACCCCTTGACGCCCTGCTCCAAGGTGAGAGTGAGGCGCCAAGAGTGGTGGACACGAAATGTGCGAAGATGAAATGAAATGAAATATAAAGGAAACGAAATAAATAGAACGCAATACGGGGCTTACCTTCGTGTTCAGACATGGGTGGATGAAGCAAGCGTGTTGGCTCAACGATGGTTTGGATCAGGTGGAAGTGACTGCACGCGTAGTCACGGTCACACTTTCCTTTGTTTTCGACATGACGCCTTCTAGGAACAAGACTCGCGGCAACAAGGGTCACTTTCATGGCGATCCTCTAGAATTTCTACTCGAAAACCTCCCCGATTATCTCGCCCTGGCTCCTCATAAAAAGGGGTCTTTCTGGGATACGTTCTTTCCGGCATGGGACGCGAAGTACCCTAAATTGGAATCAGACGAGCTTCGGGAGGAGCTCGAGCGGGAGGAAGCAGCGTACAAAGCCGAATGCGAGGAGTTGAAGGCCGCCAACGAGAACGAGGTCCGGAAGCGAGGCCGCCGCAAGGCAGTGCTACAGGACTTTCCCGCGACCAGTGACCGGTTGAACGAACTGCGCGCCTGCGATGCTGAGCAATCCGTTCGTATTATTATTTTTTATTTCCCTTTTTTGGTGGGAGCGTTCGTGCAGAGGCTGAATCGTGGACCATGCAGAAACTGAAGAACTGGTTCTCCAACGCCAAAACGAAGGAGAAAACGCGGAAGGTGGAACCCTTCCGCGCCTGGCTATCGAGCCTGACGGCTCTTCGGGGTGCTCCTCGGCACGTCCGTATGCCCTGGGTCTTGTGGCAGCACGAGAAGCACGGCGAGATTCTGCGCGTCCGCTACCGGGATCTGTACGGGAAGAACACCGATGATGAAGAGGAGGACATCAGCTCCGCCGACGCGTTTGAGAAAGAGGACGAGGAAGAGCAGGCGGGCAATGATGATGCAGCCCCAACTCGTGCCGAGACGCTCCACCGCAAATTGCGCTTCGCGCAGGAGTACTTCACCGAGCTTGCGGAGGAGGAGCAGCAGGAGCTGCACGTGCAGAGGGAAAAAAATTATCAGGAGCGACGCAGCGCGTACGAGAAAGCTCTGCAAGGAGACACGGAGTGTAGCGCTGAGGAATTGGAAGAGTAGGCGGCTTAAATCATGGCGGGCTGCGGGAGGGCTCATGCTTTTCTTTTAGGCGTCGAGCCCACGCCGAGGCCATCTCCCAGCGCACTCTCGAAACTCTGTGCGCTCAGCTGCAATGCAAGGGGATCTTGATTTTAGGGGAGATCGCGGACGTGGAGACTGACGAAATCTTTTTGTCTATGTAAGCATTTCTTCACCATCTCGTAGGGGCTCGCTCACTAATATCCGGCAGGGTGCAGTCAGGGACGATGCCGGGGCACCCCGACATCGATTTCACTAAATGGGCGCCGGTGCGCTCCAAGGCTGTCCTGCAGGCCTTCGCGGACTTCCTCGTTGCATGCAAGAAGGCGGAGATGGGTGAGTACCGCGTCATGTCTCTCTTCTGAGGCCTTAACTCACCTTTGCTCGGCCACGACGCAGGACGTCTTGGGGGCCTTGTTGATCCCGGGCCTGCATCCACCAGCGCGCCGAGCCTCTGTGCTCAATGCATGGGGGCGCTCATATCGCTCCAGCGCTCTGCATCCGAGCCTCCTCGTCGTGAAACGTCGGCCAAGCCTCCTGCGGCCAGCGCGACCGCAGCGGGCTCTGCAGAGGAGGGGGGGGAGCACAGGGCGCCAAAGGGGAAGAGGAGGCGAGGCACGGAGGAGGCGGAGGAAGAAGAGTCAGGCGCCGAGGAAGACGAGGACGACGACAATTGGTCCGGCGGAGAAGAACGAGACGACGACCTCGATCAGCCCGCGCCCAGCGCACCCCGCGCCTCGCCGTCCCCACCGCCCTCCTTGAGATACCCGCCGAAGTCGCCGCTACAGAGGGCTTTGGACGCGATGGATACGCCCCAACGCAACCACCGCATCCGGGACCTCAATACGCTCAGCGAGTATGAGTTTGACCGCGAGCAGAACATCGCACGCAACAACAAGCTCCTCCGCGCGCTCTTCCCGGTCGACGCGGCTACGGAAGAGGGCCTTCCGCAGGCGCGCAAACCAAAGCCAGCCAAGGCCGCCCGCTCCAGCACCGAGACCCCCTCTGAGCCAAGGCGGAGCTCGCGGAGGCTCGCTCGTTTAGAGTCACCTGCGCCTGCTGATGAGGGTGCACAAGCTCCGCCGGACGTCGAGATGGCTGCCGATGAGCGCGATGAGCGGGCCCTTGAGGACGAGGAGGCGAGCTCAGCGGGGGTAGAAATGAGCAGCATTCCCTCCGATGCGCTGAACGCCGCCAGTATTCCCCCCGTCCTCCCCGATGCCGCCTCAGGCCTGGGCCCGCTTGCCAGCAGCTCCGAGGCCTCCCCTAACAAAGGTGCCGCCATCAAAGATGCCGCCGTCGAAAGCGCCGCCGTCGAAAGCGCCGCCGGCGAAGGTGCCGCCGTCAACAAGGCCGCGTCGTCCCCCGCCCCGCTTCAGTCGGAAAAGCACGACGTGGTTATGAAGCTGTTCCAGTTGGAGGGGATGCATCCTGCGTGGGCCGCTGTAGTACAGGCGTGGTGGGCGCTTGAGCGTGCCACAGGATTCAAGGAAAAAGCCCTGCCGGCTCTGTCCGCCCGAGGACGTCCTGATGCCGTCGGCTGGTGGGTCCAGCGTGCGCGCAAAGATCGCCGAATCCCTGCAGGCCTCGATGTCGACGATAACTCCAAAGAGGACTTCTACGACAGCGTGGTGGGCTGGTGGAATGCCGTGAACCCCGCGTGGAGGAAAGACAGCTTGGCGGCAGCTGATTTTGAAAAGGTTTTGCTCAAGAAGGAGGGTGGCGGCAGCCTCGATGCCCTTTCTTCTGGGCTGAATGGGCTTACGAGCATTGTTGCATGCCTCTGGTGGTGGTATCGGCTGGTGGGAATTGCGGATGGCGCGCCGAGGTGGAAGAATTTGGCGGATGACGTTACGTGGGTGCTCACAGAGAAGCTGAAGGCTTGTGGAAGCAAGCGCCCTGGGTCGCCGTCGGAGGAAGAGCCCCCTGCTAAGCGCGCGCGCCTCGAATAATTGTTTGTTTACAAGTTCCGCAATATTTGTCCCCGTATAGCCCCACGTCAGCAGAAACTGTAAGAATCTGGCCAACAACCCAATTAGGAACAGGATAATGGTAAAAAGCGCGCCGAATACCCCCTTTTTGGGACGCCCGAACCAGCCGGAAGAGCCGAAAGTGAAGGAAGCCCGCTATCAGTACCACAAAGCTTCTTTCCGGGGATATTCGAGAGTTAGTATGATCTTTTGCAAAACCCCGCGACACTATCTCCCATGGTTTTTTGAAAAGTACTTACCATACCAGCTGACCTGATACACCAATTGTCCATCTGTGATGTGCAGGAACAGGTAACGAAAAAGACGTACAATGGCGGCAGCCCAGAGATTGAATAGCATTGGCGTCAGGCGCACATGGCGGGCGCTGGCATTCCCAACACACCAAATAAAGTAAAATTTCAGTCCAGACTGATACCACATTTGATTTGCCAAGAATCTAGATCCAAATCAGTCGCATAGAAATAGGGCAAATTAGTGATGGCAGATTCTCTTTCAGAAACTCAAAGACTTCAGCTGCGCTGAAACTCGCGCTGAAATTCATGAGGTATTTTCGCCATTGGCTGATATAAATAGAAGGCCAGTAGCATAAATGGCTCAAGGGTTTCAGCGCAGCTGAAATGTACAATGATTCTTTGAGTTTCTTTATGAGCATCAGCCATCACTGATATTCCGCATTTCTGGTGCGGCTGATTTGTAACTAGATTCGTGGCAAATCACACCCCATTTCAGTCCAGACTGAAATTTTGCTTTTTTTGGTGTGCAATGAAACAGTAAGTCGAAGTGCAGGCACGATCCGCGCAGCGATTAGCCTGTTGTATCTGGATCACTAGCTCGGCCATCTCCTCCTCCTCGTCGCTAAGCTAGACAGAAATCAGTATCAAATAGAGAACCAGATGACTTCTCACACCTTGCGCCGTTTGCTTGATTTCTCACTGTTATCGTTCGGGTCAGGAGCAGGGGCTGGCTCGGTCTAGAAACAGATGCTTGATCAAAAAACGAGATAAATCACTGCAGTGGTTGCGCACCTCAAGTTCTTTCATGTCCAAGATAATTGTTGGAGCAGCCTTGCTCGAGGCAGCAGTGAGCATTGACTTGTAATGGTCTCCAGAGTCGAGTTTCATGTTCTTATAGGCCGTCGTGCGAAAGAGAGACCAAGTGATGGTGAAGTGACGAGTGCGCAACTTTTCGGCAACAATCTTGAAAGGAAGCGGACGAGCGATGGCGGCAATAGCAGTGTCAAGGAGCTCGGCAAATGTGAGTTTCTCGTGAGCGTGAATGGTAACCTTCTCGGTTGGTGCTTTCGCATTGGCACGTCGTTTTTCGCCCGTTGTAAGGGGAGGGAGTAGCGGCACAAAGGCTACCACGTACTCGATGCCCTTGCCATCGTGATAAGTAGATTCTGGCGGAAATCAGAGATTGACATTCAGGAATAATGAATAGGTTTACCTGGAAGCTCCTCCTCTTGCAGCTCTACAGTCGGTTGGTGCTGCCGTGCGCTGCCATGACTATGCGACATCTGTTGACGTCGTGGGGATTCTTCATTGTGATAGCGGTCTTGTTCTTGCGTGTATGTGGTGTAATCGTCGTCGTCGTCGAAATCGTCGAACATCTGGTGGATGGGTGGACGGGAGGATGTGGAAGAGCGACGAGGACGACGCGCACGGTGTCTCTTTGGCTTTGGTACGCTCACGTGGAATGACGCGATGGCTTGATCCGCGCGTCTGATGGCCTGCCCAAAATAAAAACTTTTTCTTTTTCAAAACCGGGGATGGACATTATTTTTGCAAATAGCAATAATTTATGGGCATCTCAAAATGTATCCAGACGTACTATAGGGCATCTGGGCGTGTTATGACGTGTTCAAGTCACATCAAAAGCATGTCAAATGGAACTTATAGCCGTGTTTCGAATGTAGAAAAGATCTCAATGGAAAGTCTATATAGCATAAAGTGAATAGGATATGCACCTAGTCTCAGCATCATGTACTCATGTTGATTGCTTGGGTGATCATGCATTTGCTGTACTCCACCAAAATACTACTAAATCTAGGTGGCGGTCTACTTCTGACCAATTTAAAGCTAACGGCATCAAAGTTAAAAGAAAATAATATAATGATTGTACCTGGGGAGAGCAATGACCCATAAGACTATTCTATTGACTGCTACAAGCTTGTTGGAAGGGTGGTCGAGCCAACAACTGAGTAGACAAAGTGCAATGTCAGTCACATGACCACTAAAAGTTGGGTCAATTCAATAACTGAAAGTTCGGTCAGATCAATAAGTTGTGCATGCCTAAAGTTGGGGTTGATTCAATAACTGAAGAATGCTGGGTCAACAACCGAAATGGCCAGGTCAATAGCAAAAAACTGGGGCCAAGTCAATATCTGCAAAAAGTGGGTCAGGTCAATAAGTCGCCGAAAGCTGGATCCATACCAGGAAAGTTGGGTCAATAACTGGCAGGTAGCCAGATCAATAAGTATGAATTTACCTGGGGTCAATAACTAGAAAAGGCAATAACATGTTTTGCGTATAATTGCGCCGACCCTAAACTGTACGGCACTTACGCGATCAACAAGGCTCAAGCTATGGTTACCGACCACGTGTTCGTGAGGGATGGTTGATTTTGATGTGACACCAATACATCCAAACAGCCCACTTTCCCTCATCTCCTAGTCTTGCCGCCGCTCATTCTCGTCCTCCAGTGTCCCAACATCTACCGCGCTAGGCTCTCACAAGGTCTCGTCATCTATTTACCCATTTACAGCTTCTCTCCTCTAACACTACACCTACAGTATACCTCAGCGGCCGCGCGTATGTCCTTTATGGGTGCGCCTTCCTCACCAACAAAGAGGTAGAATTTTCAAGTTCAAATGCGGGGTCTGGCTTGCACGGGGATTTGGTTTGGGTCATGCGCAATGACCGGTGGAAGACGGCGGGTGTGGTGTGCTCTAGTACGTCGCAGTGTTCTGCCTGTAACTTGCTCGCTGATGATGCCCATTATTTTTTTGTACCCAAAAGCTGCTTCGCTATCCCTACATGCCGTGATCACACATGCATGCATTGCGCACGGCCGCAGCAACTCGCCTCGTGACGCTGTAATGCGCTTTTCCATGCCGAAGGTGAGTAGATTCTTGCATTTTCAGATGCACGCTGACCGTCCCATTCCTTGCACAATCGGATAGATTGCCAGTGCAGCGCTGTCGAAACCATGCCATTTACGGGAGCATTCGTCAGTGAAGTGATGGAGGACATGCGCACTCGGGGCTACCGGTATGCACATTCTTTAAGTCCCTCCTTAGATACCCATCTCGGACATCACTACTGTGCCAGAATAAGCAATGAGTCCCCTGCATCTTCATTAGAAGCCGCTGACCTTTTCCTTGGATAGAGAGTATCGACGACATGACTGGTGGTGTTCTTCACCCCACCGCTGTACGCATCCCCAACTGCATCGGAATCCTGCACTGCCCGCACCTCGCCTTTCGAGGCTCCCGCCCCGATTCTTGCTGCTGACCGACGGCGCACATTGTCGCGGAATGTCGGATGGAGGTATATGTCACAATGCTCCGTGACCTCTGCTGCACTCACACTTGATCTTTTGTGCAGGTCTCGGGCGCCCATCGTCTCGGTGGACGCAACGGAGAGGGGGCGATTGCAGGGATTTCTATCAGATGCGTTGTGGGGAGACCGGTTACCATTGTTGTTAGCTCGCTAGTTCTTCGGCAAAGTTAGTTTTAGACGTAGTCACCATGTACAGTCTTACAATTTGAATGCAATTCATTTTCCTCTACAACCTCGAAGTCAGATAAATAACAGGAACTGCTACCATATTACACCGAAAAGTTGCGAGAAATTCTGTAAATTTAGTAAATTTTGAGGCCGAAGTTGGGCCGAAGACATATTTCCCATAAATTTTGCTCATTCGTGAAACTAGACATATTTTCGGACAATTTTCAAGAAAATATGCGAAATTATCGAAGGGGTTTTCCCTGTAGTACGACGAAATGTGGCGTACACGTGTCTCAGCTTTGGTGCTGTATGCTTGTCACACTGCAGTTTACAGCTCTTTCCTTCCACTTACATCCCCACGACTAGCAATGGGCTCCAATCTTCAACCTGTAGGCGCACTAGTCCCTTATGTCAACCCACTACCTCCAAGCTCAGCTGGAGAGACCGATTTGGGAAACCCAAACAGACTTTGGGCCGCCATCCTCAATCCAACTCCCGGTCGAACGTTGTACGAGGTGTACTCGACCGCTGGGCAGGCTCTTGAGACCCGTACCAATCGCATGGCGCACCGTCTTGGCTTGGGTCCCAATGCTACTGCCCAGAAGATTGCGGCGTTCTTTGGTACAGCAGAGGAACGGCAACTACGGCTCAGTACTCTGCGGAATGATCATGAAACCCTGGCAAACCTGGAAAAATATTGCACAAAACTGATGGGATATACACTTCCGTGCGTGTAATCCATCATCGCTCCTGTTCTCCCAGATGAATTAACCAGCATGCCCTTCACTACACAGCACTGAGTCGACGAAAACACAGCTTCAGGCCTTCGAGAAAATTGTCACTCTCGTCACGCTCTTCCCAGGCGTACGACTTCGTTTCCTTCGTTCAAATTGCATACAGAGCGTTCCAATTTCAAAGGACGACATCTCCGCACTTTGGGATCATCCTGACGGTTCCCTGGATCCAGAATGGTTGTTTTGGAGGACCTTTGCCGCAATATGTCTGTCGGAAACAAGCATTTCGGTGATGTTGGAGGAAGCTTCTGTTTCCCAGCTGGCGACTTGTCTTCAGGATAACGGCGGTCTCAGTGTGGTTGAGCGCCTCTTAATTGCACACGGTTGCGAGTGAGTGGCCGTCGTCAAATCAAATGAGTAATTCTGATGCGAAAGGGACATCAAGGACAGGAGCTGACTCTACATTCTTCAATGCACTTTGTATCCGATATCTCGCTGGGATTCTTCAGTTGGCTGAGGTTGGGTTCTGGTTGAAAATTGGAAATGTGCATGGTGATATTGCGAGGAAACTATGCTTGAAGACGCTCCAGGTTCTCGAAGATATTTCGCTTGACATACTCCCCTCTGAACCATCGCCCACACCGGAGTCGCCTTTTGACTATGAAGGTGTTGATCTGCTGGCCGAAACAGTGTTGGTTGGAATATCAAGTTGGTTCAGGACAATTGATGCCACCGACTGGGCTCTGCAACCCTGGTACACAGTTTTTCGCAAGGTCGTTCACTTACTGCGCAGGTATTTACGAACTACTTTCTTCTTCGACATTTTGTGCATGACATCATTCTCAGGCCACTGGCCGCAGCCCTTTTGCCAAGTTCTTTTTCTCGCGCCACCAGCGACTCCCTAGAGAAGGACATACCAACCACGTATCGCGAGGTTGAGTTTGATATTTTGGTTAAGACTTCAACCAATGCCACCACTGCGTCCCATGTGGCGGGTTTGCACTACGCGGAAGACCCTGACGCGTCTGGGGAGGAACCTAAGCCTCATGACTCAGCCTCACCTGAAACAAGGCCGCATCGTACATTCCTCATGGGAGGATTATCAACTGGGGCGTGTCGGTTAGGAGCGCTGAGTCCATGCGGCAGTTCAACGTCATCGTTCTTGGAGGTGTGTCTTCTGCTGCTGTGGCAACTCGGATCCCCATGATGTTCAGATTATGGCACCGGGAAATCGGCTCTTATTAGTACGTTCAACCTCTGTTCGTGGCACCGGCTTGACTCTCCTCCCAGCCCGCTTTGTACGCGATGTCTACGTGGAAAACTATGACCCTTTGTACGTTTCAAAGATATCACATCCACTTCCAAGACTAACCCCACACCATAGGATAGAGGGTGTGTGGCCGCCAAGATTATGTACATAACTGTAACTTGACAGTTCTGCGTAGAGCAATACCTTCGGCCAATGATGGTCGATGATGAGCGATCATCGGTGCGTCCTGCTGACTCGATACTGTTTTGCAGTGACCATATCTCTCGTATAACGATTTCTCGCAGCTCGAAATCCTCGATACGACCGGCGCAGAACAGTTTACGTCCTTGATCGAGCTCTACATCAAGGTTGCTTGCTTATTCTGCGCCATATCAAACATATACTGATGCGTAAAATGGCATCTAGATTGGCCGTGGATTCGTTCTTGTTTTTAGGCAAGCTGCTATGTGCACGTCCCTTATACCCTGTCGTGATACCTGCCCAATAGCTTAGCTCAGCGATCCAGTTTAGAGCAAGTCAAAAATTTGCGAAAGCAAATATACCGGATCAAAGGCTCAGAAACAGTTTGTAGCCTGCTCGCCCCTCTTATAACTCCGAGTTAAACGATTTCCAGGTGCCCATCGTCGTGGCCGCGACCGAGAGCGATCACGGGAGTGAACGAGAAGTGTCCGCCTCGACACTCGAGTCCCTTGCCAACGAGTGGAACATCCCTTTCTACGAAACATCGGCAAAACACAACTTGAATGTCAACGATGTTTTTGAGGACCTATTGCGACAGATTCGTGTGCGATACCCCCCGGATGCCCGCAGAAAGCAGAAGCAACCTCAGGGCCCTTGCACCATCATGTGAACCATCCCCGCTAATGTTCCTTTTCACGTCCACGCTTTCCTCACCTTCTTACCGAGAGGATTATTATTTTTTCTATTGTTTCATGGGGAGAGGGCAATTACCATGTCAAATATCGACCGGCGATGCATGTATTATTGAATAAATTTTTCGGATTCGAGCTACTGGTCTCGGCATCTACCTGAAATTGTAAACTTTTTCTGTAACTAAGAAGAATCTGAAGGTGTTGGTGCCAATGGATCTAAGCTCCAACCGTTTAGTCTTCGCTTGCGAAGTCCCGTAAGCTAAACGGTAAACAGTTCGCAAACGTTTACAAATGGTTCAAAAATGGATAAATTTCACGCAATATATTCACGAGGGGTGGAAAGCAGGTACAGGAACTGTTTGGTGTGTCGTTGAATCAGCGTTGACCTGTGAATGGATATGCAACTGGGAGCGATTTTACCCGTTGTCGTAGACACGAGAAGTTGAAGACCGTGTTCGTGAACAGAAGGCGATCCATCAAAGACGGCCAAGCGCTGCTACATACGTTTCCTTCCCGAATTGGCAATTTAACCCGCCATTTCTTCGCGACGTCACCTTCAAGCAGATAGGTAGAAAAAATTCAATTTCTATTCGGTATATACATGAGTTATACGACACGGGAGGGACCGCATGTATTTTTTACAAGACTGGGCGTTCCGCGCGACCTCAACGCCTGCCCCATCTGCCGCGACAACACGCACCTCCGACC
Organism: Mycena olivaceomarginata; assembly: GCA_029378375.1. Classification (NCBI taxonomy): domain Eukaryota; kingdom Fungi; phylum Basidiomycota; class Agaricomycetes; order Agaricales; family Mycenaceae; genus Mycena; species Mycena olivaceomarginata. The sequence continues at coordinate 89,633 of JARKIC010000545.1, forward strand.
CTAGTCCGCGCTTCATTTTCCGTTGCCGCGTAATTCTCGTGTATGCGCAGAAGGTCCAAGGATCTCAAACTGCTTTCCCTCGCTTTCCCTTGACTCACAGTCAATACAAGATACAGCCGTCATTGGGGAGTTTGGATAATTCTGTAGCTCACAGACTCGAATTTTACGGGAAGGGAAGCAGCGAATATCATACAACCGAGAAGTCTTCTACGACACTATGGCGCCGGTTCCTCAGAAAACGTTTCGCTCTGGAGCTCCGGCTTGCCGAACGACCGCGTCGCCCCTGCCTCCTCGCCCGCTGTGTCCACTTCGATCGCGCCACCATCCTCCTCGGCCTTGAAATACCGCTCGATATCCTCCTCGAGTAGCTCCATGTCGAGGTCCAATTTCCACGCCGGGTATGCGCTCCAGTTGATTCCACAGTAGCGGCACTTGCGCACTTTGGGGGTACTGCAAAATCCGCCGGACGCATGTCGTACTCGTCGATGTATAAGCCGGGGCCGCACACGCCATCCACGAGGGCGCGCGACGGGCCGCTGCGCTGCCATTGGATGATGGTTTTGGGCAGCTGAGGAATGAGTCTGGATTGGGCTTGAGCTTATCATGCATAACAGACCCAACACTGCAGGATGTTGAGCACATCCATATTTAGCACATCCTTCACACTGCGGCCCATACCCCTTCAGCATTTCTTTCTGATATAAAGCCCACGCCGTTAGTAGTTCTCCTCTCCAGCTTCTGTCTCGGGTCTTTCCTCCCAGGCATCAAATTTTCAATTCCTCTACAAGAATTTTGGATCAAGAGCTCGAGTTGTACCAGCCTGCCTACAGCAACATGCTTGCCACGACTGCTGATCATTGTATGCAAGCTGGTAACGAGCCTATGTTCTGACCACGATTCTAGTAAGGATTTTCGACAAAAATTGAATTTAGATATTTTCTACATTCATTATTTTTTTGTGGCTGTACTACTAGTACTTCTCTCTTCTCTTCACATGTGGATTGGTCAGCGGCGGGGAGCGCGTGCCAAAAGCCTTCTCGACGCTTACTTCCAGCTTGAACACCGCCGGGAACGAGTTCTGCGCTGTCGACATGCGGCTGCTCAGTTTGTAATGCGCTGACCTGCCTTCTCACCCCGGCTTTGAATACTTCTGGTCCTGCCGTGAACCATCTTCCCTCCCTCAGACCATCAGTCTTTTCTAATTCTACTCATACACTACGATGCACCGGCTAGGAGCAAGTTCTAAATATCAGCATTCTTCGCACTAGCGGCTGACCTGGAACGGTTGCGGTTGCGAGGGAAATTTAGCAGTATTCATTCCAACCTGGATTATTGCATCACCCTCTATCAACAACGATGTTTCAGAAATCACAAACTGGAAACTCACCCCGGACCTGGAAGCCAAAGACTGCAGCGAAACCAGCGTGATTTCCATCGAGCGTAGCGCCTCTCTGGAGTTCAAACTGTGATAATGTTCGGCACGATTAAATTTAATTGGTTATGTATGTAATTCAGAGTCAGCCTAACCTCGTGAGAAGGGAGTTTGAGTACACTGAAAGAGAGGGAGGGACAGGGTGTTACTTCTCGGCGGAAGGCGGATGTGTACATTCACTCTAGCTTCTCTGTCAAATTCGAGGTTCGATGCAAGGGTGATAAGCCGCTGTGGGCAAGGAAGCCACTTCCCATATGTAGGATTGCACATTTAAATAGAAGACGGAGGTTCGATCCCTCCCGGCGGCGTGAACGGCTAGCTGCGAAGCATCTTTTGGCTCTTTTATTTTATTTTATTTGTTGGGTTCATCTCTTATGGGTGTTTGTTGTCTTGGTAAAAGGGGCTATGTATGAGGCTAATATTTTACGAATCTGTGTCGAGTTGAAAGTTTTACCGCCCGAGGGTCAATTGAATTCGAACAAACACAATAATGAGCCGGTTTCTCTCTGCATGTGTATCTAAAACCACCAGTAAACTTGAGGTTCGATGCAAGGATAATAAGTCGCCGTGAGCATAGAACCCGCCGCTTGAATGTAAACAATTCCCCTTATAACTAATGGAGGACGGGGGTTCGGCGGCGTGATTAGCTGGGCTGACAGTGTCTTTTGTTTCCTGAGTTCTTAAGCACTCAGGGGGGCGCGCCGGTGAGAAAGACGCGACGGATGAGACTCTTTTTTTCGTTTAAAAAAGGGCTCGGAACTTGCCGGTCAAGACGGAGTGTTGACTTGTGGGACGCACACCGCCGATCAAAACCTACTCCTCGCTAAGCTAGTGTTGGGACTAAGAATTATGTGACGGTTATTGCGAGGGATTTCCGATCCGTTCGACTTCTAACACTCCGGAGTATTGTCTTCTTGGTGGTTTGAAAACTGAACATCTGTTTGTTCGTACTTGGTCCTCACCGAATGTGATTGTGGTCAAGACATCTTTGGCGATTAAGTATACCGCTTCTCATACCAGCAGAACACAGCCAGGTACGGGAATGCTGCATTAGGGACAAGTCGTCAATTTTCAACCAGCGCTAGAAACTCCGCCATCACATATTTCCCACGGTTGCATTTACGTTTTGTGTGCTGCAGTTACGTGGTTTTAATTTACGGAATTCTTTCCTGATCGCATGTTTCTATGGGGTCATTTGTGTTTCTTTTCATTTTACATGCATTCATATTCAAATCTCTTCGGCTCTTCTTCAAGCTAGTTGTGTTTGAGTTGTGTTCCCGAGTGACGTGGTGTTCGGCAATCAAAGCACAGTACATTCGGTTCACAGAGGCTGTCTTCCACATGTGGAGAGTGTGCCATGCAACGGTGAATGGAGAACGGAGGTTCGATCCCTGCCGGCGGCGTGAGCCATTGACGAAGAATCTCTTGGCTCTTTTCTTTTCTTTTCAATGTCGGGTTCAGCTCCCAGAATAATTTATGTCTTAGTGAAAGGGGCAGCCGTGTTGCCCATATTTTACGAACATGAGAAGAGACTAGTAAGCGTGTTTCAAAGTTTTCTGACAGCACGAATATGAATTGAGCAAGCCAGTCGTTCTGCGTACACAAAGCGACAGTAAACTCGAGGTTCAATACAAGGATAATAAGCTAGTGTGGGTATAGAGGCCGCCACTCGAATGTGCAGAAACTGTAGATGTGTTATGCCATTTGAATGGGGGATGAAGGTTCGATTTCTCCCACCCGCATAGACGGCTTAACTGGTCTTTTTGTTTCCTCATTTAGAACCGCCCCGGTGAGAAAGACACTACGCGAAGGATGTGACACCCTCATTTTATACTTCGAAAAGGACCCGGAACCTGCCGTGGTCTGGCACGGCGGGGTGTTGAATCTCAAGACATGCGCGCCGCCGATCAAACCAATAATGGAGTGTTGGTATCGTTCAATATCTCAAGCCATAGTTGAATTGAAATCGAATGTGAGTCTAATAAGCCGCCGTGCCGTGGAGGCCGTCTCCCACATATGGAAGGTTCAGAGTCATTCAACGTTGAATGGAGAACGGAGGTTCAATCCCTCCCGGTGGTGTAGCCAGGTCTCAGTAAAGCCGTTTTTTTTGTGCTCGGAGGGCGAGAGACAGGTACGATCTACGGTCCACACATCTGGTTGAAGATGAAATTAAATTTCTGCCATATTTTGGTATTGCATTCGATCTCGGGCGCACGAGGTGACGGACACGAAGTATGGTCTGGTCGAAGGTATAAGTATTGGATCAAATAATGAATTATTTATTTACGGGACGAACGGACGAGCCGGAGTTGAGCGCCCTTACTGCCTCTTCGTCGCGGCCACGACCCCTTCGAAAGCCTTCACATCGATGAACTCCTTTATGCTCACTATCTTCCCGCCTTCAAACTTGAAGATGAAGATATATTCGTTGTGATACGCGTATCATTTCTTAGTGACGCCGTTCCCTGTCCTCTGTTTTTTTCACATTCAAATTAGCTTTAGAAATGCTGTACATTCAAGGTAAAAACAAAAAGCGCGACTCACGTGAATCACGACGGTGTTGGAGTCGGCGCTCTGGATAACATCTTCTGGGGGGGTGAAACTGGCGGCGTTGGTGAGACAAAACAAAAATATGATCATTGAAGAAGTACGTTATAAAAATCCATAGTCCTCTTCATGTTCTGGTACACGTTGAGGTGTCTCTTTTGTCGAAAGGGTGCTCCATCGCCTCCGGGAGCTCCATCGACGCCGGGAGCAGGTGGTGCGTGTTGGTTTTATCTCGTGAACCAATTGAGATATCACTCCTGGCTGTTAGGCCTTTGGTTACAAGCTCATGAGGAGCTCTACTGTAGGTACTGTATTTATACTAAAATCTTATTTTTCCTGCATGTTCTGGCATGTTCCCTCCGATTCCATATCAGTCATCTTTTAGTCAGCACCTCGGCCATGTCTCGGGCTTGTGCTGGATTGCCAATCTCCAACACTCTCCCTCAATCCTGCACAACAAGAGATTATTATCTCTCCCTGAATCCTTCAATTCGTATGGATCCGTCATGATCCTCGAGAACCATCAAGTTCTCCAAGTCGGCTTCTTCGGCAACTACGGCTTCAACCGTGATCCCATCAAAGTCTTCTTCATCGTGCGAATTCTGCTCCGCTCTTCTCTTCTTGGGGTCCTAGACTGCTTCCGTGGCATTAACACGTCAGACAGTGCTTCGGGCGCTCCACAGACTCTCGAGCATAAATTAATATCTCGGTCATAGCCTGTTTTGACTCGTTCAGCGGTACTGGCCTGTACTTGCCCCCAGTCGGTCAGAGGTGTGCCCCGTACTTAACGGTCTCTTCTTTCGTCTATATCTCTTCCACCTCTTCGTCTCCCTCCCTGGCCTTCTCTCTGTGGCGTGTGTTGTGATGTGGAGGACGAGTGTGGCTGTGAGTGATAAATATGAGCTTGTGTTGGTTTTATCTCGTGAACCAATTGAGATATCACTCCTGGCTGTTAGGCCTTTGGTTACAAGCTCATGAGGAGCTCTACTGTAGGTACTGTATTTATACTAAAATCTTATTTTTCCTGCATGTTCTGGCATGTTCCCTCCGATTCCATATCAGTCATCTTTTAGTCAGCACCTCGGCCATGTCTCGGGCTTGTGCTGGATTGCCAATCTCCAACAGTGCGTGAGGTTGTCCGAGAGGATCGAGACCGTCCGTATCTCCCTTTTCCACAAAATCGAACCACGAGTGCGCGAGGTCGAGTTGGGTCGGAGATTCGCTGTGGCTGGGCGCGCTCATGGTGGGCTCTCTGTGCGAAGGGAGATTTGGAGGGCTGACATCACTGGATGCTTATGTGTGTGGTTTACCTGGGAAAAGGAACGGAACGGAAGAGATCGAAGATGGGTAGTGATCACCTGGACTGCAAGAAGAACCATCTTCGTGTAAATATATACTGGCGGGTGCTGCCAAAGCTGACGGAGAAGGGATTACTTGGGATTACCTTTCACGCGCGTGTCAGCGTGGATAGAGGGGCCATAGTCGGCCGTGCCGTCATTATTCTTCCATCCTCCATCTTCACCTCCAGCGCCGAGCGCGTCCCTATCTCTGAAGCCCATCTGTCGTCAAGGATCTCCATCCCAGTCTTCGCCGCAGACGACGAGCCGGGGATCAAAATAATGGAATGGAATGGAACCAGGGTGCTGCGGGTATACGTATATTCCCTCTCATAAACTCGAGGTCCGACGCAGGCCTAATAAGCCGCTGTGGGCATGGAGCCCGCCACCCGAATGTGCGGCGCTAGTGATTTGATTGGAGGATGCAGTGGGGGTTCGATTCCTCCTGGCGGCGTGAGCAACTGGACTGACAATGTATGTTTGTTTCCTCCTTCATTAAGCTCATCATAAAGACGCACGGATGAGACAAAATCAAGACTATACATACGGAATCCAGAAGGAGAAAAACCATAGGGCAGGAGACCAGTATCTAAAATATAAAATACAAATAGTGACCACCTGGACTGCAAGAAGAACCATCCGAACCGTTGGATAGTGTAAATATATACTGGCGGGTGCCCTGACATACAAGGGTACGGCGAGGTCCTAGCGGTAGCCTTGATCGCTGGCGTAGGTGCTGCCAAAGTTGACGGAGAAGGGATCCGGATTACTTGGGATTACCTTTGACGCGCGCGTTAAGTGGATAGAGGGGCGAGGTCCGACGCAGGCCTAATAAGCCGCTGTGGGCATGGAGCCCGCCACCCGAATGTGCGGCGCTAGTGATTTGATTGGAGGATGCAGTGGGGGTTCGATTCCTCCCAGCGGCGTGAGCAACCGGACTGAACTCATTTTTGTTTCCTCCTTCATTAAGCTCATCATAAAGACGCACGGATGAGACGAGACTCTTTTTATTTTTGAAAAGGGTTCGGAACCCACTGCAGCGGGATGTTGAGCTTTAGCCGCGTGCGCCGCCGATAAAAGAGTAATGAAGTGTTGTTATCGTTTGATATCTCAAGCCACAGTTGAATTGAAGTCGAATGCAAGTCCAATAAGCCACCGTTGCCCTGGAGGGCGCCACCCACATATGTACTAGAAAACTGATCGATTGAATTGGGGATGGAGGTTCGATCCCTCCCGGAGGCATGTTGTAGGCGTTTGTCTGTAATCATTTTTGTTGGCCGTTTTGATTTTTCGTGCTCTCAGAGGCGTCCGTATTGGTGGGATTGATGATACGAACACTCATTCTCATTTCTTGTGGTTGAACTTGGTTTGAACGCGAGAATTAATGAGAGACCTCGGTCTTACGGCGCAGGATCAAAATAATGCAAACAGCTTTTCCTGAGTGCTTTTAATTTCATGTCATTTGGGAGCGTTCAATTATTGTTCGCGTCGGCAAAAGAGTGACATGACCGCGATGTTGGGGTGTGACTGCGCAGGTTTGTCTTTTCTCGATGCGCCGATGAGCTCGAAAGTGAAGATCGCCGTGCGCCTTGCTGGAGAGCCTCCTACGGCGGACTATCACAAGTGGCATGCCCCGTGGCTTATGAAAAAGTAAGCCACAGTGGCTTATTGACAGCTTACACGCGGCTTACCAGCGGCTGTTAGCCGGATTTTGTCTTTGTAGGCTCTAGACCCCCGGCGGACTCCAATAAGCCGGCGGACAGCTGTTACGACCATGCACTTTCCGATCTATTCCGGTCCCTTTCCGGTCATTTACGGCCTTTCCGGTTACGGTCTACTTTACGGCCGTTACACCCTATCCAACTTTCCTGTTGTGTCCAGCTAGTTCTGTTGACGCACAACCTTTGGGGTTTTCACAATGAAGGTCTTCTGAGTGTTCCCTAAATCAGACATATGACTTATGCAACTATGCTTCTCTCTTATTGTTCTTATTGTCTTTCTCTGTACTTATTGTCTTTTACATACTTCTTTCCACATTAGACTTATCTCTGTATTTAGTATAAATATGTATTATGTTCTACTGTATCTTTAGTTGAAAATTAATGTGCTTTGTGTAAGGGTAACCTTAAGCTCGGCGCGGGGCGCGGAAACTAGTGGGGGAATCTGAAGAATAAATATAGGTATTAGAATACAGGAGCGGAAATACTGCGCACCTAGCGGGGGAATCCGAAGAGAAGAAAGGATGAGGATTCCCACGCTAGGCGAAACCTTATATACTAATTGGTAACTACCCAGTAGCACGTGTCCGGATGTATCTACAATGATCGCGGGCCTGATCGCACAGCATGTGCCAGCGAGAGCGGACGGATGTCCCAGGTGATTTGGTGGTCGGATAGAAGGGCACAGAAGTATCTGGAGCGCCGGGTGGAAAACCATCTGAAGTGTCCGGAGCCGGTCCGGATGGAGAAGCGTCCGAAGCGCCCGAAGTGGCCAAAGCATCCGGATCAGGTCCGGATGGAAAACCATCCGAAGTGGGGGTTCCCCTAACACTTTGCCTCCACATTGCTCCGTGGTCTGACTTCTGCTTCCTTCGTCGTCGAGCCAAGTTAGTTGGTGTACCCGATCCTCTACGTGGTATCACTTACGGCCCTATCTGTCTTTCCGGCCTTTACGTCTTCCGGTCTTCCGTCCTTCCGGCCTTTTCCGACATGGATATAACAACAGCTGCCCAGCTGCCAGCCATAAGCCGTCAATAAGCCACTGTGGCTTATCAATTGATAAGCCACAGGGCATGCCACTTGTGTATGGATCTGCTGCGCCGAGCCGCCACCAATGCCAGCTCCTGCTCAGCTAACAATACTTAGCACAAATTCCTTGGCCAGCACTTCGGGCTTCTACTGGTATCACAGTCGCCAACCCCCGCAATGCAACTCAGATATTCACCTTTCCGTGGGTCCACAGTGCGCTGGACTCGGTGGTCACACCCCTAACTTTGTCGCCCGCCAGATTCACGTCCTGCTACAACGCCGACGCAACACAGGAGATCTTCGACACAGATGTCTGCCCCCTTGTTGACGTGGCGTGGTCCGGCATTGTACATTCCCCTTCAGCTTCTTTCTGCCTCGCCACATTATGACCCCTGACTTCACAGACTGTAAGTTTAACTATCACTGCATTCAGACCCCCCCGTAGGCACAGGTCTGCCGGATCCCAGTAGGCATATGTGTAGGCAGACCACGCTGACCTTTGCCGATCCATCTGCCGATCCCTGCCGAGGTTGGTCTACCCATTCCTGCCGGAACAGGTGGACTCAGGTCGGCCAGGGTTGGCCATGATAGGCACACCACCATCGGCTGGGATCTGCCAACGTGGGCAGGCCTCGTGTAGGCAGACATGCTAGACCAACGTAAACCAACCTCGGCATGGATTGACGCACCTCGGCAGGGATCTGTGAACGTAGGCACATCTGTGCCTACAGGGGGGTCTGAATGCAGTGTATCTTCACATATGGTGTGACCTCCAGTGGCAAGACACATACTATGCAGGGCCCACCGGGCGTCATTCTGAGAGTGGTTGAGGTGTGTTTGCGTTTCTTGTGCTCCTATTTTCTATCTGGCTGTATGGACAAAGCTGGGGGGCTCTGTCCCAGTGTCAGCAACGGCCTCTGAGTCGGCTAAACAGCGAGTAACCCGACGAGAACCCCAACCAGGATAAACCCGACAGACGCTAGTAGCTCGTGTGTTCCCCGAGCAGTCGTATGGCGTCCTCTCTAGGAGGCCATATGGCGTAGGTCGGGATGCGAGGCGGAACCCAGAACAAGTCGAAGAGGGTGTGATATCCACTCAGGTATACAACCCGGGGTGTGGATATAACCCATAGTACGGTGCGAAGGAAGCGGGGCAGGGTGGAGACAATGCCTATGTCAAGCCAAGGTAGAAGCCTGAGATTAGACGAGGTAGAATCTACTGTACATGGAGATTCTACTGTGCTTATATAGGCTTCTAATAAATTAAAGCGATCACGGTCAATTGCGATCAGTTCCTGTACCATAGCATTAAGGAGCATTAATGCTGATGCTCCTGGACTCCTCTGTGTTGGTTTCCGTGGTGTCGGTGGACCTAGGAGACCCGACGTTCGGGTTTCCTAGTCCTAAGTGTCATTGTATCCAGTGGTTCAAACCCCGATCGGGTTTGCAACAACTCCTGTACTTCGTGTACTCTCCTATGTCAGCCCTTGGTGCGTCCGGGGACCAGAGTCTGTCTGTATGGGTTCCTAGTCCCTAACGTCTTCTGTATCCCATGGCGCAGACTCCCCGAGTCTGCGGCTTTAGAATCTGAGGCCGGGTTTCAACCGTGAGAAGGTCACGTGGTGGCGTCATGAAAGTCCCGTGCTGCTAAGACGCGTCTGTATCCATACAGACACGTCGCGCGAAAAAGTACAACCCAGGTGATTCATGACACCCCAGCTTCATATCTCGGAACTCCTGCAGTGCGAGCACCTCTTGTACACCACTCCCTGCATGAGCCTGTGATGTGCTGCTGGTCCGGTGATCGGATCTCGGTCTTGCTTATTGTTGGTGTGCATCGGTTTTCACCCCCAAGGCAACCCCTTGGAACTGAATGAGAGCAGCCATCCATGTGATGCACCACCACACTGGCGGAATGTACTCAGGTATGGCCTCTCCGCTCTGGATGCATGAATGACAGGCTTACGTTTCTCGGCTGTAGTATGTTTCTGGTGGATGCACAGTCCGCAACGATCTTGTTTGTCCGTTTGGGGCTGACAAAGGCGATGCTACTGTGCTAAATACCGATGCCACATGGTTTGCCACTGGTGCATCTCCGAATTGGTGGAGTGACACAAAGTTGTAGTGAAGTTGTCTCTGTCCTGGAACTTGAATGTATTGTGCTTCATCTTCTATTGGACCGATGTTGAAGTGGTTATGGCCTCCTTCCTACTGCTCACTGAGCTTGGGCTGTGGACTAGGAAGTATGTGGTGATTATTGCGAGGGATCTAGGAATTTCTGATCCATTTAGTGTTCGAACACTTTGGAGTGTTGTGTAGGTCAGCACATGGTCCACAATACAAGTATATCACTTCTCATACCAGCAGAAAGCAGCCAGGTAAGGGAATGCTGCATTATGTACAAGTCGTCAATTGTCAACCAGCACTAGAAACTCCGCCATCACATATTTCCCACGGTTACATTTAGATTTTATGGACCAAGTTGAATTGTGCGAAAAAACAATCTGAAGCTCGAGCTGTGTAAAAATTAGCTTGATAAGCTGCTGTTTTAGACCTGGAGGCACCCCCACCGCAGAATTCCCTGTCCTTTGATATACTTCATTCCTGTTCATGCTGAGCATTTTTACTGCCATCTTTGTCACCACAGTGGGATGGATACGTGAGAATAAACACAACCAACGGCTAGTTCTCAAGTCCGAATTCCCCCTCTTGAAAAGCCCAGCCACATTGAATTCGAAGTCAGAGGTGATGAGGGTACTCTCACAACTACATTGAACATCCATCGTAAACCGAGGGAGCTGAGCCCAATTCCTCTTGGCAGCATCCTGCGGAGGCACAAGATTTTTTTGTCCTGTCTTTCTTCCTCTTTTGATTCAGATTGTTCCAGCCCTGGAATTTCTTTGCTTTTGGGTCACAGTGGCAGTGGGCCATGTTGGTGTTGCGGCCATGCAGAAATAAAGGGACGGATGGATGGATGGATGTCGTATTCAGATTTCTACGATGCGGTTTCTTTCTGAGTTCCGAGTCTCAGTCGTTCATAGGGCTGTGTCGGTTGTTCAACTGTCAGTGCCACTGGAGGCACAGCCCGTGGGAGAAGGTTCATGGCACTGGACCGGCCCTGCAGCGACACTGGCCATGGCACTTGCCATGGCACCAGTCAAGCACCAGTCAATTTCTTTGTCTGTCAGAAGTGAAAGGGATCATTTTGATGAAACCGGCCGGTTATATCCGGGCCCAAAATGATCCTGGCTACGCCGACAAATACCGAATGCATTGCTGCCGCCAAATTTCTGTCGCTAATTCCACTCACAGTCAAAGACCTTTTCAATATGAACTTGGCTCAGTAGTAAGGTTGCTGATTATCTTTGTGAGAGTTTGTAGTTCCTCAATTCAAGCTGCAAAACACACACTCTTTGATATCTCCAACACAAGTCATATCTGCGCTGGAAATCAGTCAGAACCCCCAATTTTGAGCTAGAAAAGCCCTTGGCCTGAGCTGGCTCTAACCTTTGACAAACTGCTTTGGTTGGAATTTCTGATACCCACATGTTCAAGAAAACATCACACAATCAACCATACTGTGGGTACTAAATCCTGGTGAATAATACACATAAAACAAGTACACAGAAGGAACCACAGCTCCCATCCATTGTCTGAATTCCCAGTACTTATGAATGTTGCAAGCTGTCTACAGTGCAGACAAAGAGTGGGAGATCAATTGCATCACACATTTGCCATGATGTGAGATAAATCCGAATGTCCGAAAACACGCGCTGCGTGTGCAACACCGTGGCAAGTGCCATGGCAGGTGCCATGGCAAGGGTCGAACCTGTGCCATGAACTTAGTCCCACGGTGCTTGCCTCCAGTGTACTCGAAATAGAAATGGGCAGATGGATGTGCAATAGACGATAGACAGGTAAGCAGCTCTAGGTCGGAATTACCTCCTACGGGTCCCAGTTCGAGGTCAAAATGAATGCAGCAAGCTGTCATAGGCCGTAGAGACTGCCACCCAAATGTGGATATTCATACACATTTTTGTTGGCTACATTTGAAAGGAGGAGAAGAATACTCTTCATTTGGTTGTTTCCAAGGTGTTCAGGGCTGTGGTATCATTATGTTGAGCGGAATGGGAAGGATGTTTTGTGTATAGCTCTCAACAGGCATCAAGTCAAGTCCTCCGCAGCCCCGAACGAGCTGTGAGATTAAAGCCAAGGTCCAGAATGAACCTAATAAACTGTCATGGGCCATGGAGGCCGCCACCTAAATCTAGCTCGTGATGCTAGATCTTTAACGGGAGGAGAAGGTGGTTCGATTCCTCCTGACGGCATTTGCGTGCTTGCTTTTCATTTTGCATGCATTCATATTCAAATCTCTTTCGCTCTCCTTAAAGTGGGTTTTTTTCCCGACTGCCGTGGTGTTATTTAGTGAGTAGAACTGAAATGGGTGATAGAAATAGATAATCCATCAAGATACAACTGACAATTGATGTTCACAGTTCTCGGCACTCCAGCCACAGCAAATTCTGTTCACTACCAGTGTAACAAGCCGCTGTGGCCACGGAGACCGTCTCCCACATGCGGAGAAGGTTTGCAATTCAATGTTGAATTGCAGAACGGAGGTTCGATTTCTCCCGGCGTTATGGCAAGGCGCCATGGTGTTTTTTTTTGGTTATTCTCGGAGGCCCCAGGTAGTATCTACGAGATCACGGTTCTATTTCCAACGTAGTATCGAGTGGGATTCGGGGTTCCAATAGTAATGAAATCAGGTTAGTCCCACCGATGATTTGACTCTTCTGTCCTTTTTCCTGTGTTTCTCGGTATCTCAAGCCACAGTAAACCCGAGGTTCAATACGAGGATAATAAGCCGCCGTGGGCATGGGCCCGCCACCCGAATGTAAACGATTGCTTCTGATTCGAAGGAGGATGGGGGTTCGATTCCTCCCGGCGGCGTGAGGGGGATAAGACATCTTTTTGTTTCCTCGTTTGTAAAGCCCTCAGAGGGCCCCGGTGAAATACGTGACGGATGGGACTCTTGTGTTTTTCGAAAAAGGCTCGGAGCTTACCGTGGTTGTGTTGAATCTTGGCGAGCGCCGCCGATCAAAACAGTAAATGCAGTGTTCTTGGTATCTCCGGCCACAGTTAAATTGAAGTCTAATATAAGTCTAATAAGCCGCCGTGCCGTGGAGGCCGTCTCCCACATATAGAAGGTTCAGAGTCATTCAACGTTGAATGGAGAACGGAGGTTCAATCCCTCCCGGTGGTGTAGCCAGGTCTCAATAAGCCGTTTTTTTTTGTTCTCGGAGGGCGAGAGACAGGTACGATCTACGGTCCACACATCTGGTTGAAGATGAAATTAAATTTCTGCCATATTGTGGTATTGCATTCGATCTCGGGCGCACGAGGTGACGGACATGAAGTATGGTCGGGCGTCCCGGTAAAGAAACAAGTATCCGACGACAACGGCGTCCAGGGGCTTGAAGCAGCACTGAAGAGCCCGGGGCCAGCCACTAGACACGAGCTGGAGAGGCTAGGTTCATACATTAACATTCCAAGAAAGACTCGGACCGAGGCCGCAGGCGACAACGTTGATGGAGTGGTTTTTCTCGGTGCGCGCGGAAGTGCCGAGAGCAGTACCCGTATGGTACGGTGATACGTACGGTACGGGAAAATACCCGTACCGTTGGCCATCTTGATGCAAAAATTATGACCGTGCGTATACGGTACGGTCCCGTATTTTACCGTACCGTATACGGGCCATACGGACGTACGGTATATGGTGGATATGGTCAAGCTGTCAATCACATCAAAAATTGCAAAAGTGATCCGGGATCACTTTTAGCTTTCCGCTGTTTGTCACGGTCTTGCTCCTTGCGCTCTGCTCCTGTTCTCACACCATGATCAAGTTCAGCAGGCAAGATGTTCCCCTGACTCATGAGTTCCAACACGCAATATATGGTCGGAGATACAAGTATTAGACCAAATAATGAATTATTCATTTACGGGACCAACGGACGAGCCAAAGTTGAGCGCCCCTGCTGCCTCTTCGTCGCGGCTACGACCCCTTCGAAAGCCTTCACATCGATGAACTCCTTTATGCTCACTATCTTCCCCGGTGTACCGGTGGGAAACTCCTGGCTCAACGGCTCTCACCAATTTTATTGCGTCACGGCAAGCATTGAAAATGTTCAGTGCCAGAGAAGAGGACTCGGCAAACACCAAGAGCAGCGCATTGCGCCGCTCATCCCCGCAGGTGAGTGTCCCACAGTAGTGATGTTCTCTTGGCCTCAGGGACCAAATGACGTGGCTTCTTGTCTTTCGCTGTATCAAGCCAGATCGCCATACCAAGAGCCACAGCTCTTTGGTCTTGAGGCGGAGATTGACACGTACAGTGATGCCAAAATCACTTGCTCCACCCTGATATGCCAAGTCCTATCAAAGTGGTACAAGTATTCTTGGCGTCAGTGCAGCTTGCCCAGCCCCACCAAGGTAAAGCCGCCCTCATATTCTTTACCGACCTTATTTTGCAGGCTAGACCAACGTCAACGGACCCACATTCTACGAAAACCTCGTGAGCGCCGTAGGGCTCGGTGCGTCCGCACTTGATTTTTCAGCTGCGTTCTGATCCCGCTTTATTAATATTTCAGTGGGTCTGCAGGCTACGGGCACTTTGGTGTAGATGATTCCATGGACAAGCGGCTTATCGTCACCTATCTGCTTGGACGTGGGTTTTCGCTCTTAAAATAAGCAAAACGAGGGTGTTTCGCCCCTATTTCGCAAGCTGTAAGATGTTCTTGGACGTTCTTAGCAAGAACATGTGATACCAACTGTACATGTGTAGGTCCCGTTTTACGCCATTGCGGCGATACAAGATCGGAAGTCCCGCCCGGGGAACATAAAATTTTGGGTGCCAAGCAGCGACGACAATCACTATATATAACAGTTCTCTTATTCTCATGACCTTCAGTACTTCCTAGTCCCCCGCTTCATTTCACGCTTTCGTAGCCCTAATGCCCGCCATGTCCATAATCGACGGGGAATCCCAACCCCAGACCACGTGTAATAGCAAGGGGCCGCACGACGCAGAGCTGGCGGCGGAGAAACCATCACAACCGACTTTCTGGCAGCATTTGAACACGGATGTGGATCCAGCCCAATCCACGGGCCCGCTGACGGCATTCTGCTTTATGACGGGGTTCATGTGTGTGCTGCCAATGCCTTTGAATCGCGAGGCGGCATGCTAACAAGAATTTTAGGGATGTGATATCACTTTCAGCAATTTTCGTCTGGTGTGGGTTCCAGACTGGAAATTTTGTGCAGGTGAGGTTTTTTCTTGGTCTAGTGGGTGTTTAGTTTTTTTGGCAGCGGGACCCGTCTGGCCGGGCTTTTTTCTATGCCAACGCTTCTTTTCAAGCTGGGCGGAGTCCATTTGATTGTCTGCTCCAAGTTTGCTTTGCACAATCTAATCGCGCGTTCGCTTGACACGGGCCATTGAACCACTGTCACGAGGATCCCCATCCCCCCCAGACTTCGTGGGTTTCCAAGGGTTGCGTGGTTCATCCCGCAGAGATAGTCGAGTTAATTTCCGAAAATTAACTCGAGGAAGGCTTGATTATCTTCCGCAACCAGCGCATCTTCTTCTAGTGCTTATTCTCTTATTTAACCTCTTTTCACTTATGGTGTTTTAGCTCGCTATCGCTATCGCGCGCCTTTGGGAACCCAACTCCTCCGGCGTAGGACGCGACACTGCTTTCCACATAGCGGATCGACAGGCACTCACAAGTTTGCTCTCCTTCAACGTCGGCGCGTTCTTCGGCCGCCTGGGCGACCGCATAGGCCCACACAAGCGCTCCTGGCTCGTGCTCTCAACGTTTGTCCAGGTGCTGCTCACCATGGCTGCTGCGCTCGTGATATGGAAGAGCGGGCAGGACAACATCGCCGCCAAGCGCGGGGACCGAAGCTGGACTAATGCCTTGACATTTATCGGCCTCGCGTTCATGAGCGCGAGCCTCGGCATTCAGGGTATCGTCGGAAAGCGCCTCAACACGCAGTTCAATGCGACTCGTGCGTCAATCTCCCCATTATCTATATTGAGGCGTTGCTGACCGCTTTTGCTTTTGCGCAGTCGTGCTGACGACCGTGTGGGTCGAGCTCGTCACGGACCCGCGGCTGTTTAGCATCCGCCAAAAGGTTACCACGCGCGACCACAGGCTCATGGCCGCCGTCGCGCTCTTCGGCGGGGCCTTCGTCAGCCGGGCGATCCTCGCTCAAATTGGCCCCGCCGGTGCGCTCTGCGTCGGCGCAGGAGTGCGCGTCCTAATTGCGTTCGCGTGGATCGTCGTCCCTGGAAAACCCGTCCCCCAGTGACATTCGCTCTGCTCAGTTTCCTCCCTCTGCTGGATTTAGATAGATTTTTTCTTAGTTTTATTAGAGGTGGATGTTCGTACTCAAAGTCTAAATCTAATGTATAATAAATGCCGCTAACTGTCTGCGGACCCACTGCCAGCAGGGGCATTCTAAGACCGCATATTCTCGTTCGTTGGAGTGTGGAAAGTTGACAAAAGATTTAGTACGAAGCCGGCAAGGAGAAGTTTGTGCGCGAAAAGATCCTGAGGGAGCTTGTCTTTTTTTTTTGGCGAAATTACGAGCGAAAATTCATTCATAAACAGGTACGGCCGCACGTCGCGTTCCAAAATAAAGACTATACATACGGATTCCAGAAGGAGAAAATCAAATACAAATAGTGACCACCTGGACTGCAAGAAGAACCATCCGAACCGTTGGATGGTGTAAATATATACTGGCGGGTGCCCTGACATACAAGGGTACGGCGAGGTCCTAGTTGGGTCCTAGCGGTAGCCTTGATCGCTGGCGTAGGTGCTGCCAAAGCTGACGGAGAAGGGATCCGGATTACTTGGGATTACCTTTGACGCGCGTGTCGTTAAGTAGATAGAGGGGCGAGGTCCGACGCAGGCCTAATAAGCCGCTGTGGGCATGGAGCCCGCCACCCGAATGTGCGGCGCTCGCTAGTGATTTGATTGGAGGATGCAGTGGGGGTTCGATTCCTCCCGGCGGCGTGAGCAGCTAGACTGAACGTATTTTTGTTTCCTCCTTCATTAAGCTCATCATAAAGACGCACGGATGAGATGAGACTCTTTTTATGATTGAAAAGGGTTCGAAACCCACTGCAGCGGAATGTTGAGCTTTGGCCGCGTGCGCCGCCGATAAAAGAGTAATGAAGTGTTGTTATCGTTCGATATCTCAAGCCACAGTTGAATTGAAGTCGAATGCAAGTCCAATAAGCCACCGTTGCCCTGGAGGGCGCCACCCACATCTGTACTCAAAAACTGATTGATTGAATGAAGGATGGAGGTTCGATCCCTTCCGGCGGCATGATGTAGATGCCCAGAATCATTTTTGTTGGCCGTTCGATTTTTCGTGCTCTCAGAGGCGTCCGTAGTAGGATTGAAGATACGAACACGATTATCCGCGTAGGCAAAAGAGTGACAGGTCACACCACATGACCGCGATGTTGAGGTGTGACCGCGCAAGGTTTGTCTTTTCCCGACGCGCCGATGAGCTCGAAAGTGAAGATCGCCGCGCGCCTGCGGCCCCGACTCACTGGAGAGCCCCCCGACGACGGCGGACTGCGGATATGCCGCCCCGAGCCCTCCGTCAACGCCAGTTCCTGCTCAGCTAACAATAGCGCAAATTCCTCGGCCAGCAGCACCTCCGGCTCCTTCACTGGTATCGCAGTCGCCAACCCCCGCGACACAACTCAGATATTCACCTTCCCGTGCGTCCTCTATCTGCTGGGCTTCGTCGCCACCCCACCCCTAACTTTGTACCCTCTGCGCTGTGGACCGCCAGATTCACGTCCTGCTACGACGCCGACGCGACGCAGGAGGAGATCTTCAACACAGACGTCCGCCCGCTCATCGACGTGGCGTGGTCCGGCATCGTACGTTCCCCTCAACTTCTTTCTGCCTCGCCGCCTTACGACCCCTGGCTTCGCAGACAGTAACTATCTTTGCATATGGCGTGACCTCGAGCGGCAAGACACATACTATGCAGGGCCCGCCCGACGACCCGGGCGTCATTCCGAGGGTGGTCGAGGTGCGTTGGGTTTCTTATACTCCTATTTTTCTGCTGGCTATGGACGAATCGCTGGGTGGCTCTGTTCTTTAACTTCTTGTCCTCGGAATGCCCGAGCCCCGCCTCTGTAATCACTGCGGTCCAAATCCCATGGTGCATCCAATTTGACGGTGTTCCCTCCTCTCCCTCCGGCACGGTCGACCGTCCGCCATCTTCCGTGCCGTCGCGCTTGGGTTTGCGACAGCAGTCTGCTCGTGCTGCAAGGTCTCTGATGCTACTGGAGGAGGGCCCTAAATGGCACGAGGACATGGGTTGGCTCGGCGGTGGACAACGCGTGTCCGGACGCAGGCCCTGTCCCCGTCCACGTCCCATGCTACGCGGTGGAGGCTCGGTGTCTGTGCGATCCCAGGTTACATTGGAACAACGACTCCCGCTGTTGCTCCGTCCCTCCCCTCTTCTTTCCCTTCTTCTTTTCCTCTCTTCTCTCCTCCCACCTAGCCCACTAACACCCTCCTCCCCACCCACAGGCCCTCTTCGCCAAAACCGCCAAAGCCGCCGCCGCCACAGGCGGCGCAGAACTAGAGCAGGCCGAGCTCGCGGTGTCGTACATCGAGATCTATAAGGACGACGTGTACGATTTGTTGGTGGCGAGGGAGAATGTGCGTCTGTCCTCTGTTCTTTTCTGCTTGTTTTCTTTCCCCAGTCCCTTTATTTCTTTTCTATCTTTGACCCCGTCTACCTGACCTAATCTGCTCCGAGGCTTGTTCTACCCACCGCTCCGTGCCCCCAGCCTCCACCCTTCTCATGATAAATCATTTCCCACCTCCCCCTTCCCTTCTCTCTCCTTCCTGACTTACCACACCACGCTAACCCGTCACCTAGGCCCCCAAGCTCCCTGTGCGCGAGAACGAGGCGGGCGCGGTGTTCGTCGCGGGGCTCGCGTCGACGCGCATCGGGAGCGTGCGTGAGTTTGAGGGATTGTATAGGTGGGTTGGGTTGTCTTTCATTCGTTTCTCTGCTCTGCTCTGCTCTCTCCTCTATCTCTCCACACCACCACTCCCGAGTCGCGGCTGGCTGGCGAGGAGGGAAAGCCCCGCACCCTCGCCTCATTCGTTATGTTTATGATGCTGACCCCGATTTTGTTTTTGTGTAGCACCGCAACCGCGCGCCGCTCCGTCGGCGCGACGCTGCTCAACCGCGCGTCGTCGCGCAGCCACGCGATTTTGACGCTAGATATCAAGGTGTGTTTGCGTTGCGTTGCGTCTCCTTTTGTCCCGGTTTTCTGGCGTGGTTTCTTTTCTTCGTCTCGCGCCGCGTGGTTTCTCCTACCGCGTCGCGTCGCATCCCTCCCTGGTGCCGACATCCGCGTCGGAGATCGAGCCGTTCTTTACAGAAACTATCCCTGGCGGACGAATAGACACTGACACACACGCACTCGTAGGTGCGCGTCGTCGACCGCGCGACGGGCGCGACGACCAGGGTGCGCGCGGGGAAGATCAACCTGGTGGATCTGGCGGGGTCGGAGAATAATAAGGTGTGTGGCTCTCAGCTTTCCCTTGCATCTCGTCTCGTCTACCATATCCAGCCCTCCTGGGGTGGGACGACATGCCGTGGATGTGCTTCGATGGGATGAATGCACGCTAACGCTTTTTTTGCAGCTGACAGGCAACGACCCGGCGCGGATGGCGGAGAGCGCGGCGATCAACAAGAGTCTGAGCGTGTTGGGACAGGTGGTGCATGCGCTGAATACGGGGGCGGTGAGTGTTTTGGGCTTTTTCATTTATTTTGAGCGTTTGCGGGTACATCTCTTCGAGGACACCTCGCTTTTTTCAGGATATCCTCCTTCGGATATATCTGATTCGCGCCATTTCTACTCTACTCTCATCCTTCTACTCCCTGTCTTTTCCCTCTCTCAACCTCTTAACCCACTGACTCCCTGCGCAGTCCCGCATCCCCTACCGCAACGCCAAGCTTACGCGCATCCTCCAAGACGCCCTCGGCGGCGCGTCCGTCGGGCTGCTCATCTGCAACCTCGCGCCGGCGATACGGTTTCGGCAGGATACGTTGAATACGCTCAAGTAAGTCATTTGTTTCTGGAGTCTCCGACCTGTGGCGACGATGCGCCTCTCCCTTGCATCCTTCGTGTTTTGCCT
Organism: Mycena olivaceomarginata; assembly: GCA_029378375.1. Lineage (NCBI taxonomy): Eukaryota > Fungi > Basidiomycota > Agaricomycetes > Agaricales > Mycenaceae > Mycena > Mycena olivaceomarginata. Next base: position 109,940 of record JARKIC010000545.1, read on the forward strand.
CCGCCGGTGGACGATGCCTTTGGGGATGCACGATGACAATGTGCTGACCACGCTCGCAGTTTCGCCGTGCGGACGAAGAACATCGAGAACAAGCCTGTTGTAAACGAGCGGGGTGCGTCCCTCTCTTGCTCTTGCGCTGCATCCCCCATCTCCTAACGCTAACCCTCACCCTGCCCCAGAAATCCGCCCCCCACCCGCACCCGCACCGCCCAAGATCGACCTCGCGCATCCCCCAGTAATACCGAAACCCGCGCCCCGCCCCAGCGCGCGCGCGTCGCTCGTCCCGCGCCCCACCGGCGCCCCGCGCGCCTCCTCGTTTGGCGTCGGTGCGAGCGCGGCGCCGAGCAGGGCGGAGAGCCGGATGTCGGTGGTCGGTGGCGGTGGAGGGGCGGGGGCTGGGACGGAGAAGGCGATGAGCGAGGCGGAGATTGACGCGAGGGTGCGTGATGCATTTCAGCCAGGGCACGCGGGATACTGATGAATGGCATGCTAGATTGCGCGTGCGGTCGAGGCGGAGGTGGCGCGGCGGCTGCAGGAACGGGAGCGCGAGCTTGAGGCGGAGCGGGAACGAGAACGGGCGGAGAGGGAAGGGAGAAAGAGAGGGAGAGGGAGAAGGAGAAGGAGGCTGGCTCAAGCCGCCATACCAAGTCCCCGAAACGCACGCGGGAGCGGGAGCTGCCGCCCGGGCTGACGCCGCTGCTCAAGCGCCACAAGGACCTCGACGACGAGCTGCAGTCGCGCCTCGCGGAGCTGGAGCGCAAGGTGTCAGTGCCCGGTCTTTGTTCTCGTTCTTCTCTCGTTCTCGGGTTTCCTGAGTTGCGATGCTGACGTGTGTGGTGTTGTAGGGAGAAGGGCAACCGCGATGCGGGGCTGGTGGACGTGTTGTCGCCTGTGTCGCGGAAGAAGACGGGGCGCGCGTACGTTGCGCTTGCGCGTTCGCATTCGGAGCAGTGTGTCTATTTGCCTCCGTTCGGATTATATTGTATGCTGATCGACACCAAGGGGCAACCTGCAGGTCGCGCTAGACCTATACCGGCGGGCGGAGACATACGTGCCGGATAATGTCAAGCTCAAAGAAAGGTGGATACTTTTTGTCGTGCACGTTTTCCTGTGCCGCGTCGCGGCGGCGACGGCGGCGACGCCATCTTCGAGGCCGGGGTCGAGGGCGTCGAGGGTAGTCGCGTTGCCACCGGCTCCAGCACGAACCCCAGCCCCGGCGCCGACACCACCTTCGCGGTCAGCCCCAGCCCCAGTGCTGGAGCCGCTGTCGAGGTCGGCGGCTGCGAAGGTGGTGTCGGCGTCGCGACTGGCGGCGGTGGTGTCAGCGGTGAGGTCTAAACGCACCGGTGGTGTGCCGGCGTCGGGCGCGGGCTCTGGCTCGGGTTCCGGGGCAGCGGCGAAAGCGGGGTCGACGCCGCGGCGCGCGCACGGGAAGACGTGAGCCTTTTGAGTGAGTGCTCACTGACGCGATGTGTAGGATCATCGAGATTGAGTGGGCGGTCCAGAATAACAAGGCGTTCAAGCCGTCGCCCAAGCGGCCGAAGAAGAAGACCAGCAAGGCGAAGACGAAGGACGCAGGGGAGATGGATGTGGATGGCGCGCCGAGAGTGCAGGCGGATGCGGGGCATGTGTTGTCGGACGACCAGATGGAGGTGGACGAGGTCGAGACGTCGCTCACGTTCGGGACGGAGCTCACAAACACGGGGAGCAAGCGCGGGGTGGCGGACGCGGGGATGGAGACCCCGGCGAAGCGCGCGAGGGGGAAGAAGCAGCGCGTGCGCGTGGTGATGATTGAGAGCGACGAGGACGAGGACGACCCGGGGGCTGCGCCGCGCAAGAATAGACGCCGTGTCGGGCCCGCGGCGGCTTGAGCCGATCTAGAATGGGAGCAGGCGTCGTGGAGGGATGGGGACGCGTTGCGTGGTTTTCCTTCTTGATTTGGCGCGCACGGCATATAATTACCAATAGGCTTATTCTTATCTGTATAATTCATTGACCTCGGAGCGAGTTTTGCCTGCGGGCCTGGCAAATAGAATGTGTAGAGTATCTGTGAAACAGGCCCGACCAGGGTAGGTTCGGAGCAAGCCTGTCTCCGGGCCGACGAGCCGGCTAATCTCGGAGTGCGAAGCACGTGAATATCATGTGATGCTGAGAAGGCGGCTTGTTCCGAACCTACGACCAGGGCCCGATTTTTAACGGAGAATCTGGGTGGCTTGATTTCGGTATTGGGCAGACGACATCCGGCTCATCTATCTGCTCTGCATGTGTCAGGAAGGGATATTCTTTAGCGAGTCCCGCTGCTTTGGCTAGATGACTTGCATTCAACTTACATCGATTTGCGATTATTGGCAGCTTCCCTACATTCCCGTCAACATGCCACGCCTGCCACTACTCCCGCGTGTTTGACGTCAACCCGATAATGGGTGGTCCCGGTCAGGCCCGATGGCTATATGTTACCGGATTGCCACGCCGTTCAGACACTCGAATTTCCACACTCTTTCTCCCACCTTTACATGTCGAACGCCCTACGAGCTGCGAATTTTGGACCGATCGAGGCCAGCATCCTCGTCGCATCCGGTTATATTGGCTATGCCCTATTCCGACGCTTTCGTCGCCCCCGCTCCACGCGTCTCAAAGGACCGCCGACCACTGGCCGCAACTTTTTATTTGGAGTTCTGCCTGACATCTTGAAGGCGCCATATCCCGGTGCTCTCTACGAAGGATGGGCCGCTCAGTTCGGCTCAGTGTTTTCCGTTCCTGCGCCCTTCGGGAGCAAGAGCCTCGTCCTCACTGACCCCAAAGCAATTGCCCACTTTGCTGCCAGGGAGACATATGGTTACGTCCAAACGCCACGCGCCAAGCATTTTCAAGAGAGGCTCATCGGAAGAGGCTTGTTTTGGGCAGAAGGCGATAGCCATAAGAGGCGGGCCCCTTCCCCATCTCTCGTTTCTCATGTTACTAATAAATTCTCCAGGCAGCGCAGAGCACTCAACCCGGCGTTCACCGCGACAGCTATCCAAAATTTAGCGCACATTTTCTTTGACTCAGCGTACAAGGTCGGTGAAATGGAGTGACCGCGGAAGTAATTTATGTAACGACGAAATTAGGCCAAGGCCGCATGGGATGTGATGCTTGAATCAGGGCGGTCTGACGGAACAGTAATTGAGGTCCAGCTGTGGTCGGTTCCAATTTATTCCTATAATTCATTCTTGACAATGCGTAATCGAATATTAGGATGAACCACATATCGTCAGTCTCGAATGGCATGCATTGCGGAAAACAGCTAACCTTACACATAGTCTTGATACAATCGGTCTCGCGGGCTTCGGTCACGATTTCGGTACGCTTTCTGGCAAGGAATCGAGCATCGCCGCCGCATTTGATACCATCGCCACCAAAGCGTCGTTTTGGGACACAACTTTCTTCATGTTGTCGTTCGCCCTACCTATTATGAGCAGCGTCCCCACAGGCCGTCGTGTACTGCTCAACCAGCTTACTAAGACGGTGTTCAGCCTTGGAGATAAATTCCTTGAGACTGAGACCACCCGCGATGTGGCCACAGATAAATCTGTGATGGGACTTTTGGGTATGTGTTTTGAGCAAGTTCGAAGCCTTCCATGGCACTGACGCTCGGGTTATAGTGAAATCGGCCAGCACAGAAAAAATTTCACATGAGGAGGTCAAGGCACAGGTCCGTAAAGTACTTCCTTTACTTGCACCCAATTAATTTGCTCTCAGATCAACGTCCTTCTTCTTGCGGGATACGAAATGACTGCCAGTGAGTGGCTAAACTAGTAGCACATACTCAGACTTACCTACTACCGATCCAAGTTAGCCTCACTGTGAGGTTTGCATATTGCCGCCATGAATCACTAATCTGAGGAGTCATTTTAGTGGGCTCTCATAGAACTCTCGTGACACCCCGAAATACAAACCAGACTGAGAGAAGAGCTCCTTCAGTCTGAAGGAGACCTGAATTGGGAAGAGCTAACCAACCACGGGTCTTTCCTTGACGCGGTTACTTGTGAAATTTTGCGTTTCCATCCACCTTTGGGGGAAATACAGCGAATGGTGGGTTCCTTGATACTCACCCCAGCGTTCATTAAAATATTATTAGGCCGCGGAACACGAAATCCTGCCGCTGAGTGCGCCAATAGAGACCGCGGATGGGAGGCTGGCCGACAGCATATTCGTGGCCCAAGGCCAGCTTATAACGCTGCCGATTGAGTGCATCAATCGTTCTGAGGTGTTCTGGGGCCCCAACGCGAAAATCTTCAATCCGGCGCGATGGCTCGACGAGACTGACGGTGCCAACAAGCATTTCGCACAGGATATCCAGGGTTATCGGCATTTGCTCACATTTTCGGATGGGGCGCGCATATGTCTTGGAAAGGTCTTCGCGGTCTCGGAGTTCAAGGCCGTGCTCTCCGTGCTTGTGTGGAACTACACGTTCGAACTCCCCAAAGGACCAGAGACTGTGATCAGGCGGCATCGAAATATTCTCCTGAGGCCAAAAGTCGAAGGGGAAGCCAGGTACGACGTGCCTTTGAAGGTTCGGCACTATGTTGCGCCAGAATAGGATGTAGTCAGTCATCCGCAGTCTCTGCTAAACAGACACTCCAAATCCAATACCACTTGATCTCGTACCCCGATATATTGAAAGTAATCCGGTAGTTTCATACTTGAAAGGCAGAAATTTGCGGTTTTTTTTTTGAGCGATACCTACCCCCACCTATAGCGGGAGGCAGCGGGAGTGAGAGCAAAATGGATCCCGGACAAAAGTTAGGGGCTCAATAGGGGCTAGAACTCGATGGGATGTCAGTCGCAAAGGGCTATGGCTGGGCACAGTTTGAATTCAGTGAATCTGTTGGAGAGAATCAGAGGTACTCAATCCTACGCAAACTCGGCTGGGGTACGCATCCCAGTACGTGGCTCGCGCACGACAAAGTGTAGGTGTCCCTTTGCTCGTCACATACTATAATAATTTACTCAGAATACACATAAGTAGCAGCAGTGGATTTGTTGCAGAAGGCGCTGATAGGCTATATGACAAGGGGGCAGAAAAAAAAAATCATGATTATGATACGTACCATGTTGAATTTTGCAATAAGGCTTTGAGCATCCGGGAAATGGGATTGATGGGAACCGTGGCATGATCGGTGGCATTGTTGGCGGGAATTCACCAAATAAACAAGTCAAGGCCATCAAATTGCCATCAACAGCATCAATACGGCTTCTAGCGCGACCACCATGTTTTCCACCCTCCGATGCGACACTGACCTCCAAGACCTCTCATTTACGCAGATATCCACGGCTATTCACCTTTTGTCAGTCCTCAAGGACAATATCTTACTCTGCCAGCCCCACTTCATCCCACGGACTACTTCTTTCTCTCTCGTTTTTCTAACATAATTTCTCCCCCACAGTCTGTGGGACATTGTCTAATGAACACCCTCACCTCGCTCACCCGTCTGTCTCCTCTCATCTCCTCGTCTTGGATCTGGTTTTGTGTAAGGAGTTGTGTTCGGTCAACACCACTTCCTTTACTATCTACGATTAGTTCTGATATGTATGATCTCTTTTGTACTTGTATCACATTATGCTTGGCAGTGACTGTGACAATGATTAACACTTTTACTTGGCAACTACCATACACCTACCACGCCTTTCCAGCCCGTTCGACGGCACTGATAGAGGCACAGGCTGTTATGACCATGCACTTTCCGGTTCCTTTCTGGCCGTTTACGGCCTATTCCGGTTACGGCCCTTACGGCCGTTATGTCTCAACCAACATCCTGTTGCGTCCGGCTAGTTCTGTTGACGCACAACCTTTGGGGTTTTCACAGTGAAGGTCTTCTGAGTGTTCCCCAAATCAAACATATGACTTATGCAACTATGCTTCCCTCTTATTGTGCTTATTGTTCTTATTGTCTTTTACATACTTCTTTCCGCATTAGACTTATCTCCATATCTAGTATAAATACGTATTATGTTCTACTGTATCTTTACTGTATCTTTAGTTGAAAATTAACGTGCTTTGCCTCTGCATAGCTCCGTGATCTGACTTCCGTCTCCTTCGTCTCTGAGCCAAGTTAGTTGGTGTACCCGCTCACATACGTGGTATCACTTACAGCACTATCTGTCTTTCCGGCCTTTACGTCTTCCGGCCTTCCGTCCTTCCGGCCTTTTCCGACACGGTGAAACGATGCACCAAAGTGCAGTAGTGGAATCAATCACAAAGAGCTAGACAAAGTCTATGCTCCAATATATCTCAAATCCAACCACTAACAACTCCAATGCCGTGTGTGTGTGTTCGGGGAGGTAGGTCAGGCGTCTCGACCCTCAATCTCAAGGGACAACCTTTGTATCCTTTTGTTCTTAACACTCACAGTGTTTGAAACAATGTAACAATTTTATTATTCCAGTTACTAACCACAAAAGGACCCACTGTTGGACACTAGATGGCACAAGGCCTAGCAGGAGACTTAAGACTGGATTAAAGAGCAAGGGCGAAGCCTTGATTCAACCAGGATAAGCTCAAGGGTTTAGACGTCAGGGAAACAATCCTGAGAGGTCTGAGTGCCAACAAGTGGGGGTGGGATTCACTGTCTGTATATAATTTACATGCCAGTTTAAATACATGTTGTTTGTCTAAAAGGGTATAAAGTATGTGTGAAGAAAACCGCGTTTCTGGGGTTAAAACTCTGTGTGAGACCGAGAGAGCAGCACCCATGAGTCAGCTGTATCGGTCCTAGCAACCTTCCGATGCAATTTCCGAGGAGAAGGCCATTTCCCCAAGGGAAATGTACAGCCTTTTGAATTGTTTCCAAGTGCAACCTGTATCCACATTCCAGACTTGCCAAGTGCGTCCAAGTCCTTCTAGACCTATCACACATTGCTCTAGGCATTGTCTGACATCCTCCCTGTCTGATCTGAGGTCGCTTTGACCGCTTTCTCCAAAAGAAACCATTCTCCAAGGAGTCTGTACAGCCTTTTGATTCCTATCTTTTCCCAGCTTATTTCCTTTTATTCTGACAGAGTCTAGACTGTCCGGACCAATGGAACGATACTCCAGACCTCTGCGAAGCATCCATACTCCGAATTGCATGTGAACAAACTCTGGAACAATCCAGAGATTCCGTAAGTTCAACCACTAGATTCCAAATTGGGAAATCCTCTTCAAATAGAGTTCAAATCACTGCGGACAAGTTATCCTCCATTCCTTTAGCTGTTTATAATATCCTTCTATCTTCCCATTGTGTGTTTAATGGCATAGCATCCATAAATTACCCAAGCGAACCTGCACAAACTGTACAGTTTGCAGGAGCAGTGTTATGACCAGTGTGGTTCAAATATTAATAAAACTGGCTTTCAAATGCGTAAAACAGCCTAGTGCTCTGTCGTTGGGAGACGACTAGCACCCTTCTAACCTTATTCACGGGTTTTATCAGTCAAACCAACTGAAAGGTCGCAAAAATCGATTTATCTCAGGTGTGTTCAAGTTCACACCTTATCAACGGATATAACACAGGCGGTATTTACGTCTACGATATGACTTTTGACTCCTTTACATCTATTCACGACTCTTCAAGACTCTACCTCGAACGACTTTGAGTCTCCCTGAGTGGTATATACCGCGAGGGAGTAAGATACAACACTCAAAGAGCTCGGATATCCGGCCTCTGGTTGTATCTTTTTAAGACTTGGACCGTGCGGCTTTAGGGTTGATCACACAACCGTGAAGACTGATTGTCTCAATCCCATCAACGTGCTTGACCACCTGGAGTGAGGATTAGCTGGTCCTCACACCATTGCAAGATGTGCATCACATGTCTACCTCAGCTTGACACTGGAAATACATACCATCTCAGAATGTCAAGATATAAAGTGCTTGCCACCCTGCCTGTGCACACACAGATGCCCACACCAAGTGTGGGCGCCATCCCCACCTTCTCACTCAATGATGTTGACTGGCAGCTGCACATATGGGGGGCGGACAGGCGGAGTCGGACACCGGCACGGCCGCACATGTGGATTGCTGGGGACTCAGATAGGGATGTGGACGAATCATTGCGGCGGCAGTGTCACAACGGTTCTCACCACCGATGCCATGACCCACGGGCCCATCCTCAACTTCCCCTCAATTGTCAAGGTGGTGCGTGCACATGCATGGATCACAAGCCCTGAGGTTCATGGAGCAATGTTCCTCGGTCGCATCTCCTGATATTTTCGAGGGAGGTACATGTTGAGACAATTTGTGTCTGGTCTGCATCATAGCCCATTGTGTTTGCTCTGAAATGGGTCATCCAGGTCATCCGTGGAAAGATTAGATGTGAATTAAATGCCCCGGAATACAGATAAATTGTTCTAAAGAAAGAGGAACTTAAAGAGCAAGGAAACTGAGTCATGGGTAACATGTTGTGTGTCTATTGCAAAGCAATCTTCCTGCTGAGCCCATGTGCAACACAATACTTGAGAAGTGCTCGTGAATTGAGGGATTACAAATCATAGCATATTCAAACTCCGCTGAAGTGTGCCGCTTGCCCGATGCCACTTGTCGGTGGCATTGATCGTGACAAAATCCGGGGCAATCCCAACACCCAGATCTTGTGGACCATGGGACTGACTGACAATGACAATCACCAAATGATGTGATCTTTGCCCATTAGACTATTTCACATGCAGTCCGATCAGCCAAGCAGCCGCTGTGCCTTGTTATTCACACCAAATAACAGTAATATGCCTGCAGGAATTGCAGTTAAGCAGGCCGGCAGCCTGCACTGGTTGCCAGCGGCAACCAACCTGATACCATCAACCATCAACGGCTCCCTTCTTGTTAAATCCTGTCCTTTGAAAATCATCCAAAACCTCTGGTTGCCAGTGGTGCTCATTGGCCTAGAAGTGTGATGGGGTACAGACGGGACACTGCTAGATGCCACCGTGCACGGACAATACTATACATATAATTAGTCTTACTATATATACAAGTGAACAGGTAGCTGATCCGAGATCAGTACTTACCTAATATCATCTTTACTTGCACACGAACTAAGATGTTGTGAGCCTGAGATCTACTTGGAGGGTGGAGGGAACACCCCGCCCTGGACCCACTGGATGCCTGAGCATGTGTATAACTGCTCCACGGTCTCGGTGCTGCAGAGTCCCCATCCAAGGGTAACATGGGCCCTAGATGAAGGGTTACAACACGGGGAGGGCCCGAGTCGGCACCTCCTGTCATACATAGCTGCGCTGGACGCCATGTCCGTTGTGAGGTCTCCGAGCGTGCTACGCATCGCTCGTCGCCTCATGGCCCCTGCGAACCATCTGCACGAGTAACGGGACGAGCTCAGACGTACGCAACGGATCTTCCTAAATGGGATTCTATGTTACCGGAAGCAGCTTCCGAACGAGACCACCGCTCTCCCCACATCCGCATCGTCTCCCCTGCCATTCTGGGCTCGCTCCTGCGCCATCGTATCCGTGTGCTACGACCCACGGGTTCTTGCTATGACGCGACCTTCTGCATCCAACGAACCGGTGCTCCTCGTACCGTCCGGACTGCGCTCGTCGCTACCCGGTGTCCACCAACAGGATACGACCGGTCCACTTGGCGCCTGGACGATGTTCCCTCGTTTCCGTTCTCGGACGCTCTCCCACACCGGACGGACCCTACCGCGTGCCTGACGCCGACCCATCAGACGAGGCAGAGGATATCACGACACAGCCCTTCCCCCCACTTCACATGACGCATCGACTAGCCGAGAGGAGACCATCCGTCTCTCCCCCTTCCGGAGCACTCGAGCACCCACCGACGCAATTACCAGCCGTGCCTGGAGCTCCAGACGTATTCCGAGGTCGTCTGGCCTCACCGCGCCTTGTGCGCACCCAGAGACGATCGGTCTCCTCAGCAGAGGCGTCCGTTCTCCTGTCATATATGCACCCCGAAACACCTCATGACGTCCCCTGCCCCCTGGAAACACCTGCGACCCGCATGGCACCTCTGGAAACGTGGGAAGTCGTCGAGGAGGTATAAAAGGGAGCACATTTAGTAGGAGTAGTCAGTACCTTCCGGCCTGCAGAAGTAGCTTTCGGGGTGTTTTCCCCACTTTCTGTACTGTTCTCAGCTCAATCTAAGGGGTACTCCCAGCCTTCCCCGATTTTGTACCTCTCGTGCACCCTCCTCCTCGCCCACTGCCGGAGGCAGGCCACACATCTTGCATTCACTCGTTCATCGGCGTCTCACCTCTTACACCTCCATCAGCAGGGTCCCTCCTCACCGGACCCGGTGTCACCATCCCAGGCTTCCTCGATTAGGATCACCGTTCTCGCGAGCCTTGCTCTGTAGAAAACAGGCCCGGAGAGAAGCCATCACATATAAATCGCCGTCCGTAGCCAACGAGACCAACCGTCTCGCCGTCGACCGAACGACGTCGGTGTCATCGTCTGTGCGACACACATCGCATCTCCAGCGCTGGTTCTAAGGGGAAGAGCGCACGAAGGAAAGCAGGCAGGGCAACGCATTTAGGGTTCCAGTACTCTCGTACGGGGAGCCAGGTTTAGGCATTCACACCTTCTTTACCGTTTTCACTAACAACAGGTCCTCTGCACACGTCCACACCCAGGAGACGAACGGTCTCCACAATCCCCCGTTCACACACACACACACACCTATCGCTCATACAAGGCCGATTCGCGCACCGACCTTCCGCTCTATCATTCAACTATATCTTCCCCTCTAGAGGACGAACGTAGTCGAATTCGAATCATATATCTTTCGATACCGACACCGCGGTCCTTATCACACCGTGCGCACTTACCTCCAGCTTGGTGAGGCCTACGGAACCTGCATCACAATGGAGCCCACTGCAAGGGCTTCACCAAGGCTGGAGAAGTGGAGGGCACAAGCACCCAACCCGAGAAGAGCGAGCTGCTAGGGTTGCCCTACCTTGAAGGGTGAGGGAGGTGCTCGATGCCAAATTAACTGGTGTTCAGTGCATGATCTCTTTCCTGCTTGGCAGCTGGCACTGATGGATGTCTTTGTCTCAAGGGCAGCCGTGGAATCCCACCCTGTACGTACAGTCACAACATTACCTGTGGTCCCGGCGCCTAGTGCATCCACCTTGAATGTACCCCCATCCTATCCTTCGCAATTTGGTTATATTCCCCATCCTCCTGTTGGAGTATTAGGCACTCGGGCACATGGCCGAGTCATGCTGAGACTCCGGGAACTCGGGGATGGAGTTGACTCAGTACGAGTCAGGGAGAATGACTCGTACACGCACATGGACCATCATAGATAGTATCCCTATTGTAGGAACAAAAGGGAAACCTTATGAGCTTGTACCCCAAAGCCCTCACAGGCATCGTGTAAATCTTATCTATATTGAACCGAATACTGTGGGAATATAAGGATTGAAGTCCTTTGAACCAGAAATCTAACACAAGCTCGTAGATTTACACGAACCAACACACACTCATTTTCACTGCTGGATCAATCATCAATGTCGACACAAAATATCAACTCGCTACTGGCCAATGTACCGAAGCTCACTCGCTCGAACTATCATGAGTGGAAGTTTGCAATTATCATGGTACTACAGCGATCAGGATGCTGGGAGATCACCAAAGGAACAGTGTCAAGACCAGCAACTAGGGATGCCGCTGAGAAGTGGGATATTAAATTGGAGGAGGGATTGACTTCAATTGGTTTAACCATCAACAGTGATCAGTATCAGTACATTGAGGATGCAACAACGGGACCAGAAGCATGGGAAGCTCTGTCAAAGGTTTATGAGAAGAACAGTCGCGGAAACAGAATTGCGTTGAAACGACAATTCTATGGGTATGTACATGACACTAACAAATCTATCCAGATATATATATCTGGCATCCTTGGGCTAGCCACCAGACTTAAAGCCATTAAAGTCAAGCTGGAAGACACTGACATTATGGATGTTTTGTTGTTCAATCTGGACAGCGACTGGTCCAATATTGCTGCCACACTTTGTGCGACAACAGATGAGTTGAATGTGGTCACAGATATCACAGGGGCACTGCTTGACGAAGAAGGACGATGCGGTGGGCCACCAGCAGATCACGGAAGCGAATCAGCATTATGTGCGAGTCATGAGGTGACATGCATCAATTGCAAGAAGCAAGGACATCGCAAAGCAGATTGTTGGGCCAAGGGCGGAGATAAAGAGGGACACATAAAGTGTTTTAAATGCAAAAAGGAAGGCCATTTAGCGTACCAATGCCCAGATCAGAACTCTGACACTCGGAACAACACGAACTTTGGAGTAGAATTCTGAAGTCGAAGTGTGGGAAACAGAGGGAGCATACCGGCATATGGCAAATATGTGAAGGACACCTAATTGTTGAATGGAACTTGACCTGAATATGATCTGATTGGAGTCGGATTGAGTTGGTGTGATGGCCGACAAACAGGCTTGCATGATGGCTGCCTGGAATACAGGTTGCCATGATGGGCGCCTTGAGCCTGGGATTTGCGTGATGGCTGATCCGAATGAATATTGAAGAAACCTCGGCAATGTGCCGATTGAGAGGGAGTGTTGGAGTATTAGGCACTCAGGCACATGGCTGAGTCATGCTGAGACTCCGGGAACTCGGGGATGGAATTGACTCAGTACGAGTCAGGGAGAATGACTCGTACACACGCACGGACCATCATAGTTGTAGGAACGAAAGGGAAACCTTACGAGCTTGTACCCCAAAGCCCTCACGGGCATCGTGTAAATCTTATCTATATTGAACCGAATACTGTGGGAATATAAGGATCGAAGTCCTTTGAACCAGAAATCTAACACCTCCACCTCATCACATTCCAGCATCTGCTTATATTCCCCATCCTTCACCTCACTACATTCCGACGACATATTATCCTCTTTACACCTCCTACCCATATTCTGCATATTCCTCGCACACTCAATAAATTGTAGCCCTAGCATTTCCCATCTCGTTGTACGGATTTGATTATTGTTAATTATCTCTACTTGACTTGTTACAATCCGACGCCTTTAACAGAAACGCGTCATCCTCGGCACACATCGGCATAAATTCTTTGCCGAAGAATTGCCGCAAAAACACAGCCACATCAAATCTCCCGATTTGGAGGTGGAGCTGCGGCGGTTCGGACGCAACTCCTGGACTCAGGTCGGCCAGGGTCGGCGATGATTGGCACACCACCATCGGCCCGGATCGGTCAACGTGGGCAGGCCTCGCGTAGGCAGACACACTAGACCAACATAGACTAACATAGACCTGGATAGGCACACCTCGGCAGAGATCTGCGAACGTAGGCACATGTGTGCCTACAGGGGGGTCTGAATGCAGTGAGGGCCCGATTTTTAGGAATCTTGGGGCTGGGTGGCTTGATTTCGGCATTGGGCAGATGACATCCGGCTCATCTATCTGCCCTGCATGTGTCAGGAAGGGGTGAGTCCTGCTGCTTTGGCTAGATGACATGCATCAATTTTCGAAGAGTACGGTAATCCCGCCGGAAAAGCCGCTACTTCCTATGTTGCGTGCGAGGTTTTATTGGCGGCTTCCCCGCACACTCCCGCCAATATGCCACGCCTGCCACTACCTCCGCGTCTTTAACGTCAACTTGATTATGGGTCAGGCCCGGTGAGAAGAGCTATATATCTGTTAACGGGCTATGACAATTCCCACACTCCTTCTCCCACCTTTACATGTCGAACGCCCTACGAACTGCGAATTTTGGACCGATCGAAGTCAGCATCCTCGTCGCATCCGGTTATATTGGCTATGCTCTATTCCGACACTTTCGTCGTCCCCGCTCCACGCGTCTCAAAGGACCGCCGACCACTGGCCGCAACTTTTTATTTGGAGTTCTGCCTGACATCTTGAAGGCGCCGTATCCCGGCGCCCTCTATGAAGGATGGGCCGCTCAGTTCGGCTCAGTGTTTTCTGTTCCTGCGCCCCTCGGGAGCAAGACACTCGTCCTCACCGACCCCAAAGCAATTGCCCATTTTTCCGCCAGGGAGACATACGGTTACGTCCAAACGCCACGCGCCAAACATTTTCTAGAGAAACTCATCGGAAGAGGCTTGTTTTGGGCAGAAGGCGATAGCCATAAGAGGCGGGCCCCTTCCCCTTCTTTCGTTTCTTAGGTTACTGATAAATTCTCCAGGCAGCGTAGAGCACTCAACCCGGCGTTCACCGCGGCAGCTATCAAAAATGTAGCTCACGTTTTCTTCGACTCGGCGTACAAGGTCAGTGAAATGGAGTGACCGTGAAAGTCATTTATATAGCGACGAAATTAGGCCAAAGCGGAGTGGGATGTGATGCTTGAATCAGGACCGTCCGATGGAACAGTAATTGAGGTCCAGATGTGGTCGGTTTCAATTTATTCTTATCAGTTTATCTTCGACAATGCTTAATCGAATGTTAGGATGAACCACATATCGTCAGTATTGTATAGCATGCGTTGTGGAAAACAGCTAACCTTACACACAGTCTTGATACGATCGGTCTAGCCGGCTTCGGTCACGATTTCGGTACACTTTCTGGCAAAGAATCGAGCATCGCCGCCGCATTTGATACCATCGCCACCAAAGCGTCGTTTTGGGACACAACTTTCTTCATGTTGTCGTTCGTCCTACCTATTGCGAGCAGCGTCCCCACAGGCCGTCAGGTACTGCTGAACCAGCTTACGAAGACGATGTTCAGCCTTGGAGATAAATTCCTTGAGACCACTCGCGATGTGGCTACAGATAACTCTGTGATGGGACTTTTGGGTATGTGTAGAGTAAGTTCGAAGTCTTCCATGGCATTGACGCTCGGGTCATAGTGAAATCGGCCAGCACAGAAAAATTTCACATGAGGAAGTTAAGGCACAGGTCCGTAAAGTACTTCCTTTACTTGCACCCAATTAATTTGCTCTCAGATCAACGTCCTTCTTCTTGCGGGATACGAAACGACTGCCGGTGAGTGGCTAAACTAGTAGCACATACCCAGACTTACCTACTACCAATTCAAGTTAGCCTCACTGTGAGCTTTGCATATCGCCGCCATAAATCACCAATCTGAGGAGTCATTTCAGTGGGCTCTCATAGAACTCTCGCGACACCCCGAAATACAAACCAGACTGAGAGAAGAGCTCCTTCAGTCTGACGGAGACCCTACTTGGGAAGAGCTAACCAGACACGGGTCTTTCCTTGACGCGGTTACTTGTGAAATTTTGCGTTTCCATCCACCTTTGGGGGAAACACAGCGAATGGTGGGTTCCTTGATACTCACCCTAGAATTCATTAAAATATTATTAGGCCGCCGAAGACGACATCCTGCCACTGAGTGCGCCGATAGTGACCGCGGATGGGAAGCTGGTCGACAGCATATTCGTGGCCAAAGGCCAGCTTATGACGCTGCCGATTGAGTGCATCAATCGCTCTGAGGCGTTCTGGGGGCCTGATGCGAAGATCTTCAATCCGGCGCGATGGCTCGACGAGACTGACGGTGCCAACAAGCATCGCGCCCAGGATATCCAGGGTTATCGGCATTTGCTCACATTTTCGGATGGGGCGCGCATATGTCTTGGAAAGGTCTTCGCGGTCTCGGAATTCAAGGCCGTGCTCTCCGTGCTTGTGCGGAACTACACATTCGAACTCCCCAAAGGACCAGAGACTATGATCGGGCGGCATCGAAATATTCTCCCGAGGCCAAAAGTCGAGGGAGAAGCCGGATACGACGTGCCTTTGAAGGTTCGGCACTATGTTGCGCCAGAATAGGATGTTTCAATAGAACAGTAATCTGATGGTTCCATACTTAACTCAAAACGAGGACAATTCGCGTTTGTTTATTTAGAAAAAAAATGCATACTCCCGTATCCATGAGCAGGAGCTAGCTAGACGCTTCAACTGTGAGAAACTCGTACCTCGTTTATTGAAGGAGCCAGCGAGGCGAGAGCAAGACTAGACAAAAGTTAGGGGGTAAACCTGAACAGCGATCACACGTCACTGGTGTGTTTGTCACTATGTGCGCCTATGGGTCCAATTGATTATGTTGCTCCGCACTGCGTTTCGTCGCGGGCGCCCTAACCTCCTCCGCCGTTCTCGTGCAAAATTCAGTTATGGGACATCTACGCATAGAGTCCGCAATCCAACATTTCAGTGTCTGGCCTCGGGCGCCAGAATATTTCACTGAGGATTGTGTGCTCTCCTGTTTTCGGAAAGACTGGATGCTTTACTGACCTCTGCCCAGGTCAGCTGAAAAAAAGCTCCGAGATGATTCAATGGCCCTTGGAACACAATATGGGCACACGCCAACCGGATATTCCGGCGAGCCATCGTTTCGTGATAGCTATGCTCATGTATATAATGTATGGCATACAGTAGTTAACCGGGAAGCGAAACGCTCAAGCGAATTCGCAATTCCCGGGCCGAGATTGCATAAAGTTGTTGGGGATCTCTTCATAGATCGATAGAGATGCGTCGGGGGTACATGGCAATATATAGTTTTATAGGCAAATGTTGTGTTTTGATTGAGAATGAGGCAATTCTTCTACAAACATCCGATTTTGCAGAATCACGTTGAAGCCAAACACTGCAAAATAACCTGTGGGCCGCCGTCCGTTGCAATCCAACCCCGGGGGTGTTTATATTCGTGTTCTATGACCTTGAAAACCCCCAGTTCACGCGTGTACAGGAGGAATTGCATGCCCGAAACACCGTGTCTCCGACGGATTATATCCAACAAAATAGGCCAAAAAATAGCGAACACAAAGTTATCTGCCACAGGTTCTACAGAACCTTTTTGCGCAATTCCTTTTGCTATGAGCCATTTCTCATGGCTAACTATCCTCTCACAAAAACTGGGGCCCGTTGGATGCCTGGGATCCGGGTAAAAGCCGGTGTTTCGCTTCTACGTAGTGTTTCGCTTCCCGGTTAACTACTGTAGTCTATTAGATGCTTGCGTCTCGATCCCGAAGAGCGAGATACCGCCGCAGCCCTATTACAGAACCCATGGTTCGAAGGCGCCGATGATTGAGTCTTGGTCTCTATCAATTGTCAAAGTCCCCAACTTCTCCACTCAATCTATAGACCACAAACAAGTTACATAATCCGCATAAAATATTGAGTTTCAAACCATCTTGAATCTTGACCTAGTAATGAGCCGACGCACATTCACAAGCTAATCTATTGCCGGGGCGAGCAGTGACTCAGCCCTACAGCCAAAATTTAAATAAATCCTCGTCACGTTGAACGAAGGTTGCCTCGTCTTCGACAACAAACTTAAGGCTTAATAACTGGTTCCGATGTTGTGGTTCACCTTTCGGGACCCCGGGCCGAACCTATCTGGATTCCCATCACTGCTGGCCAGCTTCTGAGCTTGGCAACGTCCACGACTCCGAGTCGGTCACCTGTCTCTCTGCTTCTCGCAATTTCTTGTGGTCTCTGTGACTGGAGTTATCGACAGTCTTGCGTCCTTTCTGTGCTTTTTCCGAGTTTCCGCCCGACCTTTGAACACAATTTTAACATCTTAACCTTTCAAAGCATCTGGCCTGACCCGCCTTAATTCCCTCCTGCGTGGGATGAATACACCTGTTTACTCTTCCCTTGGCGTTGGGACGGCCTAAGAAGGCCATAGGCAGCGATATACTTGGCCATTCAAACGCTGATTCACCCGCCGGGCTGAGTCATCCGCCGGGCTGAGAAGGGCATAGACTATAATCAGTGATATGAGCATTGCAACCGTTCAAATCTAGTGGAATCAGGTTTTGTATAAAGGCTGCTGCAAACGGAATCAAGGTTGCAATCACCTTTAACTGAATATTCACCCGATCTGTTAACACCACGATGTCTACTGTCACAGCTTTTTCATCCACCACAACCGCCGACGAGGTGGCCACCGCATTCGCCCAAGAAATCAAAGGGAAAAATGGTATCTTCCCTCCGAACGACGAAGAGGATGGAGACTAATAATTCTTAGTTCTGATCACAGGCACGTCTCTGAACGGGATCGGTTTTGAAACCGCCCGCGTCATTGCGAAACATGCCAACCTCGTCATTATTACAGGCTACAACGACGAGCGGTTTGTTCTCCTCGCTACTGATGAATTTGCACGCGTGTTGAACTAATTTGTGTTTAGATTGAAGCTCTCCGAGGCCGCCATCAAGAAGGATGTCCCCGGCGCTCACATTCGTCGTCTCACCCTTGACCTCTCGTCGCTCGCCGGCGTCCGCAAAGCCGCCGCGGAAGTTAACACCTACTCTGAACCGATACATGTACGAGTCGAGTCCATCTTCTTTGTGAATAACTACTGATTGTTCTCCAGATTCTCATTCACAACGCTGCTGCTGCCATCGCTCCCTTCAAGCTCACTGTTGACGGTCTGGAGAACCAGATTGCAACCGACCACGTCGGCCCATTCTTGTTCACAAAACTGCTTGCACAGAAACTCCTCGCAGCCACGACGGCGAGCTACACACCGCGAGTAGTTTTTCTCTCGAGCGGCGCCCACGCATTCGGCCCCGGAGTCAACTTCGACACCATCGAACACCCGAGCCTAGAAAAGTACGACACCTCAATCGCATACTTTGAGGCCAAGGCCGCGAGCATCCTAACTGCCATCGAGCTCTCGAAACGGTCCAAAGGCGCGATAAACGCTTATAGCTTGCATCCCGGAAAGTAAGTTCAAATCGATATCGCGTAGGTTCTGACACAAATTGTCATTTCCTAGTCATCTTCACCAATATTAGCCAAAGGGAGGAGGCAGTTCCAGAATTGCAGGCGTTGGGGATGCTTGGCCCCGATGGACTCCCCAACAAGGAGAAATTTCAATGGAAGACCATCCCACAAGGTGCCGCGACGTACGCCGAGTTCGACGATCCTCGATAGCATTCTATTTATACTTTATTCTATCCAGTACCGTCGTTGCGGCATTTGATCCTCGCATAAGCGGTACGTCTTCCTGTCTATCTTTCCCGTTCCTTCCGATTCTTATGGCCGTCATCACAGACAAACCCGGTTCGTATCTTGATGACTCGCAGGTTGCGAATGAGGCCGTGGCACCCCATAGTTCCGATCCGGTGTGGCCATCTCTTCATTTTGCTTTGTAATCGGTATGCTCACGAACCTCGTAGGCCAATGCCGAAAGGCTCTGGACAATAACTGAAAGGATCATCGGCGAGAAGTTTGAGTTCTAGATATAAGCGAAATCTACCGTTAGTAGGATTCATATATGCTGTCTTTGATTGTGGATCCATGGTTTCTATACTCTATTCAATCCACAAGCTGCCCTGAAATGTAGGTTTCGGTTCAAGTTTAGAGCCGTCTCCAAAGTTGAACCAAAGTCGATAATCTTGGTCTGAAATCAGGGAGTCAAGAGTCAAATCAGGTAATGTTAATGAATAAAACAGGACAAAAGCCCATCCGAGAAGCTTCTTAAATTATTTCAAGGGTAAAACTCCAATAATAGGCTGGGCTCAGTGAGGTTCAAGTTGGATGATTCTGCGAAAGTTCAACTCGGCAACCCCGCCGGCATCACGATGATCACACAAACAGGACGCAACATCGCGTGACGTAACTTTTCTTCACGGCGACCACATCCATGAACGCCTTCCCGTCCGCCCCGCGAGCTATTTTGTCTTGTAAAAGATATCTACACTCGAATCGCTGGTACTCTAATCAACATGCCCCACCACAAAGTCAGCTTGGGTGCGTCAGTAACACCAGCTCGCGTTCAGTGCCTCACGGCTCGCAGGGAATCGTCGGATGCAGCGGGGTCTGGCGACCGTGGCATTCTTTCATGTACAATTTCCACGTTGAATTTGACCCTCCTCACGTCACACGATTACGTCGACCTTTCCCTCCGGCGATTCATTCGCCCAGGTTTCCCAACGTCAAAGAGCAACGTCCATCCAATTCATTACGATCCTCTCGGATACACTCAGTCTCCATTCCCGGAGAAGTGTCTGGGATTCTTCTACTATCATCGCGATCCACACGCGGCCGCCGTTGGAGGGCAGCCTCCGCTTTCGTATCACACCGAACAAGACCCCATCGTCCTTCGGTGATGGAAAAGACCTGCTCTCGCCATCGGGCTTTCCTTGGCAACTTATCCTGCCGCAGCTGGCATCCCTAAACCAATACACCAGAATTCATGACCAACTTCTTGAAGAGAGACTAATCACCCCGGACCAGGTGTCGCGGTGCCGCGAGATTTTCGTCGAGAAACGCCCGATTGTTCCCGCGTTCACTATCTTTCGGCTCGCTCAAGAATTCCCATTGAGCCTCTCCGCCAACCTCAAGCTTACTGTCGTCGGCCCAGATGCACTGTACAGGCTTGAATACCCGATCTTCGCCAGAAAAAATTGCATTCCATGGGGCGGTATATTATTCAGCTGTTCTTGTTTCGTGCCTCATCCATACATCTCTCAGGCTCGGCCATCGTCCGTTTCGAGCCCTCAACAAGCCCGGAGTACGCTGGCCGGCGAATAGTACACCTTCGGATTGTGAAGCTCCTTACCCCCGTTTCATCCGTCGTGGATGGGAACCCGAGACGATTCGTCGTGAAACCAGAAGAGGGAGAGCTGGTGGCTCACTTCCGCGACGGTGAACCGCACGTGTGGGCATACAACATCGATGACACGGGCAAGGTGGCCGCCGCGCTTCGCACTCTCTGGGATAATCAACAGCCTTCGTAGCGTCTCCGCGAAGGCGTATTGTATTGATTGCCGATGCATTGTAATCCAAGCGAAGGACACTGGAGGATTCGCTACCTCTCCTGCCATGTTTTTTGAAATCTCCTTGAGGTTTCTCCAATCATGCGTTTAAAATACAACACCGAATCAAGCTGCTGTCTACTTAGCCATGAGCCATCCTTTCGGAGGTTTTTGAAGATGAAACTAATGAAGTTTTGGTTGATTCCGTCTCTGGTGTAACGGCCATGATCGAGTGTCACCCTCCCCCTGACTGCTGCCAACTCCTTTTTTTTTTTTTTTTTAAATCCATTCAATTTGCCCCTCGCCGCGTGCGGCATGTTGGGCATACTTCTACACACGATACAGCGGCGTAATCCTAAGTAAGTAGGGGGGGAGGTGTCCGTGGGGGCATCATTTCCTCGAAAACATGTCCGACCGCCGACATTGGGCTAAGACGGACGGTGGCGACTAAGAGAGTCGCGCGAAGCCCTGTGAGTAGGTTAGACGGACTCGGGCGTAAGATAGTTGGTGGTATAGGCCTCCCGCGGGTAGGCACTGGTAAATAAGATAAGATAAAAGTTTTTGGGTGTGGGTGGTCATATGTAGAGGAAAGCTGGGGTAGACGGGCGCAGTGGGTTTGGTGCGGTGAAACGGGGGCGTGGCAAGGTGTGGGCGGCTGCGGCGGGGCGGGTGGACAGGTCAGGCGGCAGGCTGCCAACTCCTTGCTACTCTTCCTATTCGACGACTGTACTCGGCAAACCCTTCCCTCTTGAGCTCGTCGACCAGACACTCTTGTTTGTCCCAAATTTCCAGACTCTCCATGCTGCCATTCTATCCTCCAAAGCCATGCACGCCGTTTTCGCTGCACATCCCCACTCAATTGCCAAGGCAGTGGCGTCTAATATGCTGGGCCCTGCCTTCCTTCTGCTCTGAATCTCGTCCGCTATACACATCCCAAGGGTCCGTTAAGCCCGTGTTTGGAGCCACGGCCACGGTAGAGCCTACCGAGGCCGGTGGAAATTCACGGCATTTGGGGGTGATTTTCTCTCGCGTTCTCAGTGAAAAAACGAGTGAATTTCACGGAGTTGGGGTTCCACAGTGATGGTGAGTATGTACCGTCTGCGATCATGGGCATTCGACAGGGTCCGATGGATTGAACAGCCCGCCCTCCTCAATGGTGTTGAAAGGAAAAGCGGAACAAAGGCCACCTTGTCCTCGGTCAACATGCGCGAATGCATTATTGGACAAGACCGGCTTCTGATTCAGCAATTGCGGTCGGGATATACGCTGGGATGGCTGCGGCAATGGGAGTGTCCAGACTATGGTTATAAATGTGCCGCGCATCGCCAATACATCTTGGAGTCCGGAATGGATAGGAAGCTCGTTGGGTCCTTGGAACCACATACCATCGCGGTCGTTGATCTGGGTCGGTTTTCTGTCCCATATGCAATCAGCGTGCTCCAGGCCATTACTGATGGCCGCAAGAAAATGCGGAACAAATTGCCTGAGATATTTGGCCTCTCGACATGTAACGAGTTAATAGGGGAGGAGTTGAAGAACGGCTTCGTGTAGATCCTTCGTCTCTTCGAACCACAGTTTGTTGTTTGCACAGGAAGAACACTTGCAGGGTTATAACTATCTTGAGCCAGTAGGAAACGCGAAGATCTATTTCATCCTACGGAAGGATATTCTCATCCTTCGACACCTGAGTACCCCAGCGCCCATCTCCCTCGACACATTCAGTAAGAAAAAATTAAAACTACCGGCGAGGCTATATATGTGAGATGAGTTTTGGGACCCCTGGGCGTCCTGATCTCCAGACTCGAAGGAAAAGATGACATTGCGGTAAACTATACGTGTATCCCGTGGGTCTAAATTATAGGAATAAGTGTGTGGAGGGTCCAACTAGAAAGCGCCAACCATGTCGACACAGCCGTTCCCCAAGTCCTTTTCATCTTGGGTATTCCCTCGTTCGTGCGCTTGGACTCCAAGCTTTGAAGTCTATAGTATACGTGATCTGAACGACTATCTTCAGATTTCACGCCCGGTAGACTATAGAGGCTGAAACGAGCCTAGCTTTGAAGGTGAAGGGGAGAAAGGCGATCATCGGCATTTAAATTTTGAGGTGGCCGCCCCTTGAGGCAAGGGAAAATGGGGCGTGACTAGGGTAATTTTTGCGCGTCTTTTGAGCCAAGAGGAGGTTTACACGCCGTGAATAACGCGTCAAGGCAGAAGTCGTGGTACAAGTTGAAGGTAAAGGCGGAGTAACAGCGCGTGATCTGGCAGTGTCGTTCCTTGCGCTCAACCACCACCTGCTCGATCTCGGTTTATCGGTTCTCTGTCTGGGGCGGGGTTGAGCTAGCTCACATCTTGGACGCTCTTTCTTTCCCACTCTGGACTACCTACCGACCCCCGGTGTTCTGAAGTAGCCGCCAGGAAGGTTCCCACAACTCGTGTTCTCGAGCGTCCGCTCCACCTGGCACCTTCACGCGTCCTGGTTACTAAACGTGACATCGCCGACGCGCTCTACCATGCTGGGCTACTACCGATGGGCCAAAACCCCTCAATGCCGCTCTCTGCACTCGTCCGCCGTGCTGCAGTCGACCTACCGCGGCTACAACATGCACGGAACCCTCCGCGAATGGGCCCTGCGAATGATTCGCAAGGAAGACGTTCAAATCGCCGCCCGTAAAGACAGCCGCCGCCGCATCCGCGAGCACCAAGTCTATGCAAAAGACCTCATGGAGATGGCAGACTCGTACGTCTTCAACGAGATCGTTAAAAAGGAGAGGAACGACACCCCGCCCACGGGCAAGGCCGGCCGTCGCGTCCGCCAGGGCGATAACCTCCTCGCCAGGGCGGGAAACCCGTTTATGGCTCGGAGTCGGGGTGAAGGCTTGCGTGTTGCAAAGGATCGGATGGGCCGGCTGCGCGAGGCGCTGAGGCTGTACATGCGCGCCGCGCAGAGGGCAGACGGCACCATGCCCGTGATTGGCTCGCGGGTTTGGGGCACAACGCATTTTATGGAACGCCGCATTCTCCGGACTGCACGCAAACTCGATACGACGGAAGGGATCGTGCGGAAGCACTATCGCCCTGCACAACAAGACACGGTCAACTGGGGCGTGCGGCGCACGGAAAAAGTGGAAGAGAAGGATCTGGAGTGGGTCAAGGGCCCCCCGAAGGACGTGCGTCCCGGCGCGCGTGGGCTGGCGTACAAGACGGAACAACAGCTGCCGCCGCTACACCGCCTCGCGCCTTCTGCCGTCGAGCGCGCGCGCATGCCCCTTCTCCAGGCCTTCCCCGGCATCGGCAACGTCAGCGGCGGACACGTCCTGAGCCTGGGACACGCGCAGTACGCCAGCCGTGGCCTGCTCGGCACCCCTCCCCCTCCCTCGTCCCCTTCCGCAACGCCCTTCTCCACCGCCCCCGGCCCTGAAAGCACGCCGCGCACCCCGCCCGCTGCGCTTTCCCCCGCTGGCGAGCCGCGGCCGTACTATCACTACCCTTACGCGCCCCCGTCCTTCGCCGACGCCGACAGCGAGATCGGCGCCGATCCCCCTGCGGTCTTTGCGCACCCCGACCCCACGCTGCTGCGCGCCCCGCCGTGGACGCGCCGCGGGAAGATGCTGCGGTGGGCGAAGTACAGCAAGAAGAACGAGAACGTGATGAAGGCGTATTTTCCTGCGCCGCATGCGCCGCCGCCGGGGCCGGTGCAGGCTGGGGCGTCGAGGGAGGTGGGGGAGAGGGCGGGGGAGCTCAAGGGGGCAACGGAGGCGGCGGCGGGGCAGGGAACTGTGAAGCTAGCGTGGGTGCGGGAGCCGGTGCGTGTTTCTCTCTCGTCCTTCGTCGTTCCTTTCTTTTGACATCTCCTCTCTCTCTCTCTCTCGTTCTCTCCTCCGTCTTTGTCGCTCCCTTCCCTGCTCCTCTTCCCCGTTCCGTTCCCACTTTCCCATCCTCTCCTTCTCGCTTTCGCTTTCAATCCCTGAACACACGCTGACTAACCACCGTTCTCAGTCCCCACCCACGAGCCAGCCCTCGCTCGCGCACGCGCTGCGCTTACGGCTGGCAGG
Organism: Mycena olivaceomarginata; assembly: GCA_029378375.1. Taxonomy (NCBI): domain Eukaryota; kingdom Fungi; phylum Basidiomycota; class Agaricomycetes; order Agaricales; family Mycenaceae; genus Mycena; species Mycena olivaceomarginata. The sequence continues at coordinate 134,697 of JARKIC010000545.1, forward strand.
AAAGTGCGGGTGTATTCGACGAGGGCATGGGCTGGAGACACATAAGCAACGCGGCTCAGGCTGCGTGCTTGATGAATTGATAAGATTGCGCAAAGAATGAGCCGAAGACGCTTCACAGCTCAGCCTGGCGCGCGCCCCGCTGTGGTTAGCGGAGCGAACGGCACTACCGACGGGAGGGCGCTCCGAGTCTGCATGCGGGAGCGCTATGAACCGGTATTCAGACTTTCACACAGAAAGTCGACTTACACTATTGCTTATTCCGTGTCCTAGACATACGCCGCATACTTGTACAAGTACCGCCTCCAATGTATTACAAGCTCCCCACTCAATTCAATCCAAATCCGACTGGTGCATTCAGGCGGAATACCGCCTTAAAAGATAAGATAAGCCGATGAGGCGGTCTTCCGAATGTCAAGCAGTTTTCCGAACGTCACGTAAAAACGCTTAGTGCGTGTTCGATTTTCTATAAAGGGTCGAGGCCGCCGTCCGCATACCCAACCGTCCCTTCACGTACGATTTCACCCCACTCCTCGCCCAAATTCTCAGAATGCCCTCCTACGTTATCACCGGCGCAGCAAGGGGCATCGGAGTAGGTCTCTTTCAACTCACCCATGGACAACTTGACTGAATTGGAATCTGCCAGCTGGAATTTGTCTCGCAGCTCAGCGTCGACAGCAGCAACAGTATCTTTGCCCTGGTCCGCAGCAAATCCGGCGCGACGGCGCTCCAGAGTCTCCAGAGGCAAAATATCACTGTCCTAGAGGCGGATATTACTGATGTGGAGGCACTCAAGGTGGTAACAGTTCAGTTGAATGCTTGATTTCAATGCGATTAATATTGCATTCTATTGACACCCAGGTTGCGGCCAACATTGTCTCGGAAGCGACGGGGGGCAAGCTCGACTATCTAATTAACAACGCCGCCATCCACGATCACTCGAAGGCTACGCTCGATAAATTGTGTGCTCACTTCCCCGGTTATCTGAGAAGGCAGCTGAATGACCGCGTATATGCAGCCCGACTGAAGACGCCCTCGACCAGGACCTACTTAAAAACGTCTGTGTGACCTTCGTGGATATAGCGTGCTCAACTCATAGTTTTTATAATTCAGTTTCGAGTAAACACGTTGGGCACCATACACACTACCAACACCTTCCTCCCGCTACTTCGGGCCGGCACCACGAAGAAGGCCATCACGATCTCTACCGGCGGGGCCGACCCCGACTTTAACACCAAGACCGGGAGCGCCGGCCAAGTGGGCTATATGATCTCCAAGGCCGCGCTCAACATGGCCGTGGCCAAGTTCGCCGCCGCGCTGAAGCGCGAGGGATTCGTTTTCCTGTCGATCAGCCCGGGACTCGTGGATACAGCAACCACAGAGCGTCAGTCCTCTCAGGTCATTTCTTCATTCATTGGGTATCTGACCGAGCGAAACCGATGCTAGGGACGGCGCAGGAAAGCGCGGAGTACAAGGCTTTTACGCAGGCACTCGCCAAAATTGCGTCCCCAGACTTCTCGGGGCCTCTTACGCCGCAGGAGTCTGTGAAGATGATGCTGGAGGTGATTTACCGCTGGACCGTGGAGGAGACAGGGGCGTTCGTGTCCCATTATGGGAATAAGGAGTGGTTGTAGCAACCCAGCCTTTGAACAAGGAAGAAATTCAACAGGGCGCCGAGTTGTCACATTAAAGACCATGATGATGCCGAACCAACGAAATATAAGGAATATTTTGGACGGTCGAGTGCTTGGTCGAGGGAACAACAAAAATCCAACACGTCGCCGAGTGGTCACCGAGATTACAACGGACTCGGATCTGAGACGCCGATATTTGGTCCTGTGTTTACCTCCCATCCTTTTTCATGTCAGCCAACCCCTTCGATGTGCCGACAGATGGCCATCCGTCTTTGTTTCTCTGCTTGGGTTCAATCCGGGTTTTGAGGTTTCGGCGAGTCTTTCTTTCCACGGTTTCTATGGGGCACGTATTACTAGTTGTAAGGTCTGGGCAATCTTGGGGCATCCCTGCTTTCAAAGCATCTGTAAGGGGAACGGCTTACGCATTCTTTCTCTTGTCCCCGAGCGCCAGTACGGACTTCGGAGGTCACAGTCAGCTATGTACTGAGTCATCAAACTGCTGATTCATTTTTTCTCAGAAGCTCGGAGAACGTTAACGAGGCCCGAAATGGTGATACTGCTGATTCAACATAGACATTCCATTTCCTCGGGCGAACTAAGCAATTGGGACTTGGCTATAAAAGCTGCTGCAAACCGAAACAAGAATTACAATCCCATCCAACTTGCATTCAACCAAAACACCCTCCTACAATGTCTGCTGTCCCAGCGTTTTCATTCACCACAACCGCCGACGAGGTGGCCACCGCTTTCGCCCAAGAAATCAAGGGAAAAAATGGTATCTTCACTCCGAATGACGAAGAGGATGGAGTCTAATAATTCGTAGTTCTGATCACGGGCACGTCTCTGAACGGGATCGGTTTTGAGACCGCCCGCGTCATTGCGAAACATGCCAACCTCGTCATTATTACAGGCTACAACGACGAGCGGTTTGTTCTCCTCGCTACTGATGAATTTGCACGCGTGTTGAACTAATTTGTGTATAGATTGAAGCTCTCCGAGGCCGCCATCAAGAAGGATGTCCCCGGCGCTCACATTCGTCGTCTCACCCTTGATCTCTCGTCGCTCACCGGCGTCCGCAAGGCCGCTGCAGAGGTTAACGCCTACTCTGAGCCGATACATGTACGAGTCGAGTCCGTCTCCTTTGCGAATAACTACTGATCGTTCTCCAGGTTCTCATCCACAACGCCGCTGCTGCCATCGGTCCTTTCAAGCTCACTGTTGACGGTCTGGAGAGCCAGATCGCAACCGACCACGTCGGCCCATTTCTCCTCACCAAACTGCTTGCCAAGAAACTGCTCGCATCCGCGACGGCGAGCTACACTCCGCGTGTGGTCTTTGTCGCGAGCGGCGCCCATGCATTTGGCCCCGGAGTCAACTTCGAGACCATCGAACACCCGAATCCGGAGAAGCACACCCCCGAGGGCGCATACTTCGAGGCGAAGTCGGCGAACATCTTGACAGCCATCGAGCTCTCGAAGCGCTCCAAAGGCGCTCTCAACGCTTACAGCCTGCATCCCGGAGGTGAGTTTACCAGTTATCGAGTTTTTGACAAAGATCAATGTTTCCGCGCTCAGTCATCTTCACCAATATTAATCAGAAGGAGGAGGCCATTCCCGGAATGCAGGCGTTGGGGATACTTGGCCCCGATGGACTCCCTAACGAGGAAAAGTTCCAGTGGAAGACCATTCCGCAGGGTGCCGCGACGTACGGCGAGTTCAACTATCCCCGATGAAGTTGTGCTCACGCCTTGCTCCACATAGTACCGTTGCCGCGGCATTCGATCCTCGCATAAGCGGTATGTCTTCTGTTTCGAATTGACTCTTCATTTCCTTATCCCCCTTTTTATAGACAAGCCCGGTTCATACCTCGACGACTCGCGGATTGCCAATGAGTCCGTGGTCGCCCACAGCTCCGATCCGGTACGTGCTACCCCTTCTTTCGTATCCCTCGATCAGCTGGCTCACTGAACCTCGTAGACCAACTCCGAAAGGCTCTGGACGCTGACTGAGAAGATCATTGGCGAGAAATTCGTCTTCTAAATGGGATGACTGTACACTGCATTAGCTACGTATATATAGGCGGTAACATTTTACAAAGGACCGAGTAATTAATTTCGTTAACGCTCTTTGCGTCCCTGGCGAATTAGACGACCCGTTTTACCCAACTCCACCAAACTCCTTTGGCCTGACTTCGAATTTCAACCTTCGGCAAGAACCGGTTCGAAGTTCGATCCTTCTCAAACCACGTGGGTTCGAGTTCAACATGGGTTAGTATGGGTTGCTAAGCTGAAGATGCGTTGCCGCGTTGTCATGAAGCAACGAAAGAACCACCTAGGCTCGCTGCCCATACAATTAGTGAGCTTGGTCTGTTACGAGTGGGAAGTCAGTGCAAGAGAGTAAGCTTGGCCCAGGCGTCGTTCACACGAACGATCCGATTGAAAAGTAACCAAGGAAGGAAGGAAGGAAGGAAGGATGTATTACTGCAGAGGTCCCAAGCAGGAACAAGCAGGTACTGTACCTACATACAACGCGTCCATAGTTGTATGCTACAGTCATCAACGGCCCACTCGCTGTGAAAATCCATCTACCTCGTAACCCGAAGCAACAGACCTCTCACGAAGAAAGCTTAGAAGACGGGTGATTGTGCTGATTACACGGTACTCCGGAAGGCTAAAGGGAAGTACCGAGGAGTGTCCTGGAAGACACCTAACCCTAACCCTAGATACCTTACCCTAACACTAACTGCTAACTTTAACCTCTAACCGCTAACCTCTAACTGCTAACTGCTAACTGCTAACCTCTAACCTCAAGGGTTACTGAATCGGCATTGACCCACTGAGGGTTTTGACTCGGTATCCAATGTACTGGATCCAATGCCGCCGGGTGGCCGAGGGGGCATAGATCTTCAATTGAGATTCGGTACTGCCAAGATGCCGGCGCCGCTGCTGCTGTGGATCCACTTTACTCTGCCAAGTAATTTATCCTGCAATTTGAAATCGCCCAGCGGACAGTGTGTCCATCAGAACAAAATCGGTTGACTTGGAGTTCTGGGCCGAGACTCAGACTGCTCAAGTCTGGGATATAATGATAAAATTTCTAGCAAGCGACTCTTGGGGATGTAAGCTGACGCGTTCCAGCTTCGCCGCCGGAGAGAGTATTCCATAGGAATTCCAGCTCTATTAGAGTCTAGACTCTAGACTCAGTACATTCCGGACTATTCCGGATTGCGCAAGTTCGAATACCGTGAGAGTGTGGAACAATAGCCGAACCCCTACGACGCCTACCCCGCATTCACGGACAGTGATAGATGATCAAGACGCTAGTTTCATTTTAAGCAAGAGCGACCCGTAATGACCTTGAGCGCGTGGGACAACTTCGGAAGCATCCCAGCAGATCCCAGGCTTCCCAGCTTGGTTCCGTTCACCGATGGAGAACAAAAGCAGTGGACGCAAATTAATTGCCTGCGGCAATTCAAGTTCAACGTCCTGCGCCTGGGAACTTGATCGATATTTTTGCAGCTTTTTTGGAAATTCAGGGTGACCGGATATTGTCGGCGGAGATAATATGCGCGAGGGATATGAACACAAGAGATGTCGGTACAATTCCCTTCAATTCTCAGGACCGTCTGCCCCACGCAATGAACTTCTGGAACGCGATCCCGCTTGCCGCTTGGGAAAACAGGTGAAGCGGGATCCATACAATACATTTGGCTTATCCAGTTGAGTCCAGTTGCTACGAATAATCAACCGAGCGCGGCCCGACCACGGCAAAGTGGAGATGTTTCTGCGGGAAAAGCCGGTAACCGTTTGGCTAGATTTGGATCGGCGGTAAGCCTCGGTAAGATAATCGAGGAGCTGATTTCAGGTGATTCTAGATGATTCTTTGCAGATCTTCTTGAAGTTCGGACCGGTTGGCGATCTTATCAACTCAACAGTCAACCAGTTACCGAGTCTCGTCGTCCACGAAACGGGAAGAACGTGGATCTATACAACCCGGCAAGTAGTCTATGTAAAGTGCAAGTTCCCTTGCCTGTCAAGCTCTCTACCCGCAAAATGAAGCTGATCACCAACACGGGTTGATCCTACTCCGTCTTGACCCGGAATCAAAGCCCTTCTATCTGCACAGGCAAGGGCTCGGGCGACGCAGTCGACGCATTCTTGGGCTCACATATGTACATAGCAGAATTTCGAGTTGAACTTGGTTGAACTTCAGAACAGCAACTTGAGTAAACAACAGTCACATCATCGCTTTTCGGAACCGAAGAGCGCGCCCTCACGTGACTAGCCCCTCTAAATCGCGTCACAGCTCCCCACCATTCTTTCTTCCTGCCACCACAATCAGTGCTTTTTGCATCTCTCAGATACCTCAGATACCTCATTGCGATACCATGGTTGCTTCGAAGAACAAGAAAGTCATGAAATACACGTACACCGAGCGTATGTACCATTCACTGCCAAATCTATTTTTTTACCAACTCATCCGTTTTCTAGGCGTCCTGGGCTCAGTTTCGCAGATTCAGAAGGAGCACAAGAAGCATGCGATCCATCTCGCATCCCTGCGGGCGCAAAGTATGTGACCACTCTTTGTCGCTTGTCATTACTCTTTTGACGCCGCCACTCGCCACAGTTTTGAAAACCGCAAACGCTAGAAAGGACAAGCTCGGCCCCCATTGGAAAAAACTGGGTCGGTAAAGCGGTTCATCGTCTTGTGCGTAGTATTGCCGTGCGCTGCCGCCTTTTTCTCAGGAATGACATCACTTTCTCAGGAGGAGGATGGAATATTGTCCTCCGAGCTTGCAGGTACCGTCACGCTGACCCCCGACGGCAAGAAAGCGTACGCCTATCCACCTTATTTCGCTTTTGCCACAGTTTCATTTTTCATAGTATCTTGGCTGCGCGCCGCGCACTCGCGTTACCCGCACATGACAGTCTCTCTCCCGACCAAGAGGATCTGCTATGGAAGCAGGTCACTCACCCGAACTCCGTGCAGGTCATTGCCTCGGCGGTGAAGCGTGCGCGGCATGTAGACGACTCGGCCGACGAAGAGGATTCCGAGCCGGAATATGTGCCCCAGAAAGCCCGCAAACGCGCTCGGACATCGCGGGTAGCCAGTAAGACCGATGACCCTGCTTTCAAGATGACTAAAGCTCAGGTGCGCTCGCATTGTATACATCCACCCCTTTCTGATACCCCGTAAGTTGGTAGAAGAGCTAGCGATTATGAGACGCGCGCAGGAGGCAGATCGGATGCGTGCAGAGTCGCCGTTGACCGAGCTCGAGGACGACGAGAGCGAGGAGGTTATGCGGTTGAAAGAGATTCTCAAGAATAAGGACGCAGAGATGCACTTTCTGCAGCGCCAGCTCGCAAGTCGGAACTCGTACGTCTGCATTCGCGTGTGTTCCTGGAAAATAACCTTCTGCAGTGATACTGACATGGAGACATCTTCGCCATTGCGTCCAAACCTCAACGCAATCATTCGCACACAATCGGGTTCCCTTATTGACCATTTAAGCAAACAGCCTACTCCTGCACCGACCGAACGCGACCCAGATGATTGCGACGACGACACGTTCGATGAGACGGATAGTGTCTCAATCCCTCCTTTTATCAATCCTCTTGTTACACCCGCCGCGACGCCTGCGAAATCTCAGTCCAGAATCCAAATGAACGAAGTACGTATCTTTGTTTTGAGCACCTCGATTTTACGGGAAACCAACGCGCATTCAGATATCTTCTCGCGAACATCTCCCCAGCTCGGAACAGCAAAATGATCTTGTCCGCAAACTGGCTGAGGTCGAGTCTCAACACACGTACACCCAAAAATCACTCTCCGACAAAACTTCCCACATCTCTATTCTTCAAACTAACCTCGCTTTGTGTGAAACCCAAATTTCCGAGAAAGACGCCGCAATTTCCGAAATCGAGCGTGCGAGAGCGGACTTGGAGGCCACCGTCGCCGAAAAAGCCGCGCAAGTCGAGCGCCTTGTTCACGAACGAGCCGACGTGATTGCGAGCCTGAAGAACGAGAAGAACAAGCATGACCGGTTGCGCGCCGAATTGAATGCCCAGAGCGAAACCGCCAACATCCGCGAGTCCGATATCGCGACGCTGCAGAGTGAGCTCGGTTCCCAGCGCGCGTCATGTGCGGAGCTCCGCGCCGAGCGTGCACGCCTGGAAGAGGAGCTGTCGGCGCAGAGGGGATTGCTCGAGATGGCGGATGAGTCCAACCAGGGCCTTGTGGCGCGTGTCGCGGAACTCGACCAGCGCGTCGAGGAGCACAGCGCAGTCGAGCTCTCTCTGAAGGAGGAGCTTGCACGCGCCGAGGCCGAATCGACCGCGTCGGAGAAGCTGCTGGATGCTGAGATGCAGAACGGGGTCTTGTCCACGCGGTTGGCGGAGGCTACGGAGAAGTTGGCCGCAGCGCGGCAGGGCCTGGCCGATGCGCGTGCCGCCGCGGAATCGCTCAAGCCGCAGATGGCTGCGCTGGACGATGCGCTGACGAAGCGGATCTCGAGCCACCGCGAGCTACAAGAACAGTTGGCGAAGACCCAGCGCGACGCCGAGACGTCCCGCATGAAGGTGGGCATTCTCGAGACGACCGCCGCCAGCCTGCGCGCGAATCTGGAGGAGAAGACCCTCCATGCGGAACAGCTCGCGTGTAACGTCGCGGAGCGTGCGGATGCACATTCCGCGCTTCTTTTGGAGTTGAAGGAAACGCAGCAGCAACTGACGGATGTCACTGTCTCGAAGGATGCGCTGCAGAGCACGCTCAATGAGGTCACGTCGAAACTACAGCTCGCGCTGGGTGCGGAAGCGCAGCTTCGGGAGTCCCGGGACAGGATGGATGGTCAGCTGGCTGCAGTTGACGCCGCTAAGAGGTCGCTGATTGCAGAACTCGCGGCGACGTCGGCGATGGTCCAAGGAACGGCGGTCAAGCTGCGAGAGGCCGAGGCGCGGGAGGCGACGCTCGGAACCGAGATAACCGCCAAAGACCAACAAATGGAGCGACTCCGCGTGCAGCTTGACGCATCTGTTGGACGTGCTCGAGAATTGCAGGAAAATCTTGATGCTGCCGAGGCCAGGTACGATTCGCATCTTGCCGAAAGGGAGTCCGCACATATCGCACTCGATGGCTTGTTGTTGTCGGCTCGGGGCGACGTTACCCGTCTCACGGCTGAAGTATCTTCGTTGCAACGGGAGCGCGACGGCTTGAAGAATGATGCGAAGCATATCAGTGATGCGCTGGAGGCCGAGAAGTTACGCGGGAAGTCCATCGAGGCGGGATTTGCGGACGCCAACGGCCGAATACAAGAGGTCGAGCAAGAGCTTCTTGAGTTGCGAGCGTCGAAAGACGCCGACGCGGCGACGATAGAAGGTCTCAAGGTCGTGTTTTCGCAGCTCAAGGCGACGCAGATACAGAGTTTGGCCGAATTGGATAACAAGGTGAGTCTCCAGCTTCAGATCGCGAATTCTTCCGTTCTGACGAGGATTGCGCACCACCAGCTCTCGTCAGCGCAATTCAGCCCTGTACCCAGGCGACGCGCGTCGAAAGTTCCCAGTGCCAGAAGCGCGTAGAGAAAGAATCGGACACTTTTAGGAATTGGACGTTGCAATTGCACGCTATACCTTAATTGAAACTATGTTGACTCGAGCCCCATGAAGCAATGTGAGCCCACTGGCAGGATGAGGTAGATCACTGGTAGATTTGCTTACCCCGAGCTGGCCGAGTCTGCGATCTGCAGACCGGGCGATTGAGGTCGTCATGGAAGTTGAAAATCTCGAAAGTCTTCTGTCATAAACCAGCTGAACAAATGGAGACTGAACAAGGCACCTGAGGGCGGGATCGAGCTTGTTCCGCACCCGGTCCGGGAGCAGGTCCATGACAACGTGGCGAAAACGTGGCGTGTTCCGTTGGGAGTCCTCCGACAAACAACTTCCAATTTATGAGCCCGACGACCCCGTACTGCCGTAACTCTCAGAAGGACGCCTTAATTCTGCGTCGTTATGCCATGCAGAACCGGATCTATCCCGAGTAAAAAAATGAATGAAAAGGTAGAATTTAATTCCGACTTGGTAACACCACGTTCACGGTTTTTCCAGCTGTTTCTCCTCGATTTCGTTCCGTGGATGATCCACGGCACTTCCACCGCCACTGGGGTCGCGATAATCGTCCTAGATGGTACCGTCCTGATTTAGGTTTGGATCCGCATGTCGCGTTATCGGTGGTTGCAATCAGTGTCCATTCAGGGCACATCAGACAGAGTCTCCGGTTACGTGATCTCTTTTCCTTTCTCTTTTCCCTTTGTGGAATTACCTCTGTCGCAGCCGAGAAGATTCTGTAACCAGGCTCATATCCACGATGGTGATGTATATTTGGCCTGGTCTCTCTTCGCGCCCCGGAATCAGATTATGTACACGGGTCCCGCGGCTGGTTAAAGTCTGGACGACGAATCTCATTCATTTATCACTTTTCCAATGGTTTTTCGCCTGCCTACCCATCTCGACAACCTCATCCCGCCCCCCTCCACCCAGGCCCCTGCGTCCGCAGCGAGGCCTTGGCGCGGGACCCTCGCCGTGAGGGGGATGAGGCCGTCAGACCTGGGAAGCAACCAGGAGATTCGCGTGACGGCAGTCGAAACTGACGGTGATAGGTGCATTAGCGCGTCCTTGCAGTCCCGGCCATCTTCAGCAGTTGCTTATATGTTTGTCTTACAGCGACGTCCGCCGCTGGCCGCCCCAGTTTTTTGCCCAGCTTGCCCATGGCCGTCCCATATTAAATGAGGTCCGCGCCTGGATTCGCCAACATGCTCCTCCCATTTCTACTTTTATGCCGGACCGTCTTCCTGATCCGGACACCAACGTTGTCAATTTGACCACATTCCGTTCTTTATCCCGCATGTTATTCGAAAACCAAATTGTGCGTGCGTCTCCGGAATCGACCTCTGGATGTATTGCTCACCCATTTATTTCCATCACTTTAGGTCGCCATTGCTGGCTGGGGCACAGATACTTTCCCCGGCGGTGGAATTATTATTATTCCCGCCGAACATTCCAGTGCCCTACTGGTCGCCGCGTTATTCTTCTCACAATTCCCCGACATAATCACTACTCGCTTAAACACTCCTTCGTCACCACTCATCACAACGCAATCTCAGCACCACACTCTTTATACACAGCCTATGCAGCCGATGTCGAGCACGACCACACCGATTTCCCCACTCTACGCTCAGTCCGCGTCCGGATCTCGCCAGATCCCGTCCCCGACTTCATACCGACGATCCCGCCACGACGGTTCGCTGAGCCCGATCGAGCAGCCCATTAGCCGCTCGAGGCAGGAGCAGTATCGCTCCCACCCCGCGCACCCCGCGCACCCACACCCACAGATCCACGCCGCCTGGCCTACTGCTTCAGACGACGACGACAAACAGTACTCCCACTCCCCATATTCTGCACACCCCGGGAACCACCCTCACTCTCACTCTCGTTACTCCGGCCCTCCGCCGCCGCCTCCGCGCACGAGCTAATACGCCGTGCCTATAAAATTTCGCCGCCCTTCATTTTTTTCGGTTCGCCAACGCCATACATACCCCCGACTCGTACCCTACCTTACCCCTATTCTCAATCGACGTCGACCCCAAACTGTATCACCAGCTCTTTCGTGTTTCTCGATATGTGACCCTGTAGCTCGCCTGGTTTGAAACAAACAAATGTATTATTAGTAGTCTTTTCTGGGTGTTCTCTGAATTACATCATTCCGTGCGCGTTCGTTTAATTTGGTTCTCGGAGACTGCGAGATAAAGTCCGGTGGCATGCATTTTTCGGGTACGCATGCATCGCCGTGTACCGGTCTCGGTCTCCACTTGTTCCGGTTATTGTGTTCGATTTCTGCTACTTGAATCACTCACCCACCGCCCTAGGAAGCGGGCCATTACCCAAATGTGTCCGAATCTTTTCCATATAATTGCGATGGTGAATTTTCGGCCATCCCATCCAACCCACGCGCGTGAATTGCGGCAAGTTCGAACTTCGTACTCGATATTGAATCATGGCCGGGATTCTTCCGACTCGAACCAATGACACCAGTCTGAAGAACGCTCAATGAATTCGAAGCCATGGGACTGAATATGTATGCAGTGCATCATCGTAACGGTACTTGCCATCTTTTCGATTCTCAAACATAATTATCCGGGTCGATTCTGAGAAGTTGCCCCCCGACGTATGATCGAAGAGAAATATATGCATGTATATGGTAGTTCAACCATATCTCGGGATCCTTCGTATGAGGAAAGTCGACCGAAGAAAACCACAGACTGCGGAAACTTATTCGCGGAGACTTATTCTTGGACGCTGCTGACACGGCCGGCAAGGACCAACGCACCCGTTGGGCGGGTGCGTTGGCTTACATTGTTTGTTGCTTTGTTCCCCAACGCACCCGCAAAACGGGTGCGTTGGTCTTTGCCGGCTGCGTGATAAGCGGCTTTCCAAATTTTGGCAACTTCAATTTCAGCTTGGGAGTCAGCCGACAACTAGAGACGACGCAGGGTTATCACAAAAATGCCGGCAGTCTCCTCGTTCCTTATCCACAAAACAGGGTTCGGCCAGACACCCTGGGATCCTCATAGACAACGATTACCATCAGGAATGGGTTCAAGTTCACCGTCCGTCCGCCCTGCGTTACAACAGTAGTGAATCAGGAAGGCAAAGATCCATTTCGAGTCCAACTCGAGCTCACTCGGATATGCTACTTGAGAATTCTTACGGGGACTTGCGCTCTCAATCAAAAAATCAAAATCAAATGTAGACTCGCTGTTCGATCTCATAATGAACAAATAACAAGTCATCGCTCACGGGACATCGCTCGACCACTGAACATGGAATATCGAGCAGTGAATATAAAATCTACAAGATGGCAAAATTATAGTGAGGTAGTGTGGGAGGTTAGTTCTGGGTTGATTGTTCGATCAATCATCTCGCGTTCAAAACCTGTGCTTTGGATCCTCACGCAATCACGGCGCCTCGCCCTTCCTGGCGATCTGTGTCTGCTCGCGGCCCTCCTTCTCACGCGAGAACTGGCGAGGCAGCAATGCCAGACCAAGGAAGTAGAGCGCCCAGAAGACCTGTTCCGCATGTCAACATCATTCACGTTTGCCGCCAGAAAGGCGTTTGAAAGACTGGCAGATAGATGTACGCACAATGATGAGCGCCAGCCACGCATGCTTGGCGGAGTCGGGCACCTGGTGCAAGCCGCCGGTGTAGAACCACTCAATGTACAGGCCGTAGCGTACCTATCGTTTTCTCGTCAGCACTCGGCCAACTACAAGTGCCAGGCTAAACAGTCGAATCGTACCTGATACGCAGCGAGCGCGAGAATCGCGAGCCCGAGTGCGACGTGGAGGTAATTTTGGGGTGGGCGGTGGCCGTGGAACAGCCTTGCAGGCATCTTGACGAAGTGGATGAGTGTGCCCAGGAGTAACTGCGTGACATATAGCGCGAGGAGCGTGATACCGATCTGCTGGTGGGGGTCGTACAACGACTCTAACTCGAGGATGCTTGCAAGGTCATGCCCCATCTTCCAGCCCGCAAAAATTACTGGACCGGAGATCACAAGCTGCAGAACGGCGTGGCCCCAGAACCATCTATTGAACGATTCGTTAACATTAATACCAGTAGGAGCATATTAGGATGAGGTATTCACCTCCGCGTGAATGTGCGAGCGTAGCGCGCAAGAAGGACCCCGAGCGGTAAGAGGATCAGAAAGCCCACTGTGCACAAGATGGCGTGGGTGCGCGCCTTGATCTCCAATGGGGAGAGCGGAGGGGAAAACACGGTAGGAACCCCAGTATCACCACTCCCTCCTTGGCCGCTGTTATCACTGCCCGAACCCCCATTGCTGTCTCCGCCACCGCTGCCTCCGCCTGTGTTGCCACCATTGTAAGACATCTAACTCTGCCGCTCGATGCGAGATGTGAATAAGATCAAAACCGTCCTGTGAACAGCGAGTAGGGCTCGTAGAGGTTGTGGTGCAAGAAACGTCGTGGCATTACCAATTTATACTTACAGCTGTCGCCAGTCTATTTCCACGATCGAGCCGTGCCAGTAGCCGGAAGATGGACGCGATGTGAGTGGCTCCAGACGCCACCGTGGAAAAACACTTCGACACCTGATGTGGTGGCGCAAGTGCGGCGTACCAGAAACGCGGCGTACCAGGAGTGACTATGCTCTTGAAAAAGAAGCCAATTGGCAGAGTATCGGGCGTCAGACTGCGATGTATGCGCAACGAGCTGGGCCGCAATTTCAACGAGTGATATAGATTCGGCGCGCCAAATCCAAATATGGGTGTGGGAGAAGCGCCGAGAACGCCGTCAAGCGTGTTGGGAACTTTACCGGCTATGGCAATTTTACTCACGGTTGCGCAGTACAGCACTGCTTTCGCCGAGCATAGCGTCCACGCAAGAGGTGAGCGATAGGACACAGACCTGCCAAAGTCGGGAACACGCATCGGACCGAGTCCAAAACTTTGCGACGTCATCGTGTTTTCATGCCGAAGCGTGCCGATCGAAATCGCAAAATGAACATGTAAAATGCAGCGTGTTTGTCACCATAAGAAATAAAATATTCTGAGTACGTAGAGAGATGTATTATATGTGAGAATGGGGTCTTGCAAATTTTCAGCCTTATCGGGGCAAGTTTGAAGCCATAGTGAGAAGTTCAGGATTGAGACCATTGAAAGTCGGTCGGAGATGTCGGACTTCCCGATTTGGGGGTCGTCAAAGAAGTCTGTGTCTGATCGTGAATGATCGCTCGCCTCTTGGTCCCACGCCCGGAAACAGTGGCCGGTGGAGCAAACGAACTCAAATTTCACGCCTTGGGGCCCAGGGACACAGTATTTACCCGTCAATAGTTTGATATCGATTGCCCCCCCCCCCCCCCCCCCCCGTTTTTCGTTCCAAGCAAGCAGACACTGTCCTACATATGTTTAAGCCGTGCAGACTCCAGTTAAGGTGCATATATTGAACGAGCATGTGTATGTTTAAATTTTAGTCTCTCCGCTTGGTCTCCGCCTGGCGCTGGGTTGCCAGCAAGGTTGAAATGTAGCAAGGCCTCAAGTTAAGAAGGAGGAGCAGAGATATGAACTTCCGACACAATTGCCGTGGTTGTCACACAGACGAAAGGGACTTGGTGGTTCCTTGATGCGTTGGTGCGGACACGCAGGAAAACTCAACCATGTCACATGTCCAAATGTTGCATATTATCATTTACTCAGTTACATGTACCAAGTTAGCAACCTTTCTTCTGTATCGACTTACGTCCAGTTTCTGCAATACTCCGACGCGTTATGTACACTAATTGACATTGCTTTCGAACATCATACAATGTATGCAGCGTCCACCCAACTTGCATAGTCGCTTCCAACGGCGCTCGATATGGTGTAGGCGGCTGCCTGGCTGGCAGAGAGAACAGTGGCGAAGCTAGGCCGAGAGGCACCGCTCGCACCAGACCCAGTCGTGTTGAATTCTGCAAACAAGATATTGTCCGTGCGGGGGTCGCCCGTGTTCCATATGGACCACAGCGCCGGGTTCATTGGCACATTAATCACGGTATTCTTGAAGATGACCCTGAAAGTGGATGTAAATTAATCGGATGTGTTGAGAAACTGGGATTCAAAACGCACTTGGCGAAATCTACGAAGATCCTGTATTCAGTATACGTCATAACACAAATAACACAAACTGATTCACCTCCCCACGGTCGACCGAGGAATATTTTGCCGCTCGTTCCCGAGACGGCGTCTGAAGCCAGGACGATAGTGTTTTGATTAAAGACATCTAGACAGGATGAACACTGACAGAAGCCGACGACACCGTCACTCACAACTTCCAGAATCCGCAGATTCCCTGCCACTGGCGGTGATGCAACCAGGACCGTTGACGGCAATGGTATTTCCGCCAAAATATGCCAGCCCGCCCCTTCCAAAGAAAAAATCGACTGCGCCCTGTAGTTGATAAGTTAAACTGACATTTATATGTACGGAACAATGGATACCTCGACATAACCCTTGAGGAAAACTTGTGTCCCCGCATTGGCATACAGGGTATCCTGGTATCCAAAAAACCCGCACGCGTAAAGACCCACCCGGGAGCCATACTGGCTGATAGCAATTGCCTGCGACCCTTGACCAAATGTGTTTTTGACATGGACATTATACATCTTGAAATCGTTCTTGTGGATGCGAAGCGTTCCCGAAGCGTCATCCGAGCCTGCGGTGCTCGCAGGGACACCGGCAGTGAGGATAGCTTGATTGCCAGTGTACGTGGTGGTATCGGTCGTATACCCGTAAATCTGCAGATGAAGACAGAAATTAATAGAAAGGCATGAAATAAATGGGAGGAAATCACGGTGAGCGGCCCAGAGCGGGTAATATCGATCTGCTCCGCATACGTCCCCGGGAAAATAAATATGGATCGGGAGCTACTGTCATTCGGCAGCGACTTGAGTGCGGCAGTGAGAGTGGCGAATTCTCCAGATGTGGTGGTACCCTTCCGAACGACAATTGCACCAGATGGAGGAGTCGTTCTCGACGCTGCTAGAGCATACTGAATGAGGGGGAAAAACAACAAGAGAACTGGAAACTTGGTCATGGTGGCGTTCGAACTGACAAGACGAAACTTCTGCTCGCCTTTTATGCGGTTGGGCTTTTTGCATCCGTGGAAGTCACGAACCTGAACATGTCCAATGGAAGCTCACGGGAGAGATCAAGAGATGTGGAAAGCAAAGTGTCCGGGCCGCCACGGGGAATTGCGACGATCTTTATTGGGTGTTTTTCCGAAGTTGCAATAAATACCGATGTCGGTGATTCCCGACGCATGTTCAAAGTCCAGCGTCTACAGAAATTAGACTGAACCATCTAGCCTCTGAGGTCATCGAGGAAGACAGGAATTGAGCTATACCCAATGCGCGAACCGTTAAAACGGAATGAGAGCTACGTTAAAATCTCGCAAGAATCTCCGCCAAGTGAATTGAAACTGAAAGGTCAGTTGGCCAAATTGCACTCTTAGCAACGGAATAGCGGTGTTGTGCAACGCACAGGCATGGCTGCTGCCAAGTGAGAACTGAGGCAACGTTAATGGGATGTAATGCGGGAGAGTGAGCGACGGAAGTGTTATTCGAATAGGTCTAGATCCTTTATTATTGTCAGCCACCGTTTCTCCCCTAGTCCAAAAACAAACGTATATGCTATCGCCGGCGGAAGGAAGGAAAGAAGATGTCTCCCAACTTGAACCAAACATGCTATTTTTGGAAAGGGGGCTTACAAACTGCTGGTATAGCTTAATCAGGCGCATACACAAGCTGCATCATGGCAGACCACTCAACTTTGGTCATTGGGGCAGGGGAATTAGGACTCGCTGTACTGCGGTCTCTTGCCGCGAGCGATTCCCACTCGTCATCGCTGAAGGTCCTTCTCCGACCGTCTCACAACCCCAACCACCAAGCCCTCCTCTCAGAGTTGAGGAAGCTCAGCGTCACTGTCGTATATGGCGATGTCGCAAATGATTCGACCGATGTCGTTTCGGATCTCGTCAGCGGCCACACGACGGTTATCAGCTGTGTCGGTTTCGCAGCAGGCCCAGGCACCCAGATAAAACTTGCGCGCGCCGTGCTCGCTGCGGGAGTCCGACGCTACATCCCGTGGCAGTTCGGCGTGGACTACGACATCATCGGACGGGGATCGCCGCAGAATCTTTTCGACGAGCAGCTCGACGTGCGTGCGCTGCTACGCGGGCAGAGCCATACACTGTGGAAGATTGTCAGCACGGGCATGTTCACGAGCTTTCTGTTCGAACCAGCCTTTGGCGTAGTGGATCTTGAGGCGGGGGTCTGCCGGGCGTTGGGGAGTTGGGAGGCTGCAGTGACGGTTACGAGCCCGCAAGATATTGGAACGTTGACAGCCCAGATTGCGGGGGAAACATGGGCCAGCAGCGGGGTTGTATACACCGCCGGAGAAACCATCACCTATCGCACGCTTGCCGCCGTGGTCGAGAAAGCACTGCAGAAAGAGGTCAAGAGGGAGCTTTGGAGTGTGGAAGGCCTGATGAAGGAGCTCGAAAACGACCCTGGGAATGGAACGAAAAAGTATCGCGCGGTGTTCGCCATGGGCAAAGGGGTGTCGTGGCCAATGGAAGGAACATACAATTATGAAAAGGGAATCCCGGTGGAAGGAGTTGAGGGTTGGCTGAAGGGGCATTTGAATAGTCAGTGAATCGGTGTCTGGCCGCCTGTTCACATTTCCTCCCTGCTGCTTGGTTTGGTACTAGTAGTCAAGACGAAGAAATTCAAAGTTGCATGGACCTCGATCTGGGAAATTTGTTCGAGGCTTCTGGTGTCCAAATGCAATCGTAGTTGAACAATGTCAGTTGTCGTTTTCGTTTTTTCTTTTGATAGCGTGACAGAAGCGAGCATGAAAAGAGCGTGTACCATAAAGAAAAGGACTTTCCCATCACTAGGCATATCCCGGACCGTTCTTCCGCGCTCACCACCTTCCCATTTTTGGGGGAGCTTGCCATGGGCGCCGCACGGTGTTTGGTCATGATTGCTAGCGCGAGCTCCCCCTCGGCATACAAAGACATATTGGAATAATTGCAATTGCCCTTGTGTCCGTACAGCGAGCGCACGGCGTCGGAAATAAATCCGCGTTTCCAAATTTAGCCGTCTAGGGGCAAGCCACAACCCTATTTTTTTCATTTGTCGTCACGCCGCACGGTCTCCGAGTCTTTCGCCTGCTCTACCATGGAAATGATTCTAGGCGCGCCTTTGGCCGTGTCTCCCGAAGGTTCAGACTCAGATAGCGATAGCGGGAGCGATTCTACGCTCGATGATATCGATCTTTATCCGACCTGGGCGCAGGGATACCCATTGCAGCGAGTCGCGAGAATCGACTCGCTCGCCAGCATATCCAATAGCCGTCGTAGTTCGTCTTCCGGCAGCTCGGATTCGACGAATTCGTCTGTTGTGTACGACATGTAGGTCTTCATTTGAGACAACCTTGTGCATATTAACGGAAGGAATCCAGTGACTTCGAGCAGCTTATTGACGACCTGTTAGCCGAAGACCCATGTCCGCTCAACGAGGCTAGAAATACCGTGCGCAAACTCGTCATCTAATGGGTAGCTAAAATTCTGATGCTACTCTAGGTCGCCGTGGCCGCTTCCCTCCAGCGAGGCGAATGATTCCATGATGATAAAATGTCTACCCAGTAGTTCGCCCGAACTCTTCATTCTTCTTCGTCTCAACCAGCGCGAGTTCCGCCAGGATCCGTGGAATCCTGCACCTCACATCCTATGCGCAGTGTCTCGGGACGAGCGCGTCTTTCTTTGTATGCAACGCTTAGTAGAATTCAACCAACCGCCGCTCCAGACTGTTTCCAACTATATCGATTTTTTCAGGCAGGTTCTCGAGGTATGTCGAAAACATGAATCTTGGGGACAGTCTGACTTGCCGCTCAGGGCCTGACATTTCTGCACGAACATTCTATCGCACAACTGTCTTGCCTCGACCTTCACCGTTACATGGTAGACTTGGGCTCTACAACATCCTCAGATTCTGTGGAATCATTCGACCGAACAAAATATCCCGTCCGCTACTATTTCACGAACTTCTCGAACGCTTGCGAGTTTGAAGGCCGCGCGAGCCCCGCGTTTCAAAAGGATGTGGAAGACTGTGCAATCATGATGGACCAACTTGCATCTAACGTGAGCACACCACCCATCCGTCCAGCACGAGATGCTAAATAAAATCAACATAGATACCCGCGATCTCCCTAAAGTTGAACACCCTCGCGACTGCCATGCGCACGGGCACATTTGACGCTGACGCTTCGCGAAAGTTATTCGAGGCGCTATGCAAAGCGCTGCCGGCACATATCTTCGACATACCCGTTTCCTCCCAACCATCCTCGGATGCCAACAACTCGATAGGAGGGGCGGCATTCACCATCGCCCGGTCACTGCTCGGCTCCTCGCCCGATTTACGAACGAGCGTTCAGAATGCTTCGGGTCCCCCTCTAGCGGCAAGCATCCCGCGGAAGCCCAAATCGACCTCCTTGACGCCGCACGGCACGCCACAAACCCCTCCCCCTGGTCTTGAGCGGGTACGAGCGCGGTCTACCGATCCCATAGAGAGACTGCGTGCGCTTGAGCTCGGTATTTAGCATTAGCATTGAGCATTTAGCATTTAGCAT
This sequence comes from Mycena olivaceomarginata, assembly GCA_029378375.1. NCBI lineage: Eukaryota > Fungi > Basidiomycota > Agaricomycetes > Agaricales > Mycenaceae > Mycena > Mycena olivaceomarginata. The sequence goes on from JARKIC010000545.1 coordinate 154,561, forward strand.
TTAGCATCCTTTAATTCGTGTAACTATGTACCGGACGGAAGAACTAGAGTTTAGATTTGAGTGTAGTTCTCTCCTTTTTGGCTAGGTCTCGCAATTCACGGCGCAGAATCTTTCCGGCAGCACTGCATGTACAAGCAGTATTCAGAAAAGTGTCCAGAGAAAACGAATGAAGCTTTTATACCTCTTCGGGATCACCTCAATGACACTGACGCCTTGAACAAAGTCAGGTGGGGTACATGCGCATGCGGATTGGAATTCGACTTACCTCCACGCAAGAACTTGTGTTTAGCAACTTTGGTCTCCATCCACTTGACAACACTTTGTGCGAATAATGCCTGGGCAGCCGTTGTTTTGATTGTCTCGGGATTGGCGTGAACCACATATGCGCTGGTCGTGGAGATGAGATTATCAAATACGGGCAGCGACGGACGAAAACGAACCGCGGCAACTCGGTGGCCTGCTCAATATCCTCAACGCCAATAACCGCGGAATCAGCAATATCGGGATGGGTAAGCAGGATGCTCTCCAATTCCGCAGGGGGCACTATCGATTTCCTCAGAAGAAGTTCACCGAGTTTCCGTAATTTCAACCAAACCTTGGAATCCCTGTACGGCGTCCATAATTGAGTGCCGCCAGCGCTACCCTTATCGAACTACTTACCTTGTACTTGATCAACTCCTTGCGTCTGTCCACAATGGTGAAGAATCCTTCCTTATCCCGGACGGCGATGTCGCCGGTCTTGAACCATCCATCAGGTGTGACGGCATTTGCAGTCGCCGCCGGGTTGTTGAGGTATCCCTACAAGAAAGAACACAAATCAGCCATCGTCTGAACTTCTGGCGTTGCAAGTAGGCTTGCTTGCCTTCATCACGGTCGGCCCGCGAATCCAAAGTTCCCCAGGTCTTCCTTCCTCCGCGTCGACATTTCCCTCCTCGTCATCAACAAGCCGTGCCTCAAGGTTCGGCAGCAAAGGACCAATGCTCCCTATTTTTCGCTCGGCTTCGAAGTGAGGCAGCAAATGAGTCGTCGGGGAGGTTTCTGTGAGGCCGTATCCTGTTGCAGAGATTATTGGCCTGGAAATAATGGCTATGATGATACGGTTACCTTGAACAATGGCGCAGACCGCCCCACTTTTACGCAGCCGCTGGTTCACCTGGGCAAAATTGAACTGAGCGTTGCAAATGCGGCGAAATTGAATGTACCTGGAATACCAGATCTTTGCCGAGAGGGGCAGCGCCAGAAGCTAGATATCGAAGGGTAGACAATTTGTATTTCTCCGCAGCTGCGGCACAATGGGTTCGATGTTATTCATCAAGGAAAGAGTGCACGAACCGGGATGGCGAGCGAGAACGACGAGAATAGGCGGTACAATTAGGCTGTGAGTAATCTTGTATTTTTCAACGTTGGCACAAAATTCATTAGGCTCGAAGCGCGGTTGAATGACTACAGGTAGGCCGAGAACTAAGGCAGTTGGATAGCTTGAGCGAGGGCTAGGGCGAGATCAGCGCACTGGATAAGGAAGCGACGAATCACTCGCCATAGATATGATTGAACGGGAGTATCGCCAGCATAACATCACCCGTTGTGATGGGAGCAAAATGGGGACCGACGATGGAAAGTAAGCTGACGATATTTAGATGCGTCGTCTAAATTCCGAAATCAGTTATTCGGCTGCCGCACGCAGAGAACGCCCAAACCTCGACTCCCTGTAACAATGCGTGCTTGTTAATGCCAGTCACGTTGCGCAACGTCTGAAAGGGCTTACCTTGGGTTTTCCTGTCGTCCCTGAGCTGTAACATATAAACGCTGTTTCGTTGCTCAGAGCACCGTCGAACTTTTCCTCTTCACTCAATTTCCCTCCCTTCAGCAAAGCTTCCAGTGTCAACAACCCAGCCGCCTCTGCGCTTGATTTGGCGCTCGGGCCACCAGCCCACTGCAGATCGGCTCCGATAATAATGATCTGTTGGTCCCCTTCTTTTTTCCCAACACCCAACCGAGCAAACATTTCTCTGACAGTCTGGATCCCTTCGTCAGTCGTAACCACCAGCTTGGCTTTGCTATCAGCGTATTGGTGCGCGAGTTCTTGGCTTGTGTATGCGCTGTTTGCAGTCGTACAGCGGAGGCCCGCGGCGACAGCTGAAATCAACAATATTAAATCAAACGCCGCAGGGCATGAGAGTACGAACATCCGAAAGAACCACAGGCCATGCGAGCGAGTTTGGAGAGTATATCAGCACGGTGTCGCCTCTCTTCGCGAATGGCTTTGTGTCAGGATGGGTGCGGAGGCCGTGAGCGAAGGAGAGAGCCAGATCCAAGAGTTGCGCCCGAGTAACGTACGCGCCAGACGCGGAGTCGATGAATGCCTTTCTAGAGGCTGGGAAACCACCTATGTCCCCATGACCTCGCGACGCAAAGACGTGGGTAAAGACTGAAGTTTGGGGTATGGCGACCTCAGCATGGGACGAAGTGTAGATTGTGGGCGACATAGCGAAAAAAAACGTTAGGCTTCTTCGTTATAAACCATCCGGAACCACAGGGGCCTGCCGTGCTTGACGCGTATAACACATGCATTGCATCCCAGCCGCCATATCGGTGTTCACTCAAGACCGTTGATGGTGAACCACATTGATCGGGGAGAGGTCGGGCAGGCCGTCTTTTTCCCAGGTCATCGGTCAGGTCATCGAAACCATGTCATCGGGATGCGGATGGACGGTAGGGCGGGCTATTGCCACAAAGAGATCATCACGAAAGGCCGAGATAACTACAAAAAGAAAAAATCCAAAGAAAACACATCATCGGCAAACTCATGAGTCATTGGGATCGGACCCAGGTCCAGGCCCGCCACGCCAGCTCACGACTGATATGTAGGTCAATAAGGGTTCGTTATTAGGCTACATACTACATCGAGTACAGCGTCGCCCGTCCTTCCTAGAGTATTACAGAGATAGTGACAAGAATGATTTCGACAAGAAATGAAGAGGCACGGCACTTGCCGCCTTGCCTACGGAACAACATCATAGCTCCCTGGACGAACGAATCGTATCACATTTCAGGGGAAAAGGGAGGGAAAGGAACGGACAGATGCGGGCATGCCAGTCGCCGCTTCCAGTCGCGAGCACATTGCCAGCGGGGCTTAGATCGATAGAAATGACTAAAAAGCGGTTAATGATGGGTAGGGGAATCGAATTCCAAGGGCTGACCCGAATTTTTGTGTCCCTGTTGGAAAACGACGTCAGTGTTTCGAATAAAGCGCGAGCAGAAACACGGGGTCGCACCTGTAGCATGCACTGCACGATTCCGGTCTTGGCGTCCCAGAACTGGACCCCGCGGTCTTTCGAGCCGGAGACGACCCACTCGCCGTCATGCGAGACAGCGACGGACAGAACGTAGTCCTGAAGGAAGTCATACAAACTCTCAGTCACCAGAGCACGCTAATCCCGAAAGAACCTTACCTTGTGGCCCGTAAAAGTCATCGTGCACCTCCCCTCCTCGTCGCCCTCCTTCCAGCCCTTAAGCGCCCCGCTCGAGGTGGAGCTTGACGGCCCGCCCGAGGGAGGTGCGCCGCCACCTTCCTTCCACCCCTGCAACGCGGGCGTGGGCTCCTTCCACCCCTGCAGCACGGTACTCGGCTCGAGCAGGCCCAGATCCCACCCGCGCACGGTGCGGTCCAGCCCGCCGCTCACTAGCCCCGTCCCGCGCGGCGCCGAATGGGCGGTCTCGGGCATGAACGCGACGCTGTACACGCTGTCGCCGTGGCCCCGTAAGCGGCGCACGAGAGTGCCCGTACGCACGTCCCACACGCGCACGAGCGCATCAAGCGAGCCCGCCGCGACGCGCGCGCCGTTCGGCGAGATCGCCACCGAGGTGATGCCGCCGTCAGGCGTCGGGGCGGGGGATGTACGATGGATCGCGGGGGATGTGGGCGGGGCGATGTCCGTGATTGTGAGCACTTGGCAGGAGGGGGACGGCGCTGACGCGCCGGGAGCTGTCGAGGAAGAGATCCCTCGCATGTCCCAGATGCGGACAGTCTTGTCGCCTGAGCCGGAGACAACAAAGCGCCCGTCAGCGGAGAAGTCGAGCGCGTAAATCTCCTGCTGGTGCCCCGAAAGCACGGCGATGATGCGTTTCTTGGCAATGTCCCATATCTGAGCAGGGAATAAGAGTGCGGCGTAGGGAGGGAAAGGAAAATGCTTTAGCGTACTCGGATCTGGGTATCTTCTGCTCCTGTTGCAAGCAGCGCGCCGTCGGGGGAAAAGACAACTGAACGGATATAGAGGTCTCCGCCTTTCGGGACCGAAGGGTCAATGAGCGAGCTGCAGGAAGTAATGAGCTGTAACGCGGGACGATGAAGATGAGGAGATCGCGTACCAGACTTTTGCGCCTGTCCGGGCGTCGTATACTTGTGCTGTACGATTGCATCCCGTCGCTAGGAATCGCCCGTCTTTTGAGAAACGGACGCAACAAACGACACTGGATAAGATCAGCAGTGAGTGGTCCAGATGAAGAACGACATACGATTCGTGCAAGAGCGTATGCAGCAGATTCACGTCCGCTATGCGCTTGTGTTTCACCGAGGGATTCCAGACCGCGAACCATTCGGTGCCGCCGTGAGCTGAGGCAGTCGACTCCTTCTTCAGATGCGGCGGCACATTGGCGAGGTCGAGGTCGTCGAGGAACGCCACCAAGGGAAGAGGCGGTGGCTCCACGGGCGTAGCAGGTTTAGGCTGGATGGGGGGAGGCACTGGTCGGCCGCGGTCAGCTTTGAGACGCTTTGGGTCACGGTCCCGGTCCCGCTCTCGCTCTCGCTCTCGGTCGCGCTCTCGGTCGCGCTCACGCGGCGGCTCGCGCTCCCTCTCTTGTAGGCGTTCACGATCCCTGTCGGGCACTCGTTCCCGCTCTGATATCCGTTCTCGCTCTCTCGGTGGTTCTCGGTCTGGTATCCGCTCTGGCATCCGCTCTGGCATCCGTTCCCTCTCAGGAACACGATCGCGGTCCCGGTCGGGTATGCGCTCTCGCTCACGAACCTCCTGCATGGGAATCATAGGCGGCGGAGGGGGACGATGCTGCGGCAACACCACCATTCCCTGCCGCACGGCGTGCAGTTCGGCCCGCAGTCTTGTTAAATCCTCCTCGTACTGGTGGCGGAGCTTTCCATGCTGGGTCTCGAGCTCGTAGAGCGACTGCCGGATGAGATTGAGCTCGTTGACCTGCGATGTTACTGCGGTCTTCGGTTTCGCGTCAACAAACGAAATAAAGAGAAACGCACGTGTCACCTCGCACTCGTCGCGCTCCCTGCGGGCAACAACCACTTCCGAGGCGAGAAGATCGAATTCTGCCTTGATAATGTCCAGAGCATCTCCGAGCGCGGTTGAGACGGGGGCGGGACGGTGCTGGGCCATGAGAAAGTCGAGGTGGAAAAACGGCGTATAGAAGCTCGTACACGTGGCTGTCCGGTCCTCATCGGCAGCACCAGGGAAGCGGGAAGACAACGGCGGGCGCGTAAGACGTCGTAAGATGTACGTGCGACAGGTGAAGAGAACCCCTGTTCAAAGCGAATAAAATGTAAGATGTCGATTCAATGGAGCCGGAGGACCTGCCTAGCAGCTCCTGGCACTGATTCTATGGGGCCTTGCGGAGAATCGGAATCGTAAAGTAGACCAGGAGAGGCGATGGGTTGAGATAATATCCCCTCGGAAATGAGGAGTACAGAGTCCAACTAACGTCAGGCCCGGTCTAGCCACAGACTTGTCGAGTTTATACGCTGTGGCGACTGTGGCGACTGAGTAGAACCTTTCATCAACAGAGAAGCCGATGCAATTTGACCATTTCGCACCTCAAGCGCAGCGGGCAGTTTCTGGAACAGTAAATGGTAAGTTTGAAAGCTCGGAGACCCTCGCAATGACATACGGAGTAAGAACACATCAACTTCCAAGCTGATTATTCCTCGCTGCCCATAGCTTGAAGTCGAGCTTTCAAGGAAACATCACAGACGTGAGCGCTAGCCTAGCCAAGAATGTTACGAAACACCCGCGGGGCTAGAGTTTGCTTGATAGCTAATGCAAGGTGGTGGCTATCAATTTCGGTCATAAGCTGGGGATTTTTCGTCGAGAGAAAAGCCAGATTGGCCCCGTCATTTGTGAGACAATGCAAGTGACACAAGTCGCAGCCCTGCGATAAATGATAAGTTTTCTCGAACTCGGAGACCCTCGCCATAAAACATAGAAAGCAACAGACTCACCATTGAGTCACCTGAGAGGCTGAGAGAGCCCTGCACCTCCGAACTGCATAGCTCGGGGTCGGGAACAATATAGGAAAGACTTCCACAGAGACTTTGGGTTCAATTTATTCTGAGCATAAACTGAAGGGCACAAGGTGGCGCGAATCCGACAATGGTCGTGCGCGTGGTCCAGGTTTGGGATCAAGCTGCAATGCCGTAAGCGGACGCGGCGGTAACCTATGGGAGCCGGACGGCGTCCCCGACGGTACTAAACTCAAAACCAGAACACACTCATGGAGGACCGAGAGAACAGAAATTGTGGCAAAATGTGGTGGTGTTGGTTCCACTCATACGTATACTAAACCCGTCCAGAAAGAAAAAAATCCGCACTTGAAGCCACTCCGGCGCCGCCGGCGCTGTTTTCTCGGCTGTTGAGGGCCGACTTCGCGATTGTGCGAGCCCACTGGCAAACGACGAATAAAATCGTGGGCCGCCGGTTTACCTCAGAACGCGAAGCATAAACGCAGGTATGTTGCAGTCCATGCTGGTCCATAGTATACCTCTGTGCAAAGTTCAGGACGAGGATTTCGGCGAACCACTAATATTAATTGCAATAGATTTTTGTGGAAGACAGGTTCCAGTAGAAGAAGCTCAGCGCTCAGACTCGGATCTCCGACAAAAACAAAAAAATCAAATTGTATCGGCCAACAATCCAGCACAGTGTGCTGGTGAGCGAGCTGGAACTTGGAAGACAAGGGAAAGACAAGGTAACAAAAGGGCCTTCAAAAGGAAACAAACGAGAGGCGGCCCGACTTCAACGGCGTCTTCAGACACGTGTTTTTACGGAATGGTTTAAAAGGGCTAGGTTTTGTTCACGAACCTCATTGTCACTCGTTATCCCCCGGGGCCATCTTCGGTTCCTTTCCGCTTTTAGAAAAATTCTTTCAGGAATTGACTTCAGAAATTCATGGCAACCCGACATTCGCAACGGTTGATAGATCCAGCTGAGAGGCGTGAGTTGCACCGTTTACCTCCAGATTAATTATTCGAGCATATTTTCAGTCCCCTTAGAGCTCTTGGTGGAAGTCTTCCATCTTTGCGATACATCCCTCAACCACATTGGGCTGAAGCTGCCTGATGGGCTCTTTACAGCCAGGGCACCCTGGGTGTTAACCCATGTTTGCCAGCGCTGGCGCTCAGTGGCGCTCTCGTCCCCTCAATTATGGCGAAAAATCACTATAAACCTGTCAACGGATGAAGATGAAGAGGACGGTTACACTGCAGGTCTTTACGAGCTCACTGCCCTTTTCCTCAAGAGATCAGCGCAGGCTCGAATCGCTGTAGTCCTTACTGGAGACGATTTGCCAGAAACCTGGCCCATTCTCGACCTCCTCATGGACGAGTGCGATCGATGGGACGACCTGAGCATATACGCTGAAACTACTATCATCCGCGGACTGGCTAAGATTCGAGGACGCCTTCCCAGGCTCGCCCGTCTTGAATTGATTCGCTCGGAATACGAGGAAGAAGAGCCCATAACGCTGGATATGTTTTCAGAGGCTCCTTGTCTCCACAATGTCATCTTCCGATACGACCCCTCGTTTAATATACTCATTCCCTGGAGCCAATTGACGACGTTCACCACTTCCTATGTCGAACTCGTGCTCATCCTGAATGCTCTTCGAGAACTCGTGAACCTCGAAACCCTGACGCTTGATCGTCAAGGCGACGAAGGCAATATGGGACAGCTCCCTATGGCCTCACTCCCCTCCCTTCGCAAGCTCATTCTGACCACGGGTCCGGACCAGGAGAGCCACCCTGGCTTGCTCCTCGACCATATGTCACCCCCTGCGCTCGAACACCTTGATCTTGACTGCGAGGACAGCGCCATCTGTCCGCACGTCGCGTCGTTCATCTCGCGCTCCGGCTGCCGCCTCGACTCATTCATACTCAACTACTACGACACGCTCGACGCCCCCCTCCTGGCTGTCCTCAGGCTGATGCCGGACCTCGCCAGACTCGATCTATGCGGCACAAACGCTACAGACCTCTTCCTCACGCAGCTCACGCGCGTGCCCCCGGCCCTTGCCCCCGAAATCATCCCGCATCTCGAGTCGTTTATACTGCGTGCCCATTTCAACCAAGAACTCTTCCTGCGCCTCATACAGTCACGGTTTGCCCCCGCGCAGGACCTCAACGAGCCCGAGCTTGTCTGTAAGCTCCGATTCGTCGGCCTGAAGCTGTCGGTTCAGGATATCGAGCCGGTGCTTGGGCATGGGTTATCCGCCCTCTCCGCTCTAGGGCTTGACGGGGAGATGCTGCATTGAGAGTGTGCGGGATATTCACGAACCGGTGCTTCGCATTCAAAGTGGTAGGAGTGGTCGTTATCAATTTTCTCGTCACACTGACAGGTTGCAGGCAGCCGGAACACAATGAGCGCTAATCTGGCGCCAATTGAACAAGCGCCGGTCAAGCGCCGATTCCCTTGCCGAGCGGAAGCGCCTTGTATCCTGTATCCTACTGTTTTGCTCTAGGTAATCTCGGTCTCTCAATCTCGTTCAATCGTTTTCACAGCAGATCCCATATTTATTCAAGCTCTACGTTGCCCATTTGGTTGACATTCAACATGTATCCCATACTCCTCCCGTCCCCCGACGTACCGCTCGTCAGCCTACGGGCATGACCAGCTCCATCATCCATGGACGTGGTTATGTTGTCGCGCTTGTTGTATCGGCGCTAGAACGGAAAGCCACCGCGGATCTGGGACCTGTCGGTGCCTATATCCCCGTTTTATAAGCATTTACAAGACCCAACATGCATCGGATCATGGGATCGGAGAGAGACGGATCGGCGGCTCCTGGGTTCGCCCTGAGCACCGACAACAACTGTAATTTGGTCTATCGTGGATCAGAAGCTGTTGCCCTGGCAGTAACTTTGCGCAGCCAATTATTATTTGGACTGGAATCAGTTTTTGCTCGAATTTGGAAATATCTATTCCTTTTTTGTTTGTCTTTTAAAAGGAGTAGCGTTGATTACAAGCAATGTACTCGGTCTGCGCATCCAAGCAAGAGGGGGAAACGGTAAAGGAAGCAACCAAAACATTGAACATCGAGCTATGCGGCATATTTGACCAGCTACACGATTTCGGCTTTACCAGTAGCTTCTATCCGCCCCCAGTCTTGGTTTAAGGAAAGCAATTTGTTGGACGGAAGTGGTGTAGTTCAAGATCATGCCGCTACACAATCGAACTTGCCGAAATCAGCCCATCACGATCAAGGATTTGCCGAAATGCCGATTGCGCACGCCGATGGCTCGCTCTTATTCGGCTCATTTTTCCTCTTCTCTGGACTTTCCATTCAAGCTGAGTTTGCGGTGAGCTTCAATGTCGTGTAAACAGCGAGTTAACAATGAACACGGAGCTGGATGTGGGCCACATTATCATTCCGCTGGCGACGTCTTGCTTACTCGCGCCTCTCGTTCTGTTCATCTCCGTGCCCAACCCGACTCAATTGCAGAGTTTCTTGGACATCGAGTTTGGTCTGCCCCCTCTGTGTACAGCTAGAATTTTACTTGGGTCCGTTTTACGCGCCGCCCGCTCTACATTGCCCCTGCGCCGCCTCCTGAGAGATGTGGCTGCTGTTGAGTCTATGTATCTTTCGGCAAACCAGTGGCAAGACGAGGTTAACGTTGAAGTACAGTATGTACCAGTATACGGGCCATTTTAACGGCCATCCCATTACGCGTGGGTCCATTTTCCCCGTGCCCGTCGCACATGGCGAGGCACACATCAATTCCGGGGTAATTATTTCAAATGGTCATTTTTTTGCAACGCGAGCCTTTATCAAAGACGTTCAATTACACCTTGATTCACGGTCTCTCTGCCAAAGGATAGTGTCAAGTGAAGTCCCCAACGCTCGTCCTGTTCTAGCCCACGCAAATCAGAGCAAAAGGAGATATTGATATCGCAACAAGCCAACATTCCAACATCCGATCGATCGCTTACGAACATTACCGGAACCCGGAGACTTTCTTTCCTCCTGATTCCCTCATCATGGCCCCCCGAATCTACACGTCCCACCTCCCTGATGTCCCCCCCAGCAATGTGTCCATTTTCACCAAGCTCTTTGCCTCGCACACGCCAGGCGGCAGCGACGTCGGCGGGCACCCAGGCTCCTGGACGGCGTATGTTGACGCGGCGTCTGGGGCGAGCCTCACACGTGCTGACGTGAAAAGACTCGCTCTGTCTTTTGCGCACGGGCTGCGCGACCACCCCACCACGAAACCTTTCGCGCGCCGAGGTGACACTGTGCTGATTTTCTCGCCGAATACCCTCGCGTGGCCGGTGGTCCTTTACGGAAGTACGGGCTTCATCCGAGCTTTGAAATCTTTCTGATTTTTCAGGCGTTGCCGCCGGCCTTCGTTGCACGCTTGCCAACAGCGCCTATACGGGCCACGAGCTGGCATTTCAGTACAAGGACAGCAGGGCTAAACTGGTGTTGACTGCGGAAGAGGGGATCAGCACCGTGCGGGCGATGTTTTCAGAGATCGGTTTGTCTAAGGCAGAAGCAGACAAAAGGATCGTAGTTCTGGGAAGCGACCTCCGCTGGGCCGGTGGGCCGGCGGCGACTAGTCGTCCTGAGGCTGCCAGTTTGTTGTCCTTGGAGGAGTTGTTCTCGCGCGGCACATTAGAGAAGGAGGAAACCTTCGAAGGCGCGGCCGCGCATGAGACGGTCTACCTGTGCTACAGTTCCGGTACAACAGGCAATCCGAAGGTGCGCCGTTTGTTGCCGACTGTCCACGTCTTATAACAGTGATCATACTGTAGGGAGTCGAGGTGAATTTTCTCAGAATAAAGCATTAATATTTTTGACTGTTCAAAATTCGTCAGACCACACACAAGAACATCACGACTTTGGTCGACATCATTGTTGGATTCCCCCTCCCGAGTGGAGGACCACCTATACTCGGAATTTTGTGCGTATATTCCACTCAACCTTTGCATTTAATACTTTCTGCCGAAACTCATACTGTCCTGCAGACCGTTCTACCACATATACGGTACGTTCCGTCCGTACAACTTCGCTAACAAGCACTCAGTCAACTCCTTAACTACTAGGTGTTTCCAACCTGCTCCACCACCCAATGCTCATCGGCGTCCCCGTCGTCATTCAAACGCGCTTTGAGCCCGTCCAGTTCTGCGCCAACATCGCGCGGTATAAAATCGCATTCGCCTTCATCGTCCCTCCGGTGCTCGTTGTGCTTGCGCGCCACCCGGGTACGCTTTTGACGCATTTGTCGTATATTATTAGCTCATAGATTGGGGCACCAGCGGTTGACTCGTACGACCTGACTAGCCTAGAGTATATGTTGTCTGGCGCTGCGCCTCTTGGCGCCGATCTCGTCAAAATGGTAACCTCTTCTTCACGCACAAATTACATGTGGTTTAACAACCGCGTCCTTACATAGGTCCAAAAGCGGCTTCTATCGAAACGGAAGCCCGGGTCGACTTGTTTGATCACCCAGGGTATGGCTATTGTCTTTATCTGAAAAATGTTGACACGGCCAAGTACTAACCCGCCACAGGCTACGGGCTCACAGAAACGTCGCCCAGCACCCACATGCTCGACTTCGCGTCGGCGGACCGCAAGGTTGGCTCTGTCGGGTTTCTGCTCCCGAGCCTGAAGGCGCGCTTGGTCGAGGATGACGATGGTGACGCGGAGGAGGGCAAACCCGGCGAGCTGTGGATCCACGGGGAGACCGTCATGAAAGTCAGTTTGTAGTTCAAATTGAACTTTCGAAGATAAATACCAGTTCTGATACCGGCTCCCGCAGGGATATCTGAATAACCCGGCCGCGACGAAGAACGCTATCACACCGGACGGATGGTTCAAGACTGGGGACGTTGCGATTAGAGACAAGGAAGGATACTATTATATTGGTAAGGTTTCTCCCTTTTCGTTATTGTATCACCACGTTCATGTATCGTCCTCCCGTAGTGGACCGGAAAAAGGAGCTCATCAAGTACAAGGTATGTAAGCTCGGCACATTTTTATTTCAAGAGCTCACAGACTGCTTTGCCAGGGGTTCCAAGGTAATAATACTTTACCAGCATACTCAACGTCTTTCGCATGCTAATTATTTTCTCCAGTCCCTCCAGCGGAGCTCGAGGCCATTTTGTTGACTCATCCAGACATCGCCGACGCGGCCGTGATCGGAGTCGACAGCGTCGAACAGGCAACTGAGCTGCCTCGGTTTGTGCAACTCGAGTGCTGCGAACATTCTTATACATACTCACATCTCCATTTACACAGCGCCTACGTCGTCCCCGCCAATCCGGCGAAAGTCAAAGCCGTTCAGGCCAAGGCCGCGTTCGCGGACAGTGTCGCGAAGTGGATAGAAACCAAGGTAGCGAAGCACAAATACCTGCGCGGAGGTGATGAACATGAACCATTCGATTTCTTTTCGTCCACTGAAATTGTATCTTCGTATTTCAGGTGTTGGTGTCATTGATATAATTCCGAAGAGGTAAGCAAGGCGCTTTCAAACGAACCTATATTCAAGGTTCAATTATTGATGGGTATTTGCAGCGCGTCAGGAAAAATCCTGCGCCGAGAGCTGCGGGACCAGGCAAAACAAGAGGTAGCTCGGGGAGAGATCACCACCGCGTTCAAGGCTAGACTTTAGAGGCGGGACCAGGCAATTCAAGAGAGACGGAACCAGGCAAATTAAGAGCGAGAGGTGTTTGAAGAGAGATCGACACCACGTTCAAATCTAGATTATAGGATTCGGAAAGGGATATTTATCCAGTTGAATAAATGCGATTAACTTTAATTATAACTTACAGTTTCGGAATGAGATTTATTGAAAACCAAGAAGGAAGAAGGAAGGACGGAAGTTGTATTCCGGCGCGGTCCAGGAGTCATGGTGATTGCAAGGCCTGATATGTACGCGCAACAAACAATTCGACACGAAATAGGATTAATATAAAGAAAGGGCACGAAGTTGTACAATGCGGGTTCCATGCATACATTTCAAGCAACTACTTGTTCGCCTTGGCGCCAACCCAATACGACCCTCCCGGCCACTCGAACTCTGCGATACTCGATTTGTGCATCTCGATGCTGGGGAGCGACGTGAGTTAGTAAAGTCATTAGATTGAAACCTCCACGCAAAGCGCGGAATGAAACGGTTCGGAGATAGAGGGGGTATGCATGGAGGAGAATGCGAAGAATTGGAAGAAATGAGAAGAAGTGGCTTCAACGTACCTATACCCCTCATCCGCCCCGGTCGGCACGTTGTACCTTCCATTCGAGTTGATGGAACACGGCGTGACGAAGTGTTCGTGGAGGTGATCCACAAACTCGAGCACGTTGCGCTCCATGCTGCCCGACACGGCGATGTAGTCGATGAGGCTACAAGTATGGACAGTACGTTAGCATTTATTCGAACACGCCAAGAAGAAAAAGGAAGAAGGATCGAGTGGTTCAACACCGGCATACCTGAGATGGATCACATACTCGCACAGTCCCACTCCGCCCGCATGCGGGCACACGGGGACGCCGAATCTGCGGGCATGAATAAATAAGTTTCCGCGCAAGTTCGCGCTTGCTTACTTCGCAGCCATGAGAAGCACACTGAGCACCTCGCTCACGCCGGCGAGGCGGCACGAGTCGATTTGGACGACATCGATCGCCTCCGCCTGGAGTAGCTGCTTGAACACCATGCGGTTGTGCGCGTGCTCTCCCGTGGCGACGCCGATACCGTGCGGCTTGAGCCCTCTCCGGATAGCCGCGTGTCCGAGAATGTCGTCGGGCGCGGTCGGTTCCTCGATGAACCTGTTGAAAAATTAAATTCATGCAAAACAAAATATGGGAGTGCATAATGTACCAGGGCTTGATCTCCTCGAGCCCCTTGACATAGTCGATGGCCTGCTGGACGTCCCACACCTGATTCGCGTCGATCATGAGGACAGCTCCCGTCGGTCCGGCGTTCTTCCCGCGCAGAGCCTCGCTGTTGAGGTCGCGTGGTGTGTGGCCCGGAGGGAGGTATTGGGGATCGTCGATGATGGAGCGGATGATTTTTCCGCGGCGCAGGTCATTCGCCTGGTCCGCGCCGACCTTCATCTTGAAGTGGTTGAAGCCCGCGGCGACCGCTTCTTGCGTGAGACGCGCGACCTTCTCGTCGGTGTACCCGAGCCAGCCGGCGGAGGTGACGTAGGCGGGGTACCCCAATTCGCGAACCTTTTCCTCGCGCTCCTTCTTTCCCGCCTCCTTCTCCTTGAGCAACGCCAGCGCTTCCTCCCGCGTGATGGCGTCGGAGATATACCGGAATGCGGTCGCGGCAACGAGCTCCTCCGGTGTGAAATCAACCACGAGCTTCCAGAGGGGCTTCTTCCTCGACCGTGCGTACATATCCCAGAGCGCGTTGTTAACCGCGCCAGAGGCGATGTGAATGACGCCCTTCTCGGGGCCGATCCTGCAATAATCGATTAGAAGAGTTTGAACAAGAACCAACGCCGCGCACCATCGCAATTGCGGATCAGCGAGCATAAAGTCCCAAGTCTTGCCCATATTTACGAACAACTCCTCCGTGTCCTTCCCGACGAGGCGGTTCGCGACTTCTTTAATCGCGATGCAGACCTGGAGGATGTTAGAACTGCGAGCAAGGAGAAGATCGGACATACAATGTCGTTCCCCCCGCCCGATAGTAAAGGTCATCCCATGGCCCACAAGATCAGAGTCGGTCTGCAAGGTTATGTATGCAGAGGAGTAGTCGCATTCGGTGTTCATGGCGTCCGTGCCATCGCCCGTCAACGACGTTGGGAATCGAACGTCTGTGAACCGTTAGAAAGAAGATGGTATACGCGATGCACGTACCGTGAATCTCGTAGCCGGTGATTTTGGTCATTTTGTGGGATGAAGAGAGTAGGATGTGGGCGGCGACATTTCGGTATTTCGGTATTTAAGGAAACACTCGCCGGCCCGGGTCAGCGGCCCGCGGGCCGCCGGTCCGACGTGCACCTAATTTGCCGGCCGGCCTTGCAATGAGGAGTTAACGCAAATGAATGGTATCACCGCAAAACTCTAATAGCCAGGTTAAACCTACGGCACAGGAGGAGAAATCTAAGCATCATGTGAGTTTTGGGTGTCTGTTCAATCACTAATTTTGTAACTCGAGTCGACCAAACCCATTGGCCAGTTGAACTTGAGCAGAAATGATATCTAATGATACTGAATGTGTTCTTGGGTGGTCTGACGTTGATGTCGACACGTAACTCGAAACCAAGGTATCAGATTCATTTTAGGTTGTGCTGGATTCCGAATTGCTTTTAAAGATCTCAGCTTTGATTTTGGCCCCCCACTGAGATCGAAGCTGATTTAAATAGTTTCAGTTTCGCAGTTCCAGAGAATTGAAATGTCAGCTGAGACTTTGCATTTTGACATCAACGTCGGACAACCCAATATTTGGCAATCTCCCGCATGTACATCTGTCTGGGGCATTTTGCCCTGTGGATGCACATGCCCAAGGTTACCAAATATATGACCATCCAATGTTGATACTGCAACTCAAATTATCGCACCAGCTGAACTGATATCAAAACTGATTCAAATGATTTCAGTGCTGATTTCAGCCCAGCTCAAATGGAAGGCAGTTCCAGTAGTCTTAATTCTGGTTTCAGTTCACCTGAAGTCTGACTTCATAGTCAAATTTTCGAATTAGATTTCAGCGTATCAACGTCGGGCCGCCCAATATTCGGCAACTTCCTAGTCTGATCAAGGTTGCGTTTTCTCGATGTACATCAAGCCTGAATCCAAAAAATGCGATGAAGTGAGTGCTGAATACCTTTCAATGACGCTTGAAAAAAAATGGCTTTTATTCCGGATGGAATAGGTGCTCTCCAAACAAAAGGGCAAAATTCTTATAATGATATTTGTAGGAGGACTTCCAGGCCTCGAAATACTTTCTAACCAAACTCGGCCGTTTTTTGCAGTATATAGACCAAATTCCCGGTCTGAAATTGCCTCCCAGTTTGCTAGCGGGGCTGCGACGCGTCCAAATCGCGTCCAAAATGAGTCCACGTGATTTCCGAAGAAGGAAACTAACGCAGGCCGCCGGTTATCAGAGCGCGGTTACCAACAGACTTTATCAAGCGAGGTACGAGAAGTGATAAAGCGTCTGTCTAGACTAGCAACTTCCGGTGTGACTTATCGACGTCGCCGACTGCCAAAGTGGACGGTGAGCAACTTATCTTATCTTATCTACCACCCGATATGGTAACATCTTAATAGTGAGAGTTTCGGCGATCAGCGTTGCCATTGCTCAATCCAGATGAGCGGTTCAATAATGAAGACAAAAATTAAGCGCATGGAAGTAGAAGGTGTTCAACATTCAACGTTCAACCTCTGTGCTTGGCAACGTCGTCCGCCACCAAACAAGCCAGCATAGGGACCATCAACGTAGGCGCTCTTGTCTTGTTCGTACCATCAAATGCCAATCAAATGCGCTGTTGTTCTCCGCCATTACGTTCTCCCGGCCTCTCGACAAGGCGCTGCTAAGGGGATCGACATGTTGTTTTCTTGTCTTCAATAACCGCTCGTTTTTGTTCACGTTACAAGGTTGCCGCTCAGCCAGCACCTGGCGACACTCTTGTTCAGCTCTTGTTCCTCCTGTCTTCTTTTTATGTCCCTGTACAACGATGTGGCCTTATAAAACGGACGAATGCCGCCCCGAGTCAAACACGCCCAGCGGGTTCAAATCCTCCCATGCAATACTACCACGCACGCCGAAATCTCGACTTCTCTTCTCCTGCTTCGTCTCCGCTCGAGTCACCCATATACGGTGCGGTGTCTCCGGATGAACATCTGGACGCGAAAGTGAAACTGCGCAATCGGCTCAACAGCGGCCACCTGGCGAACATGCCCGCTGGTTTTCCATTCCGACACGTCACAGACCCCTGCGGGGCCCCACGCATATGCTATGACCCTTACGAATTCCGGGAGGACTTGCGCTTAGACTCCCGACGCGGGAAACTGGCTGCCTATGTTTCTTTCATAAACGAAAGCGCCGACACACGCCCCTACTCCTCGAAAAAGGACTACCTCTCCTGGTGTGCTTATCTCCCCCAACTAGACCTGCTCCCGTACACGCGCGGCCCCCCTCGTGAGTTTCCACCTCCCATCGCTCTCTTTGAATATTGTGTTCTAAGCAACACCGTCCCCAGCAAAACTCCCTGCTGCACACGTGCGTGTAGATGCCCAAGTGATGAACACAGCGTACGGAAAACACATCGAGGGGGACCCGCGGATAATTCTTCGTGCGCTCTCCATCTCCCTCGAGCTTGGGCTGCTTGTTACCATCTCGCTCGAACACCGCGACGACTACCCGGGCACGTTCTCGGTCTTGTACATCGGCACGGCGAACAACGGCCGCCGGAGCGTGTTGTTCAATGCTGGTTCATTCAAGTGAGTGCCGGTCCCTCTTTCGTTACATATCCGTGATTCTGAACAAATCTCGCAGAATGCGACGACGAACATGAAAATGAAATGAAATGACGAACACGACGACCGACAAACGACGACGATTCATTGCGCTCAACACGAACTACGATTCACAAATTACATTCAACGCTCAACACTACATTTGATTTATAACTATTTATCCCTCACGCATATTTTGTCTACCGCAATTCATGTATATTCGACGCATTACTACTACTTACGGCTTGTACCTTACAACCTGCTCAATGCTAATAAATGAAACGATTACAACACGCACACCGGATCTGCGGTCGTACAGGCGAATTCGAAAGTCCCTTCCCGCACAACCGCATCACTGTCACAACAAGCAATTCGACTAAATAGGATTAAAAGGCAGGAAGTACAAGGTGCACCATGAAGCCGGTTTATTTCTTTTGCAGTTTTAAATAGCGGTGACGCGAATCAGGATACAAATATACGTATACCTTCAATACCATTTCTGCGTCCCAAGTTCATCTGGTCCATGGGTTTGGTTCGTGCTGCACGCCGTACCCGTTACGGGCACGGCCGTCGAAATGACGGGGTGCATTACGGACACGACCGTCGATTTGACGGCCGTAACGGGTTGACGGCTTATCAGGGTGAGTTTTTTGTTGTTATTATAATAATGTCCCAGAGTTACTAGAGAGCAGCGAATTAAACTATTAACGTGGATTTCGCTTTTGCGCCGAAAGTCTGATGTTGAGACAATGTGCGATTGAACGACAGCGAAATCATGCAAAATAGACGATTCACATCCTCATCTAACACCAAATGCAGTCTATCCTTCTTTATTCTCATTGCGTGAAACGACTCAAAAACTGAATGTTGCGGTTAAGTTGAATTGTGCCGCACCACGGCAATCACGTTTGGTAGTTGCCGAACGTCACTCGCCGCTTTGAAGCCGCTACATGATTTCTGGCGAAAAGAAGTAGATAAAAAATCAGAGTTGTATAGGGCGCATACCGTTTGAAATAGGAAGACCAGTGGTCCGCATTTGGAAATTGGGTTGGCGGCGCAAATACGCGCAATGATGGCGGCAACTTGAATCCCTGATCGCCGAGCCGGCGGACATGGAGCTCACAGCGCCCGCCGCCCAAGGCGGCCCAACGAAACAGTTAGTCCTACACCGCCATTTCTGAATGATGTCCCACGAATGTCCGCCCGATGATATTTGGCGGTAATCTGACAAATGTTACATGATCGTCGCAGAATGTTCCTGGAACATTGAAAACACGATTCGCATCCACTTGGGAATCGATGACCTTCCAAGAATGTCCGACCCATACATCCATGCGAGCTTTTCCAAATGTCTACCGCTGGTCGATGGGAGGGTTCTGGCGGGCTTTGTGAATGGTTTGGATAGGCTTTGTGGACATTTTAATGCAAATATTTCGCCAAAACAATAGCATTGCAAAAATGTAGGTAATACAGGTTGTAGTATACAATCACATCCTTCCTATCGTACGCGTCGTCCAAATTGTAGCACACAGGCCGCCTGCAATCGGCTGCCACGACAGCAGAACGACGATTGCAGTTGCGCATGCCCCTGCGCAGTCGCTCAGGCGGCAGCATGACCCCACCCTTGAGCGAGCCTATCGGGGCCGAGCCTAGGGCGGTGTGGGCCGAGGGCCGCCTGCAGCTCTGCCTGCGCCGCAGGGAGCTTGGCGGTTGCGGTCACTATGAGAGTATTTTGGGGAGGGGGGGGGATGAGTAGTTGGTGTGACGCTAATAAAATAGTCAATAGAGGATACTGAAAACAGTAGAAAAAACGCACCACTGGTAAAAGGTGGGTTGATCGGCTGGCGCTGGTAACAGATCATTATTAAGAACATGACAATGAGAAGGACACGCACGGGCACTGTCTGTCCTTGCGTACATCGGCCTCTGTGCAGACAAGGGTGTCACCCTTGAACAACTGAATGAACAACAAGTGAAAGGGCTGCTGGTGAAAAGGACAAGTCAGCGAGGAAATGGAGAGGAAAGATGAAAAGCCTGCACCTCGTGTGCGAGAAGCAATGGATTTTGACTCTCGATGTGCTGTGCCGACTTCAAGGTGCATGAGCGGGGTGAAAGATGGTAAGGAAAGAACAAGCTTACGAGATTTCATTGTCACTGAACAAAAGACGCCAGCAGGGAAGAAGGCAAGAGAGAGGATGTTAACGTGGCAAAAGTGGGAGATGTCGAGCGGAGCTTGAATTCGTGATGCGCACGGACACTGATGAACGGACTTAGTGATTTTTCATTGCTCCCCACCAGTTGCCACACAAACATAAATGTTTTGAGGATAGTCAAGCAAAATGTACGCGAAGGTTTACCAGAGCTCTGTAAAATGTTTTTACAAATGTTCCTTGGACGTTCGCTTCCCTGATGTCCGAGGAATATTGCCGAAAAGTATCATCAGATGATCCGCACGCTGATGTTCCATTGACATTATGCAAGATTGGCGGTGTAATGCAGCCAATCGTTAGCTCTACAGCTCAGGAAGAAACATCTCAGCATGAAATACAGTATGAAATACAATACCGCGATTCGAGTTTTGGGTGACTGTTCAATCTTTGGTTTCAATCGCTACTACGTACTTCAACCACACGGTCCGGGTCGACCAAACCTAGGGCTGTGCGCCGTGACCGTCGCAACGGTTTTATGGCACCCGTCGAACGGGTACCCGTAACGTCCCGTCAGCCATTTTCTGCTCACCTGAACGGTTACGCTACGGGTTGATGCCTCGACGGCCGTAACGGCCGTTGAACGGGTCGGTCATTCTTGCCTTCGAAACTGCATTTACAGAGCTTGTTTCAAGCAGCTTTCTGGGATATCGATGACGCTCTATTTCAGTCTGGCTCACCAACGTTTGAGGAAATAGCTGAGGGCTAAACGCGACTCCTTGACCCCCGCGTCCCGGGGAAGTTCTCTCGGTGCATGCGCAGTTTCCGGAATCATCAAATTTGCCTGAGCGAAGAACCAATATTTCAGCGTCGATGCCGATATATATATCTCACGATAATGGAAGACACCAAGTTCTTGCTCGACGTTCCTGCCAAGGTTCCTGCTCTGGTAACAATCCAACTCATTCCGATCCGTCTGACCGCTGGCACTTCCTCATCCCCGTCGGGTGCCGGGTCAACCGGACACATATATTTTAGGCAATGCGGCATTGAGGCAGCAAGACTCTGACTGCACTAACTGTCAACCCACACACACTGGTCCGACACTCCCGAGTCCATAATCCTGTCTACGACCGCCATGGCCCCGCGTATCTACATTTCCGCCGTCCCCGACGTGCCCCTCGTCAACACCTCGATATTCACTCACCTTTTTGCTGCCCGGGCTCCAGGCGACATCGGCGGGTTTCCTGCATCCCAGAGCGTGTTCATCGACGGCCCGACTGGGACGGCTCTCACTCGCGCGGACGTTCTGAATCTGGCGCTGTCTTTTGGCTATGGGATTCGGGACCATCCCGTCACGGCACCCTTCGCGACACGTGGTGCCACTGCGCTGATATACTCCGCAAACTCGCTGGCGTGGCCGGTCGTGCTCTTTGGCTGTACATTTTGATATATCATATATTGCCTGCGCCCCCTAGCTTACTCACCCCTGTTTTGCTTTAGGTGCTGCTGCGGGCCTGCGCTCCACGTTCGCCAATAATGCGTACGTTGGCCGCGAGCTTGCGCATCAATATGGAGATAGCGGCGCCGGCCTGGTAATTACCGCGGAGGACGGGATCGAGACGGTACGCACGATGTTTTCCGAGCTGGGGATTCCGCGGGACGAGGGCGATAGGCGGACCGTCGTCCTGGGACGTGACCTCCGGTGGGCTAGGGGACCCGCGGCGCCCGGACTCCCAGGCTGTCGTGGCTTGGTGACTTTTCCCGACTTGCTAGTGAGAGGGAAATTGCAAAGGGAAGAACAATTTGAGGGGGGCGCTGGCTCATGAGACGGTGTACCTGTGCTACAGCTCTGGAACGACTGGGAAACCGAAGGTTAGTCTGCTTGCTATTTTGCATTCATAAGGCCTGACGCGGATTGTTATTAGGGCGTCGAGGTGATTTTTTGGATTTCCGCGAGAGCGATACGGAGTTAAAAAACTGAACACCAGCCATACAGACCACACATCAAAACATGACTACGATCCTGGACGTCATGCGTCCTTTTTTCCTCAGCGGCCAGTCCGGAAACCGCACCGCCATCGCGTTTCTGCCGTTTTATCACCAGTATGGTCCGACCAGTCTTACTAATCGTATGCCTTTCTTCTCTCTACTCACGGTCATTTAGGTCTTTGCCTGCTCCTCCATGCGCCCATCACTCTGGGCTGGTCAGTTATCATACAACCCCAATTCGAACCGGACCAATTCTGCGCGACCATCGAGCGGTTCAAACCATCATTTGCGTTCGTAGTCCCGCCGGTGCTAGTCATCCTTGCCCAGCACCCTGGTACGCTCCATGCAATCGCTACATGTGACCACCCGCGATTGAATTCAACTGTACAGCCGTCGATAAATACGACCTTTCGAGCGTAGAATATATGTTGTCCGCCGCAGCTCCGCTCGGGGCCGATCTCGTCGAGCAGGTCCGTGGCCAGTCGAACTCTGTTTCCCTTGGCAGATTCATTTACCTTTAAATTCCAGGTCAAAACGCGGCTTCTTGCGAAGCGCCCGCCGGGCGCAACTTGCACTATTACACAAGGTTAGGGGTATTCAACCTATTCTGCGGTGGCGGGACTGACGGGCACAGGATATGGCCTGACCGAAACGTCAACTGCGACGAACATGCTTTTCTTCGGTGACGCGGATCAAAAAATTGGGAGCGTGGGGCCATTGTGCTCGAACCTGGAGGCTCGGATCGTCTGCGATGAGGAGGGGACCGTCGACGCCGAGGAGGGAGCTCCGGGGGAGTTATGGGTGCGCGGCAAGACAATAATGAAGGCAGGGATTCAAAGCCATTGGTTCTGTCCTCTAAATCATGTTCGGGTGCCCAGGGATACCTGAACAACTCAAATGCCACGGCGAACGCGATCACTCCAGATGGATGGTTCAAAACGGGGGATATCGTGGTCAGAGACAAGGACGCTTTCTTTTATGTTGTCGACAGAAAGAAGGAACTCATCAAGTACAAGGTACGTTGCGCGCACGAAGGCGGGCATTCACTCACCCGCACTATATATACAGGGATTACAAGGTTTGGTTGAGATGCCACAAGCATTTGAATTTTCTGCTTAGCCAGTGCACAGTGGCCCCTGCGGAATTAGAGAGCGTGCTGCTTACACATCCCGACATCGTCGATGCGGCTGTGATTGGTGTGGAAAGTCGAGAGCAGGCGACGGAATTGCCTCGGTGCGTTTGCGTGTTCATTCAAAAAAGAAATTAAATGTAACCCACACCCCATACGTGAACAGCGCGTATGTGGTCCATGCGCGACCTCAGGAAATCGAATCAGCCGCCGGGAAAACCGCTTTCGCCCAAAGCGTGGCCAAGTGGATAGAGCCTAGGGTTGCCAAGCACAAATTGTTGAGAGGAGGTGAGTACTTCCCCGATGTGCAGGTGTGTGTTTTTTTTTCACTAACGGCTCGAAAGGTGTTGCGGTCATAGACGTGATACCCAAGAGGTGAGTATCTTCCGGAGTATATTGTTCAATTATCAACTGCAGTATATACAGTGCTGCCGGAAAAATCCTCAGGCGAGAGCTCCGAGAACTCGCAAAGCAAGAGACAGCACGAGGAGAGATCAATACGGCTGTCAGATCCAGATTGTGATATATAATAACCGAACTAGTATTCGGGATTCATTTGGGCTTTCCGGCTAGATTATCGGCAAATATGTTTATTTTATTTGTGCTATGACCGTGTAAAACCGTGCTTGGCGTTCATGCCAAGCTCAAACATATGATGCGCCAGATATACAGTGGCCACGCGGTGCAGAAGTCAACAAATTCAATGGATCGCAAAGCTGCGGTTTGAACTCATGGTACCTCAGAAAGTGAAGTTCCCACGGTTGGAAACGGAACTGACAGTGGCAGTGATGATGAGTCATTGCACGAGGTCAGCGTCTAACAGTCTTTCTCCACAAACGGAAGGCAAGCTGGAATGAGGGGCAAGACGAACGACCAAGGTAAAGATTCACCGCAGGCCCAGACACATTTCTGCTGAGCCGGTGCGGATCTTCAATTTTGATACACTGGGAAAGCTAAATTGAACCTCGCCAGCATGCTGGTCGCTCGAGGCCACCATCCCGTGGGGGAAAAGGTTTCGGCGAATGTACATCGCGATGTGAAGTGCCGGCAACTGGACATCAGAGATGATAATGAAGGTGCGAATTAGATATTAGTCCGAGTCTGGACAAGAAAACTCACATAGGGGCGGGGCGGTTGCTCATGAAGTGGGGGGTATATACCTCAAAGGCCAACACATAGCCATCTTGGTCTTGACACGCAGTTATTTTTGCATACGCTTTGTTTTACTTCTCGCAGCTCGCTCAACGATCCTCCGAAGTCTCAATCCTCTTATCCTTCTCCATATTATCCAGTCCATCCGTCCTCTTCATCTCGAACCCCCTGAGCAACACCCCAGGATTCAATATTGCTAAGCCACCCATAGCAACAACCATAGGCACCGCATCCAACCCGACCACAAATCCCTGGTTCGTGATCAAATACCCCCTCCACCCTTGGCAAAGCTCTACGCTCCTGTAAAACCCTCTCAGAAGCATCATAACCGTACTGACGACCGTGGCGGTCATCGTAAGTGCCAGCCTCCGGTTCTCCCTCTCCTGCAACCGCCTCCACGCCCTGGGCACCACGAGCCCAAGGAACGCCAGGAAAACGCAACCGGACACGAGTTGCGAGATTATCCCAGCGACCATAATGTCCGTGCCCAGCTGCGTGCTGGCGCCCGACTCGAAGGCCGCGCCCGCGATGCCGCCACCGATGGCTTGGAGCACCAGGCACACGCAGTCGACCAAGAAGACAACGACCAGGTAAATTTTCGGGGGCACGGGCGAGATCTCTGTGCCGAGGACGTTGAGAACGAGCCATAGGGCTATGTAGACGCCCGTTTGCGTGAACGCTGGGCCTGTTTGCGTGTCTGTTAGCTTTTTCGTCTTGCACACGACTCTAGTTGACTGGGGCAAGTGTCAGGCGGAGGGAGATGAGGCACGTACCCATTATCAAGGTGGAGATCTGCATCGCGGACAAGGTGTGGTTGTATACACATTTGTGTGCCATGGTTCTCCCGACCCAGCCTATGGTTTCTAGGAGTGCGCCGGCGGTCAAGAAGAAGCCCATCCACCAGTACTTTGTGCGGATGGTGTTGAGGAGGTTTGCGGCGGTGATGAGGCCGAACAGGATGCTGAAGATTATACCGGCGGGGAGAGAGGGAAGGTAGCCGTAGGGGGAGTAAGGGATGCTGAGGTACGACGCGCAGGGTGCGACGTCCGGGAGTGATGCCATACAGACGAGTGGAGGGATTCGAGGTATTATGGAGGGGGAACACAAGACCCTCTCGATTTTAGGCCTTTACATATGTATGGGTTGTAGGGCGCCCAATCAACAACTTTTGGCGGGTCATCTCATTTTTTCGTCAGCAGCATTTCTCGGGATCGTATCAGAGAGTATGGATCGTATCGGAGAAGCCCACATCAATAGTGTAAAACAGATGAACGTCCTGCGACGGATCAGCCCCGCCACCCGTCGGTTATCTTCACCATGAACGTAATAAAAAAACCACACTTGCCGCATCCACGAGTCAATGACGACCTCCACGGCAGTCGTGCAATACAATTGGAGTCAAGACAGAGCATAAAAACGAGCAGCCGGAGTTTCGGCAATTGGTTGATTGTGATGGCTTGAGCTCGGCATGTTCAATTGTGTAGCGGCATGACCTTCAAATTGAATCCATGCCAAGCGAAGGCCAAATTGAAATGACGAGCAGAACGACACACACATAACAATTCACCTCAAGCACAGACATGTTTATAGAACCGGTGTGGATTTTCCATTTTTCAGACACTGTCGAAAGTCACGACATTGGGAAGCCGAATTGAATCTCAGTCTTGAGATGTAAGCGGAAGTCTGAGGAGAGGCGACACGACTCCAATATAAAGTAAGTACGAGGAACTATATGTAACTGAATGGATAACTGCGAGTTCCTGATTATAACGAGAAGTAAAGAGGAACGTTCACCGTGCTGTCCTTTTTGCAAGGTACGAGCAGGTACCACCGCAGCCGTGTAGCAACCAGGTCCCCGTCTACCCGCCATTACCTCGCCACCATGCTCGCCGGTAGAGGCAGCCTCCATCCAGTCGCGTGTAAACGTTTCAGCGAGTGCACACCATGATAGTATCTGCACCAGGGCCGATTCGGGATAATAAAACTCGCATAGGGCGCGAATTAGTTGCTCATAAGATGAGGGGCCTAGATACAGATCTCCAAAGATGCCACCCATACCCGTGTCGGTCTTGACTCCTGAGTTATTTTGAATATACGCATTAAATCCACGAAGCAGGAACGATGCTCCTGGCGCGTGTATCATCAAATGGGAAAAAATACCCATCCCGAACGAGTCTCCGAAGGATTGCTCCGGTCGCAGGCATCCATGTCGCTCAGGGAAATTCAATTCGACGAGAAAGAGAAACGAGTGATCTTGGCAAATATCGGATTCGAGTCCCCAGTACCGTCCAGGTACCCAAAGAGAAACATGCAAGAAACACGCTTGGTCTCCAGGTCCGACGAGCCGACGATGGCTCGCGTGCGCGATGAGTGGGCGAATTCCGTGAGAGGTTATTGCTGTGCTAGTAGCATCCGGGCGGAGATGAAGGTCCCTAATATCCTTCAACTGGGTTTTAAATTTCCGGAAACAGGAAACACACCTACAACATCACCTAGAGTAGACAGACCCCAATAGCGGGACGTAATATAGGGTGCTTCCACTCCCAGGCGTCCAGTCGTTCAAACAAGGTGAGGATTTCGGCATCCGGAAAACAGTTGGCTTGACGGAAGGACCCCCGATCGAGCTGTGGGTTTGGGGGCCCTCGATGGCCAGCGGTGGGGATGTTTGTGATACCGTTCGATGGTCGTACATGTGCATGAAGAGGCTATCATCGGGACGCAGCGCAGGCTGTTAATGTTAATGGGCCTTAACTTACCTTACATACCTATTCAGCGGCGGAGCCGAGGCAAAGCTGAGGTCAGTTCACAATTCAATTCAGAGCCAAAGCAGGAGCGCAAAACATGTGTGTGTTGCACCCCCGGGAAAACCGGGCCCGGTTGCTGAAGAGTGCAGGGGCTGCAGTTGCCTTGAGATGTAAGTATGAATGAAACCTTGACAGTTGCTGACAGACTGGCAGGGTCCTTCGAGAGCATGGTGGAGAGGCCACTTCTTGACTTCTTGTATGGCCTTATCGATCCGGATAAAATTGAACCGAAAGGCCAGACGCAGGGAGGGCGAGAAGAAGCCCGATAGTTTGGCTGGATGTTCGACCGCAAATAAGGCGGGAATTGCGTAAAAAATCGACATCGTTCTCTTCTCTCGTTACACCAGCATCTGGGGAGCTCTCTTTTCTTTGGTTCTCGACGCGCCCGGCACGACATCGACCTCAGACGGGCCCGGCTTTCTTGATCCAACCGGGGGGCATAAGGAGCTGATCCTTTGACGGAATGCATCGAGGCACAGAATTCTAGCCAGATAAAGACGAATTTGCGCATGCGCTGTCAAACGAAAATTCAAGTGCGTATGACATGTATAATGGAGGTGCCTTCTTGGCTCGATTACGAACGAGTTGCGCGGAATGCGGAGTTTGGCAGACCAAGACAAGTGTTTCGTTATTTTTGCCAAGGGCGGGGATCAGCTGCTTCCAGAGCTCCTTGGGTTTTCCAAATTTGAAAAGATTCCTGCGTACTCACGGGAACCCAAGAGCTTTCCGGCTCGGCTTTGAGTATACCAAGAAGCACAGTATCGGCGGTCATCGGACGAGATGGAGGCAAGTCCTAATTTTTTGGTTGCGGATTTCTGAACGCTGGGCGTCCAGCGATCGCAAAGAGCATGGAGCCGGTCAAGAGCTTCTTACCCGGCGCAGCTCCATGGAGTGAGAGTATGTTTTCAATTAATGTGATCTCTGGAGTCGAGTCTAAATTTGCTTGGCGCCTGTGCTAGGAACGGTTGTGCCACGCAAACCACGGTGCCGTATGAAAGTTTGCTGCACTGAGATGAACTGTTGCAGGAAACGCATCAGAATGGCTGAGCGCGGGGTGTAGTGCGTCTCCGCGGTGGCGAGCCGTAGCTCGGCGTTCAAGTGCACACGGTTGAAACGCCTGTTCTGCTAAAAGCAAAATACAGAGTTGTGCGGCTAATTTCAAGCCCCAGCGGTGAGTCTGATTGGAGTGTAAACGGTTTGAACCCCAAGCCAGGTGACATGAGATCCAACGCCGAGAAGGATATAGGATCAGAGCCAGAGTCATGCGACAAGAGTGGACCGACGGCGGCGAGTAACGCAAAGAAACGGTGGTGATGGCCGCTGCACGGCTATCCGCCCCTGCACCTCGTTGCGGCAAGCAGGCAGGGCAGTGCAGAGTACAAAAGGGCGAGATATTCCGCGTTTGCCTTTGTCAAAAATCCAAATCCAAGCCAGTGTCAAGCCAAACGGCTAAAAGCGGCGCCGAGGCCGAGATATCTTCTGCCAAGAATACTCCACTCTCCGATCGTTGGTCATCCGTTTCTGCTCCTCAAAAGCGCTCATCGTTATCTATTGTCGACTTTCCTGCTCTTCTCCTGGCACCCGCCGGTGGTTCAAGTTCAAATTCAACAACGGCGCCCTTTGCCGTCTATCCATCACCTTGAGCGATTTTCGCCATACGCCGTATCGAGGCATGGCCAGATTCGACCCCGTGTGTATCTTTTCCTTTTGGACCAACGCGCCGCTCACCGCCAAATCCCAGTTTGACGTCACCGTCCCGCACATCGCGTATGCCGCCCTCGGTGGCTTCGTCGTCCTGGTGTGTCTGGACGTGAACTTCTGGTGGGCGGCGCTAACTCGTAATTCCGCAGTTCGGGATGTTCTCCCTCCTGTTGCGAGAGAAACTCTACATCGGCGAGGCCTGTTGGGCGTTTCTGTTCGGAGTCGTCATTGGTGCGTGGCCATGAAGGAGGGAATGCATAGGCAAGGCTGACGAGTGGCGATGGCAGGCCCGTATGGCGCGAATATTTTCAATCCCCGCGGGTGGGCTAGTAATAACGGTGCGTGGACTCATTCCCTGGTAGCGGAGCCGACGCTCATGCCGTTCCCATTACCTTTTTTCTTGGATATTTTCTGCCACCTCTCACGATCGCACGTCACATTGACACCCACACAACACACCTTATGTCCTTCGCCCACGCCCTCTTGGACTGTCTACGTTCTGCTGCACAGATGAAACGGCTAACATCATAACTCTCGAACTCACACGCGTCGTCCTCGCCATTGGTGTCTTCGCTATTGGCGTTGAATTGCCCAAGGCGTACATGCGACGTCATTGGAGGAGTTTATTCTTCCTTTTGGGGCCAGTCATGGTTTGGGTGAGTCTATTCTCTCTCTTCCTCTGTGGTGTCCAACTGCATTTGCTCCGGCGATCGGCTGTCCTAAAACGCGCGCAACTGTCCGCATTTTCAATTTCTGGCTACTCACACTTGCACAGGGCTGGTTCGTCTCCGCGGCGCTGATTTTCGCCCTTATTCCGGGTCTGAACTTCCTCTCCTCCCTTGCAGTCGCTGCATGCCTTACACCCACCGACCCAATTCTCGCCGCCGCTGTTGTTGGTGGGAAGTACGCCGACAAGCATGTACCTGCGCACATTCGCCATCTTCTTGCCGCAGAGAGCGGTTGCAACGACGGCGCCGCGTTCCCTTTCCTGTACATCGCACTGTACCTCATTCTCGACAGCACTACGAACGACGCCATCCGGCATTGGTTCCTGAATTTATGGCTATGTACGTCTGCCTTTTCATTGCCAGTACATGCGCTGACTCTGCCCACAGACCAGGTCATACTCGGCGTGGTCATTGGTTCCGTCATCGGATTCTCCTTCCGCCACTTGATGAAGTTCTCCGAGCGGCATTCACTCATCGACCGACACTCGTATGTCGCGCAATATGTCTCGCTCGCGCTCCTCACCATAGGGCTTACGACGCTGCTGGGCTCGGATGACCTCCTCAGCGCGTTCGCTTGCGGTGCGGCCTTCGCGTGGGATGGTTTCTTCAAACCGCCAAACGGAAGAGTCCGTCTTCTCCTCCGTGATCGATCTGCTCTTCAACGTTGCTGCGTTTGTCTACGTCGGCGCGTGGATGCCGTTCTCCACCTTTCAGGACGCCGCGGGCACGACCCTGCAGGTGTGGCGCCTCGTCGTGCTCGCCATCTGCGTGCTGCTGCTGCGCCGCCTACCGATAATGGTGGCGCTCTACCGCTGGATCCCCGACATTAAGACCATGCGCGAGGCGATCTTCAGCGGGCACTTTGGCCCGATCGGCGTGGGCGCGGTGTTCATCTCGACACTTGCGACGGAGGTGCTGCTGGAGGACGCGCGCGCGCAGGAGGATGGCCAGATCGCGCTGCTCGCAAAGACGATCCAGCCGATCTGCGCGTTCATGGTGCTGTGCAGTATCACGATCCACGGGCTGTCGATCCCGTCGTTCTCCCTCGGGCGGCGCGTGCACTCGGTGTCAAGGACGTGGTCGCGACATACGACGGCGACGACGCATGCGCCGCGGCCGGACTGGATGGACCATGTGCGGCACGCAGGGAGCGGGGTTGTGGTCAATCGCGACGCCGAGGACCGTGGTGATTTGGAGATGGGGCTTGGTAGCACCGAGGAGAAGGAGACTGTGGATGGGCGGCCGTTGGAGGAGATTGATGTGCACGCGGGGAACAGCGACAGCCCGACGGCAGTGGGGACACGTACTGGGTCGCGCGACGAGAAGGAAGATGTAGAGGCGGGTTTGCGCCCTGAAGGCGATGTACCGCCGGACGGGGAGGAGCTCGTCTCAGAATGGCAGGAGGGTCACCACCGAATTATCGAGCGCCGCGCAGGGCCTGGGGAAGAGGTTTGTTCCGTTACTTGTCTTGCCTTATCGCGTGCTCATCAGCTCGATTACAAAGGTCGAGGTCGAGGTCATTCGCAACGTGGACGGAAACGACGTCTCGTCTGCGTACCGGGGATCCGAGGCCGTCGCACATAGGCTCCTGGAGAAAATTAGACACGCGCCGCATGTGCTGGAAGCGGACCTTGGGGAGCTCGGCCGTGGGATCGAGGAGAGGCTTGGACACTCGCCTATCCTGGGGCACCACCATCCACACACGGACGAGGACGGTGACGAAGAGGGCTGGGCGTCCGACCACAGCGAGGCTGACGCCATGCAGCCGGGGTCGAGCAGTGCACCAGATCGCGGCGACCGGCGCAAGCGCTC
Organism: Mycena olivaceomarginata; assembly: GCA_029378375.1. Classification (NCBI taxonomy): domain Eukaryota; kingdom Fungi; phylum Basidiomycota; class Agaricomycetes; order Agaricales; family Mycenaceae; genus Mycena; species Mycena olivaceomarginata. The sequence goes on from JARKIC010000545.1 coordinate 185,720, forward strand.
CAAGTCGCTCAAGACCAAGCCCACGGCTCGGCGGCGCGGGTCAGTGAGCCGTAAAGGGCTAATCGGGCACGCGCAGCAGTTTATGCGCGACCACCGCCCGCGCGGCGCCGGGACTCCCGCCGTGGAGCCCACACCACTTTCCGTTGTGCAACCTTCGTCCCCCTCCTCGTCCGAGTCGCCCACGCCGCCCGACGAGACGCAAGCGCGCGGAGAGCCATCATCGACCGACTTTGCGTACCGGCGATCGTCTTCACGCACCGAAGTCGCCTCTCCACCGTTCCGGTCCCGTCATTCGCGCGTGGACAGTTTGCGGCGGCAGCAGTCTGCGCGTCCCTCCAGAGACTCGTCGCCGGCGCGCTCGGTCCGGTTTGCGGAGGGGAGGGTGAGTGGGTCGAGCACGCCGCTCGTGTCGGTGTTTGGTGATGACGTGCAGGCGTCGCCCCTGGCCGAGGGTGCGGAGGACGGTAATGCCGACCGCAGCAAGGGTGTTTCATTCGACCTTCCCGACCATGGGCCGTCTAGCGGCAGGTCAGGCTCTGGGTCTGGATCGGGCTCTGGTCCAGGCGCTGGCAAAGGATGAGCGCCGATGGTCGTGTGCCCGTTCGGTCAATTATTGTCATTTAGAGGTTCTGCATATTGAGTGCACCATTTCCCATCTCGTCGCAAAAGTGTAATATATGCAGTGCCTAGACGTCCTCTTTTTTACATTGTAACCTTATAGCACGCTTTCCGCTATGTTTTTCGCAGTTTGAATATTACAATACCTAGATTCAATTTAGTACACAACGAGTGCAACAAGCTGCGGTCGTGTGAAAAATAGCGCTGGTGGGATACACTCGCGCAAGTGTTCCAAGCCACGCCATGCCCTGCCCCTCCACCCCAAAGGGAAAAAACTCATGAGTTTCCTAATCTGCCTTGGGCTCGCCATCCGATAGCCACTGCTTATACTCCTCTCGCTCAAATACGGACTGCCACCAACCACAAAGGATGCATACGTGCTATCCGCTTCCCCATCAAGTAGGTACCGAGGTGTTGTAGTCTCAAGCAGAGTTGTGGTGGGCCGAAGAGTGGGTGAAAGAGGTGGAAGAGAGCAGGCACAAAGAATTGGACAGGGCCCCATCGTAATCTGATTCCAGTTCAGGGAAGGGCTTGTTTGACGAAATTCGTTGAATGCCTTCGAGCCTGAACGGCTCAGACCTCACACTGCGAACACCGAACAGTCGCCGTAAGAAACAAGCAGCGGCTAAATCCGATCAGCGATCAACGAAGATGATTGAACCGAGATTTCACCCGGGTCTTTCTGGAACTCAATTGGGCGCTCACCGCTCATAACGCGGCAAGCCTCGACGCAACACTGTTTCAGAGATATCTTAGCTCATTCTTCTACGGATCGAGGACCGGCCTCACACGGAACACGATGATATGGGGATTTTACAGGATTTTACCTCCCTCAAACACCGGCGAGCTGCTTTCGCGTCTGCTTGCCGGTCTCTTTAAGGATGAGTAGGTCTTTGATAAGGTTTCAAGGAACATGCAAATCATTGCGTGATTGCGATGTAGACGCGCTCTCCGGTTCATGAGTCTTATCCTGCCCTCCTGGAGCGCCTCCAGCAAGCCTTGATTTTCTAGCACAAAATTTTAGCAAGTCATGTTGTCCTCCTGCACTTTTTCACAACCCCGATTGCTCACCCAACGCGCCAAACTTGGAGAAAACATTGTAAAGACTGAAAAATCCCTCGCTGCATTTTTCTACACGCCGGGCCCGGGTGCGGAAATCGAGTTCCGACTTGATCACCAGGAACATGACAATGGATGGGGATTTTACCGCCCTCAAATACAGGCCAGCTCTAGCGCGCTCTACATCATTCCCCTCGCACCCCCCCCCCCCCCCCCCCCCCCCCCGCCTCCGTGTTGGGCTGCGAAAATGCGGAGGAAACTCTGCGCTACACTCGTTGCATTTCTGCATCTCGTTCCATCTGTCACTGCGGCATGCAGTTCATTGACTCCCGGTGGCTCCCTAACGAGTACGCATCTCTTTGTCCTTCTTCGACATATTCTGACGATGGGTTAACAGGGCCCGTTCTGGATGGGAACCGCGTCCCTCCATGCTAACGCGAAGAGTCCTTTCTTCCCTGGCTTCAAGATATATCGCAATGTCAAAGATTACGGAGTATGTTGTTTCGTTTCTGTCCGGTTCTCGTGCTTTCGTTCTCACAATTGAAAACATTAGGCCGTCGGAAATGGCATAGCCGGTCCGTAACTCAGCTAACAGCCACGCCCCCGTGCTGAGACTCTTCCCTAGACGACACGGCAGCGATTAACAAGGCCATCAGTGGTGCGTAACGCACCTAGCTGTGTTCTCTCCCGACGCTGATGTTGATTTCGCAGACGGCGGTTCCTGCGGCGAAGGCTGTCCTTCGTCCAGCGTTCGACCGATGCTTATCTACTTTCCATCTGGCACTGTGCGTAGTTTTCACCCGGACCGTTCTTCTAAACAACTCAATAATGCACGCAACAGTACCGCGTAACTGCGCCTATCGTTCCGTGCGTAGTCTGCATTTTGTCCGATTAATCGCTCACTGTGTTGCAGCTATTATTTCACTTCTCTGTACGTTCAGATGCCCATAAATCGCGCGCGCTGACCTTCTGTAGAGTCGGTGATTACAACAACAAACCCCAGCTCGTGGCAGATGCGAACTTCCAGGGAGTCGCGGTCATTGGTGGGTCGCAGTTTTAACATTCTTCTGCACATCTCACCGTTTCGGACAGACGGTGACCCTTATATCCCCGGGGAGGTCAATCCCGACGGCACTGGCGTGAATTGGTGGACCAACCAGAATGTGCATATCGCGGGCTTCCTCTGAGTCCTTTTCGCCTGACCCCGTTGTTGCAGAATTTCTTCCGCTCTGTTCGCAATTTCGTCATCCGCACCACCAACATGCCCGCAACCACGTTTGGCACGGGTATCCATTGGCAAGTCGGCCAAGCCACGTCGCTGATCAACATTGATTTCTTCGTCTCGTCTGCGGCTGGCACCAAGCACCAAGGGTATGTGTGGCTCTTCATCGTCCTCAGGCTGGCTGGTTGACCTGAGCTTTTGAACAGCATCTTTATGGAGAATGGCTCTGGAGGCTTTATGAGCGATATCACCATCGACGGCGGCGCGTTCGGGATGTGGGTCTCCAACCAGCAGTTCACGATTCGACGCGTCACCATTACCAACGCCGTCTCCGCTATCTACCAGGCACGTCCTCCGCCACTCATCTCGTTCTACTACTAATTTTATGCCTCTTCCACGTCCCTAGTTGTGGAATTGGGGATTCACCTGGCAAGACATCCAGATTGTGTCGGTTATCCCTCTGCGCACACGACGAACTCCTTGCTAACTGGGGATGCAGCGGGTGTCAAGTTGGATTTGACATCAACACGGGCGGGTTGACCCTCGCTACCCAGGTTGGTGATCCCGCCGGCCACTGAGAGCTTGCATTAACTGTAATCGCAGAGCGCCGGTAGCCTCCTCATCGTCGACTCCATCATCGAGGGCACCGGCATCGGTGTCCGGGTGCGACCGTCCTCGACTCTAATCCGAGAATCATTCTCACTTTGCACTCCCAGCTCTCGTCTACGCAGCCCAAGTCGCTCGCAGGCTCCGTTATCCTCAACAACGTCCAAATGCAGGCCACCCGCACGGCGAATATCCAGGATGGCGCGGGTACGGTTGAGCGGGCATCCGACACGACGTACGGACTGTGGATCCAAGGGAATGTCTACTCTGGTGCGCGACGGTGCTCTGTTTCACGCAGAATCCCCTTCAACCCACTACAGGCACCAGCCACATCTACAACCGAGGCGTGTTTCCCGGAGCCCCGGCACGACCGAAGGCGTTGTTAGACCCGAACACGAAGATGTTTTACCAGAAATCGCGGCCGCAGTACAACACGTACCTCCCCAGCCGTGCGTGTATTATTATCTCACTGGCTGCGTCTGACTTACATTCTCGCAGAGTTCCTCTCCGTTGTTTCAGTAGGTGGCGCGAAGGGAGACGGGGTCACGGATGACTCAACCGCCATCAACAACTTCATCGCAGCGGTAGGTGTGGCTTCGCAGCCTTGGTCACATTACTGAGCGTTTCTCTCAGCACGCCGGATGTGGAATTCTTTGTGCGCCGATTATGCTTTTCTCTTGATAATTCCAACCTTTGCTCTCCAGACTTCGACGCCGGTACCTACCTCGTCAAGAAAACGATCTTTGTCCCCGCGGGGACCATCATCGTCGGAGAGATGTTCTCCGTCATCATGGGTAGCGGGGCAGCCTTCCAAATCAAGGGTCGCCGACGCCAGTGCTTCGAGTACGTCGGTCGTGCTATTTTCTGAACTTGGTTGAGCCGTCTGCGAATAGGTCGGTAACAAAGGCGACGTGGGCGCAGTGGAGATCTCAGATCTGGTTATCACTACGACCGGAGGGTCGCAGGGCGCGGTTGGTGTCGAGTGGAACATCAAGGGCAAGAATCCCGGAGATGCAGGTATGTGGGATGTCCACGTCCGTCTGGGAGGCGCAATCGTCAGTCAATTTTCTTGTTTGGACACGAACGATGGTTCACGCGTTACAGGGCACGGGCGTCCAAGCCTCGACTTGCCCGACCTCATCGCAAAATCTCGCGGCGTGTGCGACGGCATTCCTCGGCTTCCATATCACAAACACCGGGTCAGGATACTTTGAGGTGTGTCGCCCATGTCTTTCCCGGTGTGGTGCGTTGTTCACGTCAATTCACAATAGAACCTGTGGGTCTGGAACGCCGACCACGATCTTGACGATCCCGCCCAAACGCGGATCAACGCATTCAGCGCTCGCGGTATCCTTGTCGAGTCCGCGTCGGGCCCTGTCTGGCTTATCGGAACCGCGTCTGAACATCACGTATGTCGTTTTCTTTCTCTCCGCTCTATCGCTCGACTAAGTTCGCCACAGGTCATCTACCAATACGCCTTTTACAACGCAGAGAATGTCTACGCCGGCCTGATTCAGACAGAGACTCCCTATTTCCAGCCGACGCCCAACCCTCCTGCACCGTTCTCGACCAGTCTCACGTATGGTGATCCTGCGGGCGCACGGCAAGACGCATGGGGTCTCGTCATTACCAGCTCCGCGAATATCTTCATCTACGGTGCCGGCCTCTACAGCTTCTTCCAAACATACGGCCAGGCGCGTGGACGCGCGGTTTCTTTCGATTTCCTATCTTGACATTTTCCCGTTGCAGGCTTGCGTGGACGCCGTCAATTGCCAGAATGACATCGCGCTAATTGACACGGCGTCTTCGGCGATCTACATCTTCCAGCTCACCACAACCGGAGTGGTCAACATGATCACACAGCTGCCGGTCTTGCCACTGGCTCTGGCTGCAGACAACAAGAACGGGTTCTGCTCTACGGTCTCGTACTACGAATCACCCTCGGTCGATGTTCCGCCGCCATACAATCCTTCGATTCCACCAAAGAATTGCACGCAACCTCCGAAGATTGTTGGCTACTATTTGGGCGGGTGCGTTCTTGGCTGCCAATATGGCCGCAATTCCAACTCGTTTGCAGCGCATCGACCCGCGAGTGTCTGCCTTGGGCGCCCAATGTTACGGATTGGGCCACATACACGGTGCGTCCGGCGCCACGCTCTGGGCTGCATCTCATCTCTCACAGCATATCATCTACGGTTACGTCCAAATCGGGACCGATGGCGGCGTCAGCCTGGAACTCGACTACGTATTTGAGCTCGAAGGTATCCTCGCCATGAAAGCACAAGCACCTGACCTGAAGGTCATGCTCGGTGGTGCGAATATCTCGCGCATAGGGCGCGCACCCCCGCTAATGATCTATTTCAGTCGGAGGTTGGGGTTTTGGTGCTGACCCTAAAGTATTCACCGCCGTGGTGCAAAACCAGGCCACACAGACTTTGTTCGCGCAGACTGTCGCCGAATTATGCAGCTAGTGAGTTCGCCCAATACATTCCGCAAAAGATGACATTAATCGGTCTAACTTCAGCCTTAACGTGGATGGCGTGGACATCGAGTTCCCAATCTGTGCCAACAACCTTCCCTGCTTCGATCCTTTCTTCATGGCGCTCCTCATCGGCTCAGTGAAAGCAGCGCTCGGGCGCTCTTACATCGTCTCGGTCCAACTCCCTATTGATTATTGGCACGTCCCTTGTCCCTTTCATCTTGCTTCTTTCTTATTCGCTATTTCTAGGGCCACCTCTAACGCAGAGCCGGTGCGGCGGGGTCCTGATTCTCTCTCCGATCCTTATTCATTGCATGTCCATTGCAGGCATTGGAGTACATGGCTGGCTACGTCGACTGGTTCTCGCTCATCACAACATACGGAGGCTCGGCTATTGTCGCTGGAGATGATCCCAACGACCCGACGTGGATCCAGGAAGGATTGGAACTAGCAACACTCGCTGGCGTCGTCCCTTCGTCCATGTTCCTCTATGGAATTCCGTTTTATTCTCGGTGTGTCATTTCGCCTCTCTTTCTCTGCTCGGAGTGACTGACGGATTTCAAGACCTATAGGATCCTCGTCACTCCAAAGCTCCTGCCTCTCTGCCAACGGGCTCGGCAAGGGAACCTATCCGTACTATGGATTCGATTCGATCGTAACGGCCTACGACTACGACCAGAACGACTTTACGGATTATTTAGTCGACGTCGACTCTTATATTCAGATCCTCTCCTTGAGCGACGGCTCCACAATGTACGCAGACTCGCGGTGGTCGGTGGCGAAGCGCGTGACTTCGATGATTGACAAATGCATGGGCGGGGTTACGGGTACGGCTGCTTGCCTTTTACCCCTGCTGTCAATCTCAGTGTTTTGTTCAGTCTTCAGCCTGGATCAGGACAGTCAGTCATCTGAGCTAACAAATGGAATATACGGTGCCGGCGGGTTCCTGCCCACCATAGATGTGATCTACGCTGGTCTGTGCCTTTGGGGTACTCGTTCTTGCTACTCATGAGCTTCCCACGCAGGTCTTGCCGTCGCGAACTCCATTGACGGGAACGGTTATGTCAAGAGCGACGCCTATGTTTGTATTTCAACGCCGGCGCCGAAGTGTCCCTGACGATCCTGTGCAGGATTCATTTGCCAGCGCACTCAATAAACAATATCCTTGGCTCGAGACCCGCGACACCTTCGCGGTCCTCCTTCTCGGAGCTTTGGACATACAGACCCAGGTTTCGAACCAGCTCCACACGTACCTCACCGCGCCCGAGCTTTCCGCCGACAACTTCACCCTGTATCAGAAGTGGACGGGCAAGGCCATCGATTTTGCGATCGCTAATGCCACGGGAGCGGCCAACCAGTATTGGTCGTGCCAGTGAGTCTCAGCATCCTTTCTTTTCAAACGCTCAGCTCTGTCTTTACAGATTTACGGTTCCTGGGACTGCTACGAACCACACCATTATGTGCCCGGGGTGGATCGATCCAAGTAAGTTCAACGGAGGAGTAATCGTCCTGCTGTTCCAACACCGTCTGCAGATGGAAACGTGAGCTTCCCGTCGCCTTCGGAGACCGGTGAAGACAAGATCTACTGGACGTTGGTTGATCAGGTTCGAATTTCTGAGTGTTCTTCCTCTTGGTTTGATCTTCTTTTTAGGCTGGTTGGGCAGGCTACATTAATGAACTCTCGGGTTGAACTTCTCAACACTCCTGCCTGGGGCCACCTTTGATGTGGCACGCTTCTGTGGGTTATTACATGGTATTGACCTGTCGTGTGCTAACTATCGGCCAAGTGGATTCGTGCGATGACGGTGGCGGCGGGGGCGGGGGCGGGGGCGGTGGATGCGGACCCGGCGGATCCGGAGTGTGCAAACTCGGCACCGGTCTCGGAAACATCAGTAGTGCGCTGCCTAGTCCCGTCAGCTCCGCATCCTCTGGCCTTTCCAGCTCCGCATCCGTGTCTGCATCCGCTAGTCCGAAGCCCACGAGTCGGTCACTATCGCGCCGCTACGACGACCCGCTCGATCCAGGTAGGTACTTGGTCTTCTGCATTCTCTCGTGGCTCATGCTCTTATAGATCCCAACTGCCATACTACTTGGACCGGACTCTACGCGATCAACACCACCGCTGCCCTCGTCAACCCCGCAATCGCAATCAACAGCTACATCTCGAGCACAAGTTCGTTTTCAAACTATTGATCTTTGGTTTCTGACACCCTCGCAGCGGATACGGTTGCACTGTATAAGGATCTGGCAGTGGATCCGACCACCGACCTGATTGTCATCACCAGTCTCCTGCAGGTATGTTTGTTGAATACTGTGTCACGCCAGTCCATCCAATTGAGCGCTTCAGTCCACCCTTACGGCAATTTCCTTGGGCAACTCTTCGATCCAGAGTACCCTCGTTTATATCAATGCGACTATTCAAGATGAGGCCGAGGAAGGCACGTCTCTTTTATATCTCTTGCACGTCCCAAAGATTGAACCATCCCCAGCTAAGGTGGAAGCGGAAGCTCGCCGTTCGGTTGCGAGCCTCGTCGAGAGCATCTTGGTGTGTATGCTCCCTCAACGAAAGGTGTATTTATCCCCTGATTTCTTTTCCCAGCTCGGTTTCCTCGGTTTCATTCCTGGAGGTCTGACAATTCTGCATCATCTTGTGCTTCGCCTGATCTTCGCATAGTCGGGGACATTATCGATCTTGTTGCTGGTGGGGCCGAGATTATCAGCACAATCGTGGACATACTGGGTGCGTTGAACTATGGATGATGACAGGACGCTCATGGTTTGCCGTCAGACATCGCGGATCTTGCAACAAGTATTGCTGAGGACTCCAGGATATTCAGGATCCTCGCAGAGCTGGGGGATGAGGGAGGTCTTATCAGTGCTCTGGACCGCGTGGAGGAGACGTTGTCACCGGAGGCGCTGGTGACGCGCGGCAAATTCGGCGACTCCGTCGGAAAGCTCACGGATCAGGCTCTTCAGTGCGGTGGCTCGAATTTCGGGAGTCTGCTCATGGACGGGGTGGATCTCGGGAACTCGCTGGCTCCTCCGGTATCCAGCACTCGGCGCCGCAGCCTTGATGACGAGAGTGCCCGAGCGCGCGAGGCTATCAAATCCCGCCGCCGCCGCCGTTTCGGTCTCTCCGATATACCGCGCTTCAACACGCCGCCTCAGATCAAACAGTTCGACGAACATCTAGCCGACGGCCGCGAGTTGCACGCGGACCGAACCCTCGCTCGTCGCGCCTCTGGAACAAAATGTATCTTCCGCTCCACGGTACGTATCTCTTCCTTTTGAACGTGGCCGTCGCCGACGACACTCCACTGCGTAGGGCCCAGCCCAACTCAAGTCCAGCGATTACCGCAAACACTGCGACGCTCTGGCCGGCGCCACGATAAACGTTCCCAACAACTTCGACACACCGACCAGCTTTACGCCGATCTCGTGGGCAGACTGTACTGCCAAGTACTCAAACGCCAATTGCCAATGCGACCATCTCTTGGAATAAGTTGCTCATGCTTTTGCTACCGCCTGCGTCTGACGCCCTTTGAACAGCGAACGAGGTCCAGACGTTCTTTATGACGCAGCTGAGTTCTGCGGAGAAGGCGGTGCGCAATCCCAACTTGTCTTTCTTCTTCCTCTTATGGCGCGCAGGATCTGTGCAAATTGACGGACGTGTTTGGAACGAGTTTGGAGGACATCAAAGCCATCTTGAATGGCCCCAAGAGTGCGTTGATCGCCGTGTTGAATATTGAACTAACTTGGATCCAAATAGACTTCTACCCGCTCTGGGGTTCGTCCTCGATCATTCCACCATGAATTATGCTCACAACGTGAACAGGAGCCGGCAAAGACGAACATTGTGCGTGCAAGCAGTTTATACTTACCACACTAACTTCGAGGCGCTTTCGTTGAATCACAGTGTACGTTTTCTTTCCCTTACTTATGTTTCTCGTCGTCTTCTGAACGCACCCACAGCAAGTAAGCTATTCAATATCAGTTGGGGCAGTATATTAATCGCAGCCGCAGTCCCAATTCAATGAAGAAGGATCTCCTTGTTGGTGACATATAAATTTCTCGACCGCTCAGGCTCAAGATATTACAGACCAACCTCCGAGGGGATAGTGGGATTGCGACGGCTTGGGTGAGATGACTCCACTCTCACAGATCCGCATGGTCTCACCTCAGCCAGTCCAAATACAATGCGGCTGGAAAGAACCTCGTATATGACCAAGCGCGTGCGTTTGGCCGTTTTTCTCTGAACTGAACTCCTTCGAAACTGACCCCAAACAGTGGACCACATCCTTAACTTTGCGGATACACGCGCGGACGTTGCAAATGACATTGACGCGAAACTGCACAGCTACTACGCAGCCGTGCGTATTTTCTTGGTGTCCAGATACAGGAGCTGAATTATCATTCACAGGTTCAGAAAAGCGGGTCAGCCACGCAGAAGGCGGCTTTCGCCAAGCTCTGTGAGCGAAGCTTTTATTCCGTCGACGACAAACTCATCTCGTAATCTTCCTCCGTAGACGTCCCCAACCCAGACGGCAGCCAGCGGCCCACGATGAAGCTGATCGCACAGAATAACGCGCTCGACGCGCAGAATGCGGTGGCGAGATTGACACAGGCCGACAAAGAACCGCTGTCTACAAAGAAGAACCCGGCGGATCCCAACACGTCGACGAGTGCGCAGAACAAGGCGATCCCTAAGGTCCCTCGCAACGGTAATGGCGACGGGGCTGGCGCCCAGAGCAACGATGGGTCGTGTGGAACTCGCGAGTTGCGGGGCTCGAAGCGCAAGACGCCACCGGATTGAACAGGAGCATTTCTTTACTAAATACTCAACATAATTTTTCGTTTCCCTCTCAGTGGTTTCTACTCGTTATCTCTCTTTTTTTTCGGTGTTTCTACGCGTAATATCTCTCGATTAAATGAAAAAGTCAACGTGAACAGCGTTACAGCAGCGGCTATTAGTTATTTTAATTTAGCGTATCGTCCAGGCATTATGCACCAGAGTGGTTCAAGTTGGGGCGCTGAGGAGTGACCGTGGGAGGGAACGGACGGGTCCGTGTTCAGCCGTGTTCTCCCAGTCTTCTCATGGCTGCGCTCTTCTGAAGGCTCGGAGTCTTCAACTTTGCTTCGTTTGTCTACGTCTGCGCGGGAATGTCGTTCTCCGGCTTCCAGGACGCCGTGGGCACGACCCAGCGGGTGTAGCACGCCAGAGCGAGGCCGCAGGCGGGATCGAGCAGTTCTCCCGATCGCGACGACCGGCGCAAGCGCTCCAAGTCGTCCAAAAGCAAGCCCACGACTCGGCGGCGCGCGTCAGCGAGCCGGAAACGGCTAATCGGGGCACGCCCAGCAGTTTATGCGTGACCACCGTCCGCGCGGCGCCGGCACTCCCGCCGTGGAACACACACAACTTCCCGTTCAAGTTGTGCAACATTTGTCCCCCTCCTCTCGTCCGAGTCGCCCACGCCACCCGACGAAACGCAAGCGCGCGGAGAGCTATCATCGACCGACTTTGTGCGTACTCTTGACGCACCGACCTCGCCTCTCCACCGTTCCGGTCCCGTCATTCGCACGTGCACAATTTGCGGCGGCAGCAGTCTGCGCGTCCCTCCAAACTCGTCGCCGGCGCGCTCGGTGCGGTTTGCGGAGGAAGGGCGAGTGGGTCGGGTACGCCGCTCGTGTCAGTCACCTGGCGATGACGTGCAATATACTTACCGACCGCAGCAAGGCCCAAGGGCGTTTCATTCGACCTGCCCGACCACAGGCCGTCCAGTGGCAAGTCAGACTCTGGATCTGGATCGGGTTCTGGACCAGGCGCTGGCAAAGGATAAGCGTGCGCTCGTTTGGTGGACTATTATCATGCAAAGGCGGTCGTACGGCAAGGAATAATGTGTTAAGCCAATGAAATATTCGACTTCTCCGGCGACCCAATCAAAGCCCTGGACTGAGATATTCCAGGGTTTCAGCCGAGCAACCTCCGTATGTTGGTTGCCAGAAGTAAGTGTTCGAGGACGTTCAATTGCCGAAATCGGACAAGCTGCTAACCAATCCGAAGCTCTTTGTATTCAAACCACTGTGGCCAACAGCGCCAACAGCCCAAGAACAGTTCGTGGAAGGCTCCGGCCTTGTCTTATAACGATGGTGTCCTTTGTGGCGTCCTGTTCGGCAATGATTATTGTTATCTGCTGCTTCTGACTCGCGCCTATCATTCAACTATCATTGCTTTATTAGGGGGTTTCAGAATTAGATTTTTGAGCCCAACTTTTGGTCCAACTTTCGTTCCAACTTCGTCCTAACTTCTTAAAAGTTGGAGCAAAAGTTGGGGCTTTGTTTGTGAAACACCCTGTTAGATTTCTGTTCAACTTTCGCAACTTTCTATGTACCCGGGCCGACATTCACACCATGGAATCGGGTAATCCCGAGTGAGAAAATGCACTTTTCGTCTTGTCCCACCATGTCTGGCTCAACATCAGAGGATCGGTCGTCATCGTTATCATCATCGATGACTTTGACCACCTCATCAGCGGCCTTTTTTTTACCTTTTGCTCGGGTTTTTGAGGGTGCAGCCTTGGGCTTCGGTGCAGCTTCGGATCGGGCCATAGGATCAGAGAACAATAAATAAAATGAATGCAGAGGACAGTCGCAAGTCTTGCACACTAAGAAAATATACTTAGTATTATTACATAACATGAAGTAAAAGCCCCGGCGACGGTTGACCAGAACAGTGAGCTGAAGTTGGAACACGAAGTTGGAGGAGAAAGTTGGAGCTGAAAAGTTGGATGTCAAGTCGGGCTCTTGTGCTCGACTTGACATCCAACTCCAACTTTTGGCTCCAACTTTTGTTCCAACTTTCATAAAGTTGGAACAAAAGTTGAAGCAAAAGTTGGGCTCGAAAATCTAATTCTGAAACCCCCTATTGTACTGGACTACAACATCGCCCTCAAAAACCATCTTCGATGTCTCTAGGTCGGGCGCTTGTTATATGGCGTATGGTTTAAATATGCGGTTTTCTTGGATGGTTCAATCGTCCGCACCTGACTCTTACGACCTAACGCTACTACCATGCCTCACGCTGGTCTATTCAGGCTTATGCCCCTCTTCGCTCCTCGTCTTGCCCATCCATTGAAATCGACAGTGTCATACGACTACCTGTCTGCTGCCGACGAGCTATGCATAAAACGGTGGATGTCCAATCGACTGCGCTGTCACTCGCAGAATACAATGCCTCACATGCCCGGCGGATTTCCGTTCCACTACTTCGTCGACGGACGGGGGACGGGGCAGCCTTTCCTACGAGCCATACGAGTTCTCCGAAGAGATTCCCTCGAACGTCCTTACAACGGGCGGCCCTCACCGGCGGTACTGGGTGACCTTCTCGTTTACGAAGCACGTCGACTGCGACAATTTGAAGTCTGCCGACTATTATCATCGCCTCCACGAATTCTCCCAACGCAAAGGCTCTATGAGCTGGCGCCCCTACATCACCGTACGGGACATGTCCTACTCTCGCAGCGAGCTTCGTACGTGCTTTCATTCATCGCTGTTTATTATAACCAAGTTCAACCAATACATCCAGTAAATCTCCCGCTTCTCCATCTTGAATTGGACCCAGCCCTTCTCAACACCGCGTATGGTCACTTGCTGAAAAGCGATCCTACTATCGTCATGCGTGCTATGGGCGTCTCGTTAGACAAAGGGATGCCGGTCACTATCAAGCTGGCCCATTTTTCTTATCCTTAGGAGATAATATTCTTTGCCATGGACGCCAAGGGGAAACGGCATTTACTGCACACCAGCAAGCTGCGCTTACCAAAGGTATGTGAAGCGTCGTTCTTCGAGTTGCTCATACTAAAATCCATTTCGTCTAGAGCATGGCTTGAATCTACGTCGATGTCCTAGATGACAACCTTTTCGATCACCGTTCAACTTGAGCGACTTGCTTGTAACGAATTCGAAACATCTGTATTTATTCTTAATTTATGAATACCTGTACATACACCTTATACACAAGTGTAACATAGCTCTATACAAGTCATTGCATCTCGAACACAGCGTGGACATTTAAATATTGAGCAGAAGAGTCTGGCAGTATTTCAGCCAGTCGGATGTTGGGATGAAGAGCGAGTAACATATATTTACTGAACCGTAGTACAAGTAGACATATTTTACTCTACATCTTTCAAATCCTCCCATTGAGGAAGTCCAAAGAATGTCGGTAGCAGTTCCCACCCTTTCTGGACACTGGCGTCAGTGTACTCCCTCGCCGCTGATTCGCAGACATCGCAAAGTCTATTTGACCAGCTGGAATCCCATCCTCCGAGGAGAAAGCTTAAATCGAGCCTTTCTTTCGTCTCCCAGGTCACCCTATAGTTTATGACCATCTTTCTCGGGTGCAGGTGGTTCTTGACTTGCATGATTTGTGCGGAACGACAGCATTCCCATCGAGCCATCCCAGGGTAGTTTTTTGGAAAAATAAAATCCTTTCGAGGGCGATGGCCAATGTGAGCTTGTTGGCACTAGATAAAGTCACGGAGGTTCCGTCATCGCGTTGGACACCGGTGAAAAGTGCATCCTGAATGAGAGGTAAAATGAGCCTATTGAGTTGAATTAGAAAGACGGATGTATACCAGAGTGTAGGCATTCAAGCAATGCAGACCAGCTGTCGGTATGCACGAATCTACGCCACATTCATACAGTAGATTGAGGAGATCGGGCTGAATGCCTTGGTGAGCGGCTATCTTCGTCAGGTCTGTGTTCAATATATGCCAGGCTTCGAGGTCGGCAGGATATTCAAAGTGTAAACGCGAAAAGAGCGTCATTTCTGGCCTGACGAATGTCGTATTTACTGCCTAATCGTAGCATAGCTGCGACTACGGCGAACGGTCGAGAGGCTGAGTCTTGGAAGCTGTAACAAGAACATGATTGAGGAAGCGAGCAATGAGAGAATGACAGCGGGATTTACGGGTGATAAAGTACGTCAAGAAGCAGCTCCCAATCTTTCGCAGTGTCCGTAACGCGTACAATTGGGCACCCTTCCACCGTCGGCTCGTCGGGAGGGAGCGGCACGGAAAGCATGTCTGCGAACACGGAGGAATTCTGTGCCAGAACGTCACGATTGACACGAAACTGAGTGAATTCCGCTTGGAGGATTATGTCGCCATACGGCATCCAGATTTTAGAGCGAACTGGTGTGGTATCAGGGTCGTCTGGGGAAGAGTCTGTGGTTCTCTTTCTTTTAGCAGGTGGGGTGTCTGACATTGTCTGGATGAATTGGCAAGAAGTGGCAGCCTGCAGGGGAGGTGAGGAGTCTGGACGAAAGCGGTGGTCACAAATCACACAGCGTGGAGGGATTTACATAAGAGCCACTGGTGCTCAGTGATTGGGAGCGTCTATTTCTACTGGAATCGCACCAAGAACTTCAAGAAGTTTCAAATCAATATGCAATAGTGGCGGCTCCAACTGTCTACGAGATGCTACGGATTTGCTGTTCGCGCCAATATCTTTTTCACACCCTTCAAGATATCGAGTGGCTCGATCTAAATCCTGCTCACTCACTTCTCGGCCTTCTCCATATTCTTATCCCCTCGAATGCACAGTTCGGCCTACCCCAGCGGGTCCATGACCGAGTTATCCCTTCTTCTAAATCATGCTACTTATCAGGGGCGCACCCTCCACAGAGTATACGAGGCTTCCGTGCCTGCTATGAGAATTCTCCGAGACCTCGAAAATCAAAACGGAACAGAGCTAAATTACTGGCTCGAGCAGAGGCCCTCCGGCCCTCGGGCATTTCGGCAGGTTGAATTTGCGTTTCACACAAGTTCATTTTCCAGCTCTCTTTTAATGGCTTGCATGGTACGCTCAGTCAGAACCCATGCTTCTTCCAAATTGTATCCCTCCGATTTTTTCGAATCGCATTCTGCAGAGTGGCGAGGAATCAATATTTCTGCAGCTGATCGGTGAACTAATAGCATGGATATTGCGTTCGGCACCCACATTTTAGATCTTAAGCGAGAAGAAATCGAGAATGTGCACCATCGCGAGACACATAGAATTTACCCCAAGTACGTCCAGAATTGCATTTTCCCTAAGTACATCCTACTTGCCCGTAGCTGCCGGATCCTCCACCGCCGTGCCCGTGACAACCCCAGGAGGGGCCGGAACCTCCACCGCCGCGGCCGTAACAGCGGCCGGGCCGCTCACTGCCGTCCCAGTAGCGATCTTCCCGGTAGAGTTCGGCTTGACGCCAGTGGCTGTTTGAGTTCCGTTTCCTGGGATCGGGAAAGGTTCGCTGTGAAGCACAGCACCTACACGAGCCGGAATGTTTGACCCCATCGCGAGCGGGTGGCCTTTGCATGTTTTGTGTCGCAAAGAATGAGAAAAGCAAGACAGATATGGGCAACTCACATTCAGTGTTGAAGATCCAAGTGTCGAAGGAAATGTGATTCGGGTCATCGAACATGAGGAACCTAGTGGGTTAAAGTGATTAGCACAGGGCCCGTTATTTCAGATCAGGGCGACATACAGATACTTGAAGACCTCGGCGTAGAGGAACGATTCGACATTATCTCCGAGGTTGTCCGTCGAAAGATCGGTTCGGGTCACATCATTCAGAGAGGTGAATCCAGCAGGCGCCTTCGCGTACTTGATGATACTTTGAAGGACATTCGCTGCCCATCTAATGGAAGATAGCGGTTAGGAACCCAGGCCTATGCTAGATGATGATACGGACGTCTGATATTTCAGGTCTCCGGTCGCGCGCCACGCGTAAACCGCACTCTGTGGCCCAGATGATCAATACAGGACAATAGGAGAGGGACGAACTTAGAACTTGCCTCCATAACCTCAGGGCGCATGTACCAGCTGTTATCGCTACAAAAGAACCAATCAGGTCGTACTTCGACACACAAGATGTAGAAAACACACGTGTTGTAGAACCCAAATGAGCTGAACTCGGCCTGTTGAGCGGCAGAACTTGGAGGGGTTCCTTTCCCGTCGGCCGTGACGAACGCAAATCCTCCGCCTCCAATCCCAGTGGGAGTATTGTACGTGTTCATACACGAGTCGGTGATGTTCAAGCCGAAGTTGACAATGGTCGCGTTATCGAGGAGTTTGCCTCCCATGATCCAGTTCCCGCCTGACGACCCCGAATTCCTCCGTTATTTAAAAGGTTATAACAATGCGGATTTGCGCACCCGAGAAACAAGCCAAATCGCCCATCGAGAAACTATTCGAGGAGCCGCTGGCACTAGTGAGGTATGTCCTCTGACCAGTAGCCACGCTCGTCTTCTTCAGAAGCTGCTTGATCGAGGAGTCGACGGCGGCGGCCCACGTCTTGCCCCATAGAGTGTTGGCATTCGCAGTCATCTTGAAGTACTTGATCAAGTATTCATAGTACGAGCTAAAGCAGGTCTGTGAGCATGTGGAACGACCATGAGAAACTTGAGCAACGTACTCGTTGCCGCCGTCCCATGACTAGTAAGGAGATAAGGAGAAGGAGAAGGATATTAAGGTTCAACGTACGATCACGTTTCCGTCGGGTGCGCCACTGGCAAACACCTGCTGGGGTGAAAGGCCCGGGAAAGGAGGAGAAGGCTAAATGAAACCAGAGTTTAACATGCGTGAGGTTTTTTTTGGGTAAAAAGCACGAACATTGCTCGCGATGGCAGACATGCCCCGTTCGGCAAAAGTTTGGTACGTCGAGTTGCCGGTTAACCTGGAAAGAGTGAAAAACTCGAGGATGTTCGTTCCCGCGGAAGCGATATTATTCTATGCAAGCGCATCTCATTGTTAGTCTAGGTTATTAAAGTGGTGAGAAACAATGGCAACGTACTGAAGCCCCGCTGACATCGGCAGAATTGGTGGCAAAATTGATGCTCCCGTATCTAATCCACCGCATGAGCAAGAGGTATAGGTAGTGCAAGAATAATATGAGACGAACGGAATAGGGCCGTTAGCTGGTACCCATCCAAAAATCAGCTTATCCGCCAGCCGCTGGGCATTCGCAAGAAGGGCTGCATCCTTGTAGCCATTAAGCTCATATGCAGAGAGCATCGATCCCAAGTAACGAATGGTCGTCTCAAAGAAGCTGAATTTTAGGACAATGTGATGAGATATGCGCGCCTCAAAAAGAGATGGATACCAACGTACGAGACATGGTCGCCGACGGTATGACTGTAGGAGAAGTCGACGTTGCTCGCAAATTCCACAGCTTCGGCGAAAAGATCCTAGGGGTGCATGAAATCTGAGCCGAGCCAGCTGAGTCAAATGATATGAACACGTACCGTAAAACCCATTATATACAGAGTGGAAGTGAATCAAATATTGTCGCGCCCCAGCCGTTCCTAAACAGATACTTGCATCAGAAAAGGCTATGAAGAGAGGAAGCCTAAAACACTCGCCTTCCGTTGGTCCAGCTCTTGCTGATTGGTTCCAAATCATCGTGTCCCCATGCGAAACTTTGGGGGGAGTCAGTCAGATGTGGCGAGTAGCATTGGACGTACGTCTTGTAGTCGGTGTAAGCGGTTAAAAACGTGCTTTTCACCAATGCAGCATTACTTGCGGCAGACGATGGGAGCGTCAGGCCGGGTAGCTGGATATTGCCTGCTCTGACCGCGCCAGCAAGGGATGTGAGGACCAGACCTGCGTGAATTCGCATCGTAGGAGGAAGACGGAGGGCGACCCAAGGGAATATGAGAATGGGCCGAATCTCAAGCGTTAGAGCAAGCTAGAGGCTCTTCGGATGCGAGTAGGCTCTCTATTTGAGTAAAGACCAGACTGTTGCATGCGCAAGGCTCCTCGTGACTGAGAGGCGTATCGCATGAACATCATCCGCTAGTTCTCGTGTGTGTTGCTCAGGAAGTTCGGATGCATCTGCGAAGAGCCTCCAGGGCGGGATGAACCAAATGGTCCAAATTCAGCAATGTGATATGCACGTATCTCGGTTAAAGCCGTGATTGATGCGGTCACCAAATGCATGTTGAAGAACGCGTTCGAAGTGAACCGGAAACACATGGAAACGCGTGAATCGCATCGTCCTGCTCTTCTGATGGTACCTTCGCGCAGAATAGTCCCAATATAAGCCTGAGTGACCAGTCAGGCTTATGATCCCTCGGGCCTCTTCCGCGACCTAATGGTCCCTTTCCATGTGGTCCGGCCTTCTGATTCTTCAGCAGCCTTTCGCCGATACCGTACCTCACTTCCCTCATAAGGAACGCGTGCGCAAAGTTGGGCTGGCTTTGCCTCCGTGATGAAGACCCTCTTCACCGCCGTGGTGGTCGCGCTCGTGGCAGCATTCGTTCCCTCCGAGGTTCAGGCCGCCAATGGCTTCACCAGTTCCTGCGCTACATGGTCCGGTTCTGGGACAATTCTGCAAGCGACATGCTCGACTATCTCTGGATCGACCATCGTACGTAGTTAGTTGAAATTACTCTCTCTGCACACTCACTTGTCACCTATTCCTCTCTGTAGACTAGCACGCTTGATCTGAACACATGCTTCACGAACACGCAAGGAATCCTGGCCTACCAGCTCAAGTATGTCTTTTATCCCGCTTTCCCGTCGATCGTATCCTGACACTGTGATAATTCCAGTGGTAACTTTGCCGCTTCGTGCAGCAATATTTCGCACAACGCCGGAAACGACAGGCATGGGGACACGGCGTACCTCAGTGCCCTCTGTTCCGCCGCTAATGGCAAGAAATTCGACACGGCGATTGCGACTAGTGAGTCATTTATTTTTTATGAGACGGGACATTCACTGATTTCGAATACCCACAGGCACGTATATTGGCAACTCAAACGGCGTATTGGTCTGCTGAACAACTTGGTTAATGATAAAGAGTATCTTTGGAGAAGGGTTTAAACTTTACGTTTACTAGTATCTGAACAATTGCGAGCAACGATTGAAATTCCCGTGACGAATTTGAGGGTCCCAGACTGCAGTAGTCTATATTTGAGATGTATCATCGTAAAACCAGGTAATTACCAGCGACCACAATTGATGTGCTGGAAGACGATGAAAGGATCCAACGGGCAGATGAGTTCCGCAATGATCCGTCGACGAACAATCCCACGCCCACGTCATCTCGGTGCATTGTGTCTTCATCGATTCATCAACAATACCTGGGTCGGCTACGTAGTCCTACATATTTCTGTAGTGACTTGTGGAGACCTACGTATTTGATGGCTGACGAAAAGACTGGGAGTGGGACTTGGCTAACCCTCAGCTAAAGGTCGAAAGTGCGACTCGGACTCTCGGCTAAAGCCTGTTAGTACGGTATACTTATACTCTCAATATTGGTGCGACTCGGAGTGAGAGTATGAGGTCCGAACTTTCTGTGCAGAAAGATGAGAATAAGTATGTGTATTAGTCGGTTTCTCACAGCATTCATACCGCACAGAAATTAATATTGAGCAGAGAAGAATCTGATGAGCTAAATAATACCAGGAGTCCTTAATTCGACCCAAAGCAAAGGTCTTCTTTCTTCGCCAAGATCAAGACATCGTATCCCTTCTAAGTTCTAGCTTCATTAGGCGTTGATAATTTTAATGGATCGGAAGGCCTACACCGACTCACGACCGAGAAGCAAAAGACGAGACGAGGTGTATCTCTGGCTGCCGAGTGGTTAGAGGCTGAGCACGAGTTACGGAATAACGGCGACGTGCGAAAGTCGAGTAGTCCCAGTTTTGTATCTTCCATTCTTCCTTGGGTTTCCAACGTGGATGCTTCCCAAGGGGTTCGGTTGGTTATTTACGATTCAAAGCTAACTCGACGTTGAACACGCAGTGAAAAGAGCCGGGAAGGTATGTAGAGGACATCATCCTGTGGCCATCCTACGTTCACCGCGGAAGGTCAGGAACCGATCCAACAAATACGACATATATACTCACCGAGTGAGCCCAGCCGCGTCCCCATTGAACAAGTCCTGGTCGCCCGGGTTCGGTCCCGAGTCTGCGTATTGCCAGAACGTCGTGAAACTGGATTAGATTCCTCGATTAGCATGGAAGTTCAAGATGACCAGGACTATAAACCGACCTCCAACCAGCGGGCAGCGTCCCGATGCTGGCCGAGTAGCGTGCGATCCAGAGGGGATTGTTCGCGGCAAAGGCGGCGCTATTTCCGGTGCAGGTCGTCCACCAGTCGGTGGTGGTATAAATCACTGCGAGTGTTGCGCTTAGACAGCACGGTAGGATGAACTTGAAGGAGAATCACGAACCTGGATATCTGTACGTATATGAATTTAAGACGTCAGTAGATGCAATGGTATTTCCGCCCCATTTACCGAGTGGTTGCCGCGTGGTAGGTCGAGGAGAAGTCGGATATCCAGGAAACCATCGCAGATGCGCTGAGCCCGTAGCATTCCGCTCCACTTGGATTATCTGTGGGCTGTGAGCTTCGAGTAGACGGGCAGAAAAACAAGTGTTTTATGTACATTCGATATCCAGTGCTCCGGGAAGAGTTCTCCCGTCGGCGCTCCAACCACCTGCGTGTACAAGCTAAGACAGAACTTGTCGTACAAATGAAAAGGCGCGCGCATACCGCCATGAGCGAGGAAGTAATTGGCCTGCGTAGCGCCCGAGCTGGTATCCGGGTGGGCGAAATGATAACCCCCGCGGATAAGTCCGGCCGTCGTGGCGCCACTGTACTTGGAGCTGAAGGTAGGGTCTTGGAACGCTGAGAAATACCGTGTCAGATCCAAGCCTGTTTGTTAATTATTCTTCCGCCCGCGCAACGCACTGGTTCCTTCTGTAGCCTTGATGTACACGAACGAAACACCTGCGGCCTTGACGCTCGCCCAGTCCACAGTGGCCTGAAAATGGGAAACATCTATTCCTTGCGGTTGCGCACGTTCGGCGAGGTCCCGAAAGACAAGGGCTGCCCCGCTGCACAGAAGAGGGCCGGCGGATGAGAAGAGGAGGATGGGAAGGAGCTTCATTGTGGGACCCGAGCAAGCCATATCGTGAACTGCGAGTATTTATACGTTGGGCGATATATATAGCTTGTTCTTGCTGCCCATGCATACTACCAACTGTCAATCAGTCAGTCGAGCGAAGACGGTGGAGCTCAAGTCTAAATCGAAGGCTTGAAGTTCATCAAGTTGCCAACGGTATCACAAGGGTTTTGAGGCACGTGCGATGGCCAGAAAAACCGAGAGCGTTGAGCGCAGAGATAAGTATAATTTTGAAGGCGACGAGAAATACCTCTTTTCTTCTGAGACGCAGGTGTCCTGAAATAAATATACGAAACCATTCAGATTAATGAAAACAATTAGTAAAAACCACGGGTGCAGGATTCATATGACCCTACCAACCATAGGTTGCCGTTTCCAAGCAGTCTGAGATATGGTCGCACGACTCGCATCCACCACTAGCAGCCTGGCAGAACCACACGGGACTCCAGATGCCTGTCATGGATGCACCAGGGGAGTTCGAAGATCAGAACGAGATAGGGATCGTCACCGTCCGTCCCGGCGGACGGACGGTGCCAAAGACGGCCGTCCAGTGGACGGTCCGGAGACGGTACGGTAGCAGAGGTACACATATCACGTTCGACGGGACGGGACGGTGGACGGGACGGCTGTCTGACGGTGGACGGTGAGACGGAACTCGGTAAAACACAATAGAAAGCAGCTATTAGAGTTTGATTGTAAGTACACGCAATAAGTACGAGGAATAGAAAAGAAATAATTGAAAATGGCAGAATAGTAAGTTCTGTCTGAATCGGAGCCTGCCAAATTGATAAAATCCGTCTTTGCCCTCTTGAGCGCTCGCTGGGCCTGAACCACGGCACGCTGTCTGTCCAGCTTCACATGCGCCTTGACGAGCATCAAGGTCCGGATCGTCTCCGCCTTCAATGGGGCCCGACGAATGCCAATTGTGTCTCGTCCGCCGGAAAAGACCCTCTCGACAGCAACGGCAGAGCCTGTCATGGGGAAAAAATTAGTTTCAAACAGCGGGAGGGACTCTTAGCCAACGTACCTGGAATGCAGTGGACATCTCGAGCTAATTTGTACAAGTTCGGGAAAGTGCTCTCCCGATTCTTCCACCATTTCAGGATATCGCATGTCTCCATATCTTCGGGTTCTGCCGTCATCTCAAAATATTTATCGAGCTCGCGTTTGAGCTGTGATGTAGTAGAGACGTTACTCCTCTTGTATCGCCCAAGGAAATCAAATTTAGAGGGAGAGGTGGGGGTAGTCGTGGTCGATGCCGCCGTGTCGTCATCAGCAATAATTTCATCATCCCGCAGCTCCGCATCCTCAGGGGAATCACCGACCCCATTCACCGTATCTTGATAAGGATGTGATGCTGAGCGAGAGACTGCTTGTTTTTTCTCACCCTTGGTGATTGCACCAACAACCTCGAGAAGCTTTGAAGCCAGTCAGCAAATTAAAACAAGCAAGAAAATGCCTGATGACCTACTTTAATGGCGGCGAGATGGACTGTATGCGGCATGCATCTCATACGAACACAACTACTGCTAAATGGAATATTCTCCTTCTTACACTTGTGCTCCAAGGCCTCTACCATTGTATCGTTGTTTGTTGCGTTATCCATAACGAGCGCGTTAATCTGTGATGTACAAAATTAACAATTACGGCGAACTGGTGTAAGGTGCCTTACTCATCTACAAAGATCAAACTTCTCTAGAGTTGCCCAAACTGTATCTACTGGTGTAAGGTGCCTTACTCATCTACAAAGATCAAACTTCTCTAGAGTTGCCCAAACTGTATCTGCCATGTTCTCGAACCCTGAGCCACAAGCAGATTAATTACGGCCAGAATCATCCGGCCTATCCGTCCGTCTTCCGTCTTCCGGTGGACGGGACGGCCGTCCTCACTGCCGTCCGGCGACGGTACGGCATGCTGGGGAGACAGGAGCTCAGGGACGGTACGGGACGGTTGTCCGTCCGTCCGTCCGTCCAACCGTCCTGGACGGGTACGGTGACGATCCCTAGAACGAGAACGGTTCCCTCCTGAAGCCCAGAATTCAGTCGAGCTTACGAGTCACAACAGAACGGATGCGCTGGTCGCGGTCTGTCGCGGTTAGCAAGTCGTGGTTGAGCTTGAGGAGTCACGGCAAGTGCCGTGCCGTGATCGTCGTCATTGCGCGGTCACATGACGTGGAGTCTTTCCTCTTGTCACCACATCGCTATCCTTTTTCTTGGTATCTTGTCTGCTTGGCGTATAGCTGGCGCGCTAAGCGGCCATATCATCAACTCTTACAAATCCTCGATGTCCAACCAGTCTATCTGTACTGACGGTCTGATGTCTTTCAATCCCAACCGACTCAGACGCGAAAGAAAATTATTGTATATTAGCATTCAAGTCATACCGAGGTCTATAATATTTGAGCAGAAATCTAATCTAGGTCTTTCAAATCCTTCCACTCAGGAAGTCCAAAAAAGGAGGGCAATGCCTCCCACCCCTTCGCCCGTTCCTGGTCGTATATAATCGTAGCCGCGTCTTCACAAACGGCACAGAGTATCCCCGTCCACCGGTCGTCCCATTGGTCTATTGTGTAACCCAGATTGAACTGGCCTTCGTGATCTTGATCGACGATGCGAACCATCGCGTTTTTCTGCTGCGTGCAGCGGGTCGGCGACTGACATGAGGGGTGGGGGATGACGGTCTCATCCCGCAGCCAGAAAAGGCTCTGGTGCTGAAAGAGCGCCATCCGCCCAAATGCGAGTGCCATCCTTATTTTGAGGTCGTCAGAAAGCGTCGCGTACGACTTGTCGTCGCGTCGAACGCCTGTGAGTATTGTTTCCTGCGTCCCATCCATGAGTCGCGTAGGTGAAAATCAGTAAAGATACGAGCTCACCAGGTTGTCCTCGCGTAGACAGCAGAAAGCCAGTAGCGGTATGCTTGAATAAATGCCACATTCGTAGGCCAGGTTCAGAAGATCGCAATAAATGCCGCGCCGATATTCGATCCTCGCCATATCTGCGTCCAAGGCATTGAACGTTTTGAAGTCCGACGGGAACTCGTAGCGAATGCGCGACACGGCGTCGTCGTAAGCCTGAGAAATCTCGTATTTTCTGCCGAGCCGCAACATGGCCGCAAGTACGTTGAACTTGAGCCTGGCTTGCTGACCAAATCTGCATTGAAGTCGAAGGAAACGGTTCGTCAGAGGAATGGTTGGACCACATTGAAATGTCACCCACGGATCGTATAGCACCTCAAGTATCCACGCCCAATCTTCCGCAGCGTCAGACAACTCAACTATGTGACAGCCCTCCACTGTTGCCTCGTTTGGGGGCTGTGGCACGGAGAACAAATCCCGAAAAATCGATGAATGTCGGGCCAGAACGTCTCGGTTGACGCGAAACTGGGTAGATTCAACCTGGAGAATCATGTCGCCGTAGGGCATCCAAATCTCCGAGCGGGCGGAAACTGCGTCGTCGGTGGCATTCGCATTCGACATGGAATTCGGATGTGGTTCAATTCTTTGTCTTGTTAGTGATGAAAGCGCGGTCGACATGTCTGAAGCGTTCGAGAAGAAAACCAAGGCAGAGTGCGAAACGAGGAGCTGGGAGGGGGTTTTGTTAAGAGGATGAAGTACAAAAGCAAGTTTTGAGCAGTTACTGTGACGATCAAGCCAAGTTCGTGACGCCACAAAGCACAAAGGGAAAATTCAAAGCGAGTGGCGCCAAATGACAGAATAAAGATGACTGTGCTGTAATTGCGCGCTGCGCTTTGTTCAAATCGAGGGCACGACCGAAGGTTGACTTTCAGCTCTTTCATCCGATCAACACTTGAGTATTGACGCTGGACTGGTTCGGGAAGTGGCATGCGGGATTAATATAACAGAGTGACTCGTTCTAGTCAGAGTCGTCAGTCTAACACTGAGTAATTAACCGTCGAGAGCACACTCAGTCCACCCGACGGGGCACGCCAGGGACAAGCGCCCAAAGCACGAGCATGAGCGACATCATGCTAATCAGTCTGCCAAATAAAGAAATCAACCAACCCTTCCACTGTTAAAGAATAGAACACGACAACGTACAAAGGCTGCAGGGCCTTGATCCCCGTCTTGGACGCGATAGCGCCTGTGATGAACGGAAAGACTGCGCTTCCCGCCTGGCCGAATCCAGCAATCCATCCAATGGAACCGGTGAGGATCCAGCGCGGGATGACGCGCCCCGCGTAGTTCATCGTGATGGGATATATGGGGCCCAGCAACAGGCCGACGAGCGATACTGCTACGGCGTCTCCGATCAAAGACGGCACAAGCCAGACGATGAGCTCCAGTCTGCCGAAAAGGATAGGTAAAGGCGGGGGGAATGAACAGGAAAAGTCCTACCCAATGGCGAGAATGGAGTACAGATAGAGCACGCGGCGTTCACCAATCTGGGGAAAGAGTAAACTCATATTCCAGTCGAAAGAAAAGGCGTTACGTACCTTTTGGTTCAACCACAATAGTGTAATGCGGCCGGTCATGAGGCCTGATACTCTCGTTAACTTACCGTAAAAAATCAAGGAAGCTTCTCACCACCGAAAAACCCGGCTGAAACATATCCGGATGATGGGCCACCACCGCGTACGTCGATAATGTACGTGACGATCCATCCTCCGATTGTCACTTCCACACCGACGTAGACGAGAATGAAGAATGCGAGCAGATGCACGGTCTTGGTGGTTAGAATCTGCCGGAATGTACTGTGCTCGCTAGTGCTTGTTTCCCCGGCGGCTTCACCGACCGATGCCAGGCATTCTTTGGATACGTCGTGAGTGGCGATCAACCTTCGGTGGAATGCGCCTCACCATCCTGGGTCTTTAAACGGAACACAAATGACAGAATAAGAGTGTTGGTTATGGCGACACCGAGGGAGGCCAGATAGTGGAAGGACCAACGGGGGAGCTGGGAAAATTGGGTGGCAACAATCGGCGCCACGAGGGCACCAGCACCTAGTAAATTATGTTATTACTCGTCCATTCTGCAGTTGATTAACTACTATCCCTACCATACGCGCCATGCAATAATCCCATCTTGGTCTCGGGATTGTTCTTGAGACTTGCAACATATCCGTTCGCCTGAGCGTCCTGAGCTACTATGAGGAACAATTTACCTCAGGATAAGTAGATGCTATACCTGGATCGCTAGCCCCACTCCGTTGATAACAAACGAGAGGACAAAGACCGGGAAGGGCGGCGCAGGCGCCTGTAGCGCATACGCGATCATTTGGAAAACGGAACCTGCGGCGGCATTCAGCAGGAAGAAGGAGAACGGCGAATAAAATAAATCGAACCCAAGGTGATCATTTTGCCAAAGCCGAGTCGGTCGGTGAGAGGCACGTTGATCATAGCGCCTCCAATGAATCCCTAGCGAGAAAATAAGTGGGCACGCTGCGAACGAACGGCCGTCGACTACACTCACCACGCATGCGAAGACAAAGATGAGTGATACAACTGCGAATCCAACATGGTAGACTTTTTGAATTCGAGGAATCAGAGGGCCGGCGGAGCCTATCGAATGCAGCTGAGTCTATAAGACTCAGAAGGAAAGACCAAATAGTACCGTCATTCCACCTATCTTCTCGTTATTATATCAACACGAGTATATACGCGGGCGGCACGCACCCTGCAAGGAACAGACTATTCCCAGCTGTTATTCCCATCAGAGGATTTATCAATACATTCGCACGCACCACCAGAAGAGCGCAAAAAGCTGCACGCGCTCCCGGAATATATGCTGTTTCGATCGCGGTTCTGGCGCAGGTATGGGGGGCTGCGCTGCAGAGGTCGTGGCATCCTTCGACGATGCAGAATCATCTCGAGGCGATGTAGAATTGTCGAAGCTTGGCTCCACAGACTTTGGTAAAGGATGCAGTTCTAGCGCGGAAGACATTGGGGAGACACAAGGTGATAGGAAGCGACCAAGATCTAGAGGAACGAGAATCGAGAAACTATGCAGGCAGTCGCGTTTAAAAGCTTCGCCCCGCAATCTGGGGTGAAGGCAAAGGAGAGCCGGTTGCTCGGAACATCGGTCCGAAGCGGCGAAATATCGGAGAAACCTATAGCTTATATTAGTAGCTTTCGCCTTCTCGTTTGTCTGCGCCGCTCAACGCAGCAAGGGACACACCGACGTGTGCAAAAACGTGGGGCAGCGTGGCTGCAACGTAAAGGCATGAACACGGCCGCGGCCAACTCCCAGGTGTGAACCTCTCGTGGTCAGTATTGCACGTTCGTGCCACCTCAAAGCCCGTCCAAGTTGTGCCCGTTTGGCGGCGAGGGCTGATATTATCAGTTGCTCGTCTGTATATCGCTCCACAAAAAAAAAGTTGTGCCAAATGGCAGCATAAAATATTAATGTGTTGCGCTGAAGTTATACATTGCATGTAGGGACTTAAAAGAAAATAAAAATACCACTCGGAGAACTGCCCTCATCGCCTCACCCGCTTCGGGTCCGACCCGCCCTGCTGGTATTGCTGCTGCTGCTGCGAGTCCAACGCGAGCGTTCCCAGCGGCTGTCGCGCCGCGCTCCCTCCGCTCCCACTTGTGCTCAAACCCATCGCACCGCTCCGCGTCGAAGAGCTCCTGGCAGTCCATCAGCTTAATTACACGGCGCAAGTCATGGGGAAAACGCACATCATCGCGTCTGCGCCGCGCTTGATGCCCTGCGGCGGCGGCCTGCCATTGTTCTGCAAGAGGGGATTCTGTGCGCGCAACATCAGTGAGTAGGAGTGAGACGCGCAGAGCAACGAGAGACGCACCGGCATTCCAGGTGGGAAATGGAACCCGCCGACAGAGGGCGTCGATGGGCGCTTCTGCTGTGGCGGCAGTGCGCTTGTGGACGCGCCACCCGTGGACGCGCCGCCTTCGGGCGCAGAGGGCGCCTGTTGGTTTGGATTCGACGTCGACGGCCGACAGTGATTAGCAATCGCAAGCGCGCGCGCGACGGATGCGGCGCTCTTGTCGTTCGACCGAGAGGGCGCTGTCTCTCCCGTAGAAACTGGCTTCGGTGCTCCTGTTCTTGGCGCGACGGCCGAAGTGGCGCCCGAGGTGTTGGGGACGTATGCTTTCTGCTGCGGAGGGGCGTTCGTTCGCGCACCCCATTGCTGCTGCTGCTGGGGCGGCCGTGTCCCTTGACCTTGTCCAGTCCGCCCGAGGCCCATCGGCCCATATCGATCCTCCGCCGGTTTGGCTTCCGGCTGCGGTGGTGGCGGCGCTGCTTCCGCCGCCTTCTCCTCATCTCCAACAGAAACGGTGCTCGCGCCCTCCTCAAAGTCGATCGGCTGCCCAAGATCGCCCTCCCCCATGTCGACGCACGCAAGGAACGCGTCGTCGTCCGAGAAGAACCCGAACGAGTCGTCCCCCGCGTCGTCTGCGTCTGCAGTCGGACCGGGAACGGGGGGCGGCTGCATCTGTCCCTGCCCCTGCGGCGGCTTCGTCTGGGGCTCGGCTTTGGCTTGCGGGGCGAAGGACACCTTGCGCTCGCCCGCGGGCGTCGTGATGGGTGTCTGCAGGCCGGAGGGCTGGATGTGGCGTGGGACGGACGAGATAGGTTTGGCGGGCTGCTGCTGGGGCTGCCACTTCTGCGGCTGCGGAGCAGCGGCGGGGTTGGGTGCACGGACGGGGGTCGAGGTCGCGGTGATCGACCGGGAGGCCGAAGTCGACCCTGATGCAGATGTCGATGCAGCAGCAGCAGGTGGTTTGTCGGAGAGCTCTGGGAGCCGGTGAAGATCGCCCTTGTCCAATTTTACCTGCCACAGCGTCAATGTATTTTCGACAGACCAAACTTAAGTACGTACTGGAGGAACTTTGATCTTGACGATTTCTGCGGTGTATTGCTTGTCGTAGAGACAGTTCCCCAGGACGTTGCCGAATGTGCGGAGGGTACGCTTCAGTCCGTCGGTCACCGCCTCTTTTTTGCACTGCGAAAAAGTTAAGGATTGCAAATAACCTGGTTGCGCATCACACACTTTATCCAAGGCCATTCCCTTTGCCTTTGCGTTCTCGATCATCCCGTAGCCCACATCTTCGTGAAATACGCCTTCCTTGAGCGACACCCGCATGACCGCCGAGACACCGACGTTGTACCGCCGAGTCTCTTCGTTGTAGTCCATGTAGTCGGTCGTGAGACTGACGATATTGGAGCTCCATCCGTCGAAGCCAAACACCTCGTTGGCGACGTTTATGACCTTCCAGCCCTCTGCATACGTCAGCTTAGGGCCTCCACCGGGCCCTGGACGCTGCGATATGAATTCTGGACCAAGTTTTTGGTTAAGCTTGGCTTGGAGGCGGCTGACGCGATCGTAGGTTGATTCGGACATGCTGGTAGAGGCATGGGAGAGATTTTTGAAGCTAAAGGACTGCTGGGTGCTGTGCATGTTCGGACTGAAGGAGCCATGCATATTGGGATTGAAAGATATCAGGCCGTCAGTGCAGATAGACTGGTTGGACATTGAGGATTCGTAAGAGTTGATAATATGACCGCTTAGCGCCCCAGCCATACAGCCAGGTAGACAAGATACAAGAAAAAGGATAGC
This sequence comes from Mycena olivaceomarginata, assembly GCA_029378375.1. Taxonomy (NCBI): domain Eukaryota; kingdom Fungi; phylum Basidiomycota; class Agaricomycetes; order Agaricales; family Mycenaceae; genus Mycena; species Mycena olivaceomarginata. The sequence goes on from JARKIC010000545.1 coordinate 216,199, forward strand.
GATGTGGTGGCAAGAGGAGAGACTCAACGTCATGTGACCGCGCAGTCACGATCACGATCGCGGCACGGCACCGTGACTCAACCGTGACTAGGTTCATCTTTTGCCGCGACTTGGCCGCGATGCTTATCCGTGGTGACTCGAGCTGCTTAATTGGATTCTGGGCTTCCAGGACAACGAAAGAACTCAATTCGCGACGACCTCCAAGTTCTATCACTATTGGCCTCGTGTTGTCAATGACAAGCATCTGCAAAGCATCTGTGTCCTTTGTGCTTCTGCCAGGCTCTGCCAGTGGCGGATGCGAGATCTGCTTGGAAACGGCAACCTATAGCTGGTAGGGGGATATGAAATCCAGTACCAGTGTTTTTCCCCTAATTGTTTCATTAATCTGAATGGTCTATCTCAGGAGACCTGCGTTTCAGAAGAAAACAGGTTTTCTCTCGTCGCCTTTATACCTATCTCTCCGTTCAACAGCCTCAGACTCGTTGGCCGCCGCACGTTCCTCAGAGCCCTTGTGATTTACTGTGGCAACTTGATGAACTTCAATTCAAACCTTCGACCGAGATTTGCCACCGTTTAATTTTCGCTCGACTGACCTACCGACTGAATGATTGACAGTTGGTACGCATGGGCAGCAAGAGCAAGCTATATATATCGCCCAACGTATAAATACTCGCGGTTCACGATGTGGCTTACTCGTCGTTCTACAATGAAGCTCCTTCCCATCCTCCTCTTCTCATCCGCCGGCCCTCTCCTGTGCAGCGGGGCAGCCCTCGTCTTTCGGGACCTCGCCGAACGTGCACAACCGAAAGGAATAGACGTTTCCCATTTCCAGGCCACCGTGGATTGGGCGAAGGTCAAGGCCGCAGGCGTCTCGTTTGTGTATATCAAGGCTACCGAAGGAACCAGTGCGTTGGACGGAAGAAGAACAGTATTATCTCTGACATGATACTTCTCAGCATTCCAAGATCCTACCTTCAGCTCCAAGTACAGCGGCGCCACGAAGGCTGGACTTATCCGCGGGGGTTATCATTTCGCCCATCCGGGTAGCAGCTCGGGCGCCGCGCAGGCCAAATACTTCCTCGCTCATGGAGGTATGCGCGCGCCTTGTCATTTGTATGACTTTTGTCTCAGCTTTAACATACAGGTGGTTGGAGTGCCGACGGGAGAACTCTCCCTGGGGCACTGGACATCGAATGTGAGACGACCATTGTTTCTTCCCATCTACTCGAAAGTTTCAAACTCACGACCCACAGATAATCCAAGTGGAGCGGAATGTTACGGGCTCAGCGCATCTGCGATGGTTTCCTGGATATCCGACTTCTCTTCGACCTACCATGCGGCAACCACTCGGTAAATACGGCAGAAATATCATTACATCTGCTGACGTCTTAAATTCATATACGTAGATATCCAGGTTCGTGATGCTACTTCGTGTGACAGCGTTCTCTAAGCACATCACTCACAGTAATCTACACCACAACCGACTGGTGGAAGACTTGCACCGGAAACAGCGCCAAATTCGCCGCGAACAACCCTCTCTGGATCGCACACTACTCATCTAGCATCGGAACGCTGCCCGCTGGTTGGAGGTCCTTGTCATCTCATCTTGAACTTTGCTTGAGCTCCACGCTAATCGAGATTCCAGTTTCACGACGTTCTGGCAATACGCAGACTCGGGACCGAACCCGGGCGACCAGGACTTGTTCAATGGGGACGCGGCTGGGCTTAAACGGTAAGTGTAATCATCTTCGTGTTTTGTTGGGTGGGATCCTGACCAAATTCCGCTTCGAATTTAGGATGGCCACAGGCTGATGTACATAGCTTCCCGGCTCTTTCTAATGCATGTTCAACGTCGAGTTAGCTTACAAACAATAGTAATGTTCAACCGAACCCGTCGCAGTCTCTCGTACGTTGGAAACCCAAGAAGACAAAGAAGTGAAGCACATCCGAATTCCACGTTAAATGCGCCGCTGGCAACGCTGCTTCCGCCCGGTGGGGAATTTGGATGCCCTATGACGACAGGATTCTCCAGGTTGAATCTACGGTTTCGCGTCAACCAACATGTTCTAAGGAGGGCGTTCACATTTAGGCGGATGGCGCTCTTTCAGCACCAGAGTCTGTTCTAGCTTCGGGATGAGAGTGTTATAACTTATTCCCCACCACTCATGTCAGTCGCCGAGTCGCTGCACGCAGCAGAAAAGCGCGATGGTTCGCATCGTACGAAGGCCAGTTCAATCTGGGTCTCACAATAGATCAATGGGACGACCGGATGACAGGGATGCTCTGTCCCGTTTGCGTCGTGCGAAGACGCGGCTACCATGATTTACAACCGGGAACGTGCGAAGGGTTGGGAATTGTTGCCCTCCTTTTTTGGACTTCTCGAGTGGAAAGATTTGAGAGACCTAGATTAGATCTCTGTTATTATGGACTTCGGATTGACTTGAATAATATCTGCTATTTTTTTTTCGCGTCCGGTCACATGTGACAACTTCTTTGTCTGCTCCGCCACTCACTTCCTACACAATTCTTTCTCCTGCCCAATCCGCTTCCAAACAATGCCAGACACTCCTCCTGTCAAACGAAAAAGAACCGCAGACTCTTCTCCAGCCGACCCCGATACCACACCAGTTCGCTCCAAAATCTGGATGCCATATGGCGACATAATCCTCCAAGCGGAATCCATTCAGTTCCGTATAAATCGCGACGTTCTGGCGCGGCATTCGTCTGTATTTGCAGACATGTTCTCAATTCCGCTTCCCTCGGATGAGCCAACAGTGGAAGGGTGTCCGATTGTGCGCGTTTTCAGACACGGCAAAAGATTGGGAGCTGCTTCTCGACGTGCTTTATGACCCGTAAATCCCGTTTCATTGTCTTCATTCCCTGATTTCTCAATCCTGTTCTCGTTCCAGATTCCAAGAGTCAGCCTCTCGGCCGTTCGCCGTAGTCGCAGCTATGCTACGATTAGGCAAGAAATACGACATCCCTCAGGCTAGAGATGACGCGTTGTCGCGTTTACACTTCGAATACCCTGCTGATCTCGAAGCTTGGGACACATTGCCTAACGATTTGACGAAGATCAAAGACGAACGGGGCATCCACCCGGATCTCCTCAATCTATTCTATGAGTGTGGCGTCTATTCATGCATACCGACGATTGGTTTAAGCTGCTTGTCCTTCTATAGCCTCGCGAGTATTCATTCACTACTCACAACTCAATATTCAAACTATTTCACACTATTCAGGAGGCGCTTTTCGAGGGTGTCGAACATCCCGAGGGATCCTGTGTGACTTTATCGAGTGACACCAAGCTTACCCTGGCCATCGCCCTGGAGAGGCTTCTATTTTTCCAACGGAGTGCCTTGGGATGGCTCGAAAACAACGCTGTCATTCCTCACCAATCGTGCCAGACGCGGAACGCATGCATCCGATCGAAGAAGGACATAAATCATAAGGTGACCTGGTGGGAAAAGGAAACCCATGATGTGACCTATGCCATTGGGCAGTGGCGCGATAGTTGGTCAGGTAAACTGTGCGAGGCTTGTGAAACCGCGGCGAGGGAGTACACCGACACCAGTCGCCAGAAAGGTTGGGAATTACTGCCCACTTTCTTTGGACTTCCCAAATGGAAGGATTTGAAGGATTTGGAGTGAATTACGTCGGTACTTGTGGCTGCGGTAATATATGTGACTTACCCTTCATCGCAACGCCCGACTGGTTCCTCTTCCCGATGATTTGGATCTCTAAGCTTTGTTATCTCCGTCAAGATGTAATACCAGTTAGTAAGTTACAGCTGAATGTGAGGCCTACATATATGCATAAATTTCTGTGATCATTTCGCCTTGATTTCGTGGCGTCGCCCTGCTTACTAAGATCGATCAACCTTTGAACCGTGAGAAACTCGTAGGTTCAAGTCGTAAGTTGACCCTCCTCGAGAACGAAGAGTCACAAAGTCTTTGTTGCAGATAGCATCCCTCTGAATCGAAGGCTACTCTGCCTGTTGCATTGAGTGTTCAGACAGCCGAAATGCACCGCGGCCGCTTTTGTGGCTGTCTTTGAAATTCATCGGCATCCTAATGACCGTCGAGCACAAAATTTCTGACGCATAGGTATGTGTATAGCTGCATCCCGAATATGGCGTTCTTGGAATCGGATTAAAAGCCTCCAAGTCAGAGCCCGACTCATCTCGTCGAACAAATCATTCGACAATTCAAATACCATTCAAGAAATATACCTAGACGTACATGATTCGAGGGATGGTTATGAAGGCTGTGAGATTTAAAGAATGTGGAGGAAAACAGGAAGGACGATCGCCATCCAGGTCCATCTCGACGAAGATGCAGCGCTATTTGGCGCAGAAGCGGTCGGGCTCGGACCTGACGCTGAGGGGGGTACCAGTTTGCGATGCCGCCAGGCTACTCGGGGAGGTGGAGGTGGAGAAGCCACTAGGTGCGGGGGTGGACGCAGCTGCCGCCGCGTTTGGCAGAGTGTACCATGGCACCACGGGTCCGGAGTACGTCGATGTCAAAGTCGAGGCGCCTCCCGGTCCTTGAGAGACGAATTGATTTACACACGATCCCTCCCCGTCCGCGCCGAATGTACAAGACTGAGAGAGACCACTGTCTGTCGCACCCGCAATATATCGGGATGCATCCTCAAGAAAGGTTTCTATTCGTTTATTCCAGTGTTATCAGAATCTCTGTTGAGTGAAGGAATCAGAAGTCGCGCACCGGTATATGGAATTGCATCGGACGCCTGAAAGTAGTGTCTTCGTCACGGTGCCGGAAATTTCAAGGGCAAGCGTCTCTGCTCCCACCCTGAGATAGGTTGTCAGCCCGTCTGCGCCGACACCAAGAGCAGAAACTGATTCCGTGGCACTCTCGACGAATGTCACGGAGCCGGCGGTTTGGAGTGGCGAGACTGCTAGCAGAGTCTGAGCCCTGACTGCAGTTGAGTTGATATGGGCCACGCGATCTCGTCTGGTTGTTGACTCACCGATGGCTGCAAGACTGACTAGGAGAAACTAAACGGGACATTTCAACGCGTACGAGACGTACGAGAGGACGTGACTCGATGGGAGCGTGAAAGAGACAAACCGACTTGAAAATGTCCCACCTTTTATATGTACGGTGTCATCAGTCCAGCATGAGGTTGATCAGCCCTCATGGCGATCCCAAAGTCTGCAGTAACCATAGCAGTACCTTGACGGTTCCGTTCGATTTTGTTCAATTGAATAATGACTCGCGTTCGAGCGCACAGTCCATGTGAAGATGTCAATGGTGGGAACCAAAATCCAGCAGGCTTCCGTCCTTTGTCCATCCTTGCTTCCGTTTACTTCCGCACGGCATCAAACGAACAGCGAACCTACCAGAAAACGAATACCGTGCAGGCCAGCACATTCGAGCAAGCATGCATAATGACGTGCTGTTGAACCCGTTGATCGTCCTTCCGGTTGCAGAACAAGCAGGCCGATTCGAGACCAAGTTTAAAAATCCAAAACTCGTATGGAGGTGACAGTGGGCAGGCAGATATTTATATACCGGCGCGAACTAGCCGTCGAAAGCTCAAACTGGATATGGTCGGGACGGAGACTTCGAAGTTCGAAAAACTTTGATGGCTTTATTTTACTCATCTGCCGCAGCCCAAATCTCACCCAATTATTCTCGGTGTTGGTTGGTTCCGTTGGCATTTCAATCCCAAACCTTCTTGTGCCTGTTTACTAAAGATAAGACTCAGGATAACCGTCTTCTATCTGGGGGATTTGAAGATAAACTACTTCCGATCAAAATACGGCAGGCTGATTGCCAATCTTGGAAAAGAACATAAGAGACCGCAGGTCTACCACTCCGGAAAAGGTATCATCCTTGTGCAGTGGCCGCAGCTTTTCGTATAACGCTCTGAAGGGGTCAAATAAGTAAAGAAATCTCGGGGTGCTGATCGTCAGAATAGTGTACTAATTGTACTTACCTTGCGTGGCGCACCGGCTCGCACCGGGTTCGGATGTCTCGGATGTTTCCCCCCGATGTGGGAGTGGTTCTGACAAGCTTCTGTTGGCATGCTGCGGACCGTGGGGACATTCCTATTCGAATTTTGGGACCGTGAAGCGGTGAATACACGTACGACGGATATCTATTGAAAAACACTCACGGAAATATCTCTATCTCTTTAAATGACTCGAGAGGGTATAGAACTGTAAAACATTGAGGTTAGGATCCTCTGCTTTTGGATGGAATAAGTAACCGCAGAAAACCTGGAGCAAACCAAGGTTGAACCTCCTCCGATCACTTTCGATCGACAAGTAACCTATGCAACTTGATACCCTGAGAGAACTTGCGAAGAATCCGAGGTTTCTCTTGCTTTCCCCCGGATACAACTTAGCGGGTGACCCGAAGGCGACCTATGTCGACTGTTGGCGAGCCATCCAAACGGTCCACCAAAGAAAAAGAGAAAAAAAGAGAACTTGCGAAGAAATGACCCAGAGATGAATGATTGTGGATTGTGGGGTGTAGAGTGTGGCTGCTGTCAAGCACAAGTACGCAGTCCTGAAAAGTAAACGACTTCAGTACGACTTCGTTCCAACCTTCCGAATCCAATGACGTCGCACCTGCCCAAATTCGGAATGTTGAAACTGCCGTGGCGGTGCCGTGGACAGACTCCTGGAGCTACCAGCCTACCACCAATAACCACGGCCGCTGCTTCTGCCAGTCGGTCAGACCACACCGAAATTAAGGAAGAGCACAAGTCGTGGGTCCGAGGAGGGGCACCGTGACGGGTAAGGGGTACAGGTACGCTGTGCCATTTGCAGAGTCCAGACCCGAAGGGTATGAAGCTTACTCACCAGAAGGCTTCATTTTCACCACAGAATGACCGAGGTTTTCACGCACGCAGATCTCTCGAGTGTACTCCTAATCATAATAGAACACACGAAATGCACCGCACGCACCTTGATTCCGTTTTTTTTTGGACAAGTTCCGAGGATATCCTCAAGACTCATTTGCGACGCAACTGCGGCTTGGTGAAGCTCAGGGTGTGGTTAGTATATTAGGGAAATTCAGAGTTGATGATTCAGTGTCGATTCTGAGGTGATAATCGATTCTGAACCGATTCTGATGCCAGAATCGACTCCACAATCGATGATTTTGATTCTCAGTCCCAACAATAACTCCGAAGTGGAATCAGATCGACACCAGAATCGACTCGGTATTCAGTACTCTGACTTCTCCTATTCTATCTCGCCTATCTCGCCCTGTGGACAAGTCATTTGACCGAAATGTTGTTTTTTTAGAGACGAACTGCGGGTCTACACTCCTCACCGCACAAATTGAATGGCGTGAGGGTACGATATAGACCCGTACCCCTGCAGGGATGGGATGGGGTGCGAAGGGGTACGGATACGATAGGCCTGTGCTCTTCCTCAAGGTCCGAACTGATAAGAGCAACCCGTGGTTTTGGCCATAACAAGTCTATAAAACCTAGGATGTCCTGGATCCGTCTCTGGCAGGCTGTTGAACACCCACAATGACTGAATCTTCTTTCAAAATTGCAGTTCCAGACGCGCTCCTCGACCAACTTCGTCAGAAACTCGCTCTAGTCACCTTTCCGGACGAGCTCGAGGGCGCAGGCTGGGAATATGGCGTCCCGTTAGCGGACGTCAAACGGCTCGTCGCACGGTGGAGCAACGGATACGACTGGCGGCACCACGAGGCCCAACTCAATAAGCTACCGCAATTTACTCGTCCCGTCTCTGTCGACGGGCATGGAACGCTCACAATCCACTATGTGCACCAGCAAAGTGCGGTTCCCGGGGCTATACCCTTGCTTTTTGTTCACGGCTGTGAGGTTATTCTTTAATGTGAATCACTCCAATGCCAACTCCAGTCTCATTCTAGGGCCGGGAAGTTTTCTCGAGGCGCGAAAGATCGTTCCGTTACTATCCGAGAAATCGGCAGACCATCCAAGTTTTCATGTGGTCGTCCTGGGACTCCCTGGATACGGTTTCTCTGAAGGTGCTTCAAAACCGGGGTTCGATATTGCGCAGTATGCGGAGGTGCGTATGCGGTAAATTCACTGTTGGTCGCCTCAAGTCCGGCCCAGGTTGGACTTAAATTGATGCTTGCTCTGGGCTACGACGAATTCGGTTCGCTATAATTCCACACGAATCAGACCCGAAAAATTCTGACAGTGGAAGTTCCTAGTCACGCAAGGAGGAGACTGGGGCCACCCGGTACGTTATTTCAGTCCGACAGACAAGAGAAACTGCGTCGAACTTTTCTTTAGATCACCCGAACGATTGCTCGATTGTACGGGGGGAAACATAGTAAAGCCTGGCACACGAACATGCCAGCCGTGTATGGATATCACACTTTAAAAAATTATTATTTACATCACGTTGCACAGTGGCGCGCCTCCCTCGGAGGAGTCCCAACCCGAGCTCACACCAAAAGAGCAGGAGGCCCTTGCCCGAAACGAATTATTCCTCAAAAGAGGCAGAGGATACGCGACGGAGCAATCGACCCAGCCCCAAACACTAGGATATGCCCTTTCCGACTCGCCCGTAGGTCTCCTCGCATGGATATACGAGAAGCTCGTGAACTGGACAGACGCGTACCCATGGGATGACGATGAAGGTATACCCAATCTGAACGAAGTTCGATGTTCCTTCCATGCCATCGACTGAATTAATCCCCTGCAGTTCTAACCTGGATCTCCGTCTTTTGGTTCTCACGCGCTGGGCCAGCGGCTTCGCTGCGCATCTACTTCGAGGCCGGAAACCGCAACCTAGACCAAGTGATCGGCTCCACCTCTGCGCCGGTGATCCCCCTCGGAATATCGTATTTTCCCAAAGAGCTCCTGGTCTTCCCCAAGAGGTGCGTCTGCCGCCCGATTCCGAAAGTTCTTGCCTTGAAATTTGAATACATTTTTCTTTCGTTACTGTAGCTGGACGCGCAAAATGGGGAATATCGTTTTCGAACGCGAACACGACAGCGGGGGCCACTTTGCTGCATATGAAAAGCCAAATGAGCTCGTGGATGATTTGAGACAGATGTTTGGAAAGAATGGCCCTGCGTTTGGAGTTGTATCCGGGAAATCTGGATATGCTGCCTAAAAGAGTGGACTTTGAGCCCTCCCACTGGTAGGAACACTAATAAATTGATATCTTCCCTGTATTTGATAGATAACCAAAACGCTATGAGTCATTTTCTGCTTTTCAGGGGGCTACTCTTGCCAGTCGAACAGTCGTGAACTTTGGCTGAATTCTCGGGTCTTTCGGTGGATGGCATGCATATGTACATACACTCAAAGAGCTGCGAAAAAGCAAAAGCTCTAATTATTCCCAGTGAGTTCGCACCCTTTTGTTTCCATAGTCCATATTTTCGTCTTCATCACGCGGTCTTCAACTTGAAAGAGTTGAGTGAATTCCGTCGTCTGATGTTGAACGGTGTCCAGATAAAGTTAACCAGAACTACGTCGGGAGAAGAGGAAACTTGTTTTAGAGCAGTATGGATTCTGTATGTATCCAGACAAATGTTTACCGAGATCGAATCAGAACAGTGAAATGGTTTGTTCTGCTGTCAAGCTGTCTTGGTTGCATCCCGAGGTCGAGCCACATAAGTCTGCTTGGGAACCACTATCCAAAGGAACAGCATTATAACCATCATCGCCAGAATCCTGTAATGCGCCGTGTCAGCTATGAAGTTCGAATAGATGAGGCGGCTTACACCGGCTGCATGTATTTGATCCCAGCTTTGGAAGAGATGGCGCCTGCTACGAAAGGCACAACGGCGCCACCCACAGTGGCCATCGCAGCCATCCAGGACATCGTGGCAGTGAGTAACCATGGCGGGAACAGTTTCGCTGCCCGGTTCAGTGCGAGGGGGTAAATGGGTCCCGACATCAGTCCGATGAAAGCGACAGCGATGGCGCCACCAATCAAAGATGGGACCAGCCAGACCACCAGTTGTAACCTGAGCAAGCGTCTTTGTTAGAAAGACCCCGTATCGAATATTCTATGCGAAAATACCCAATGGCGACGAAAGAATAAACGTAGACCCCGCGATTTTCGCCAATCTTTGGTATTGCCTTCAGTTACTGTGATGACAAGCTGTTGGACGGAATACCTTTTTGTTTACCCAGATTAAAACGATTCGTCCCAAGGTCACGCCTGCGACTTGTGAACCAGAGAAAATAAAATGATGCTGGACAATTTCGCTTACCGCCTGCAAAACCAGCGGCAATGTACCCTGAGGAAGGACCTCCACCGCGAACGGTCATCATAAAACTAACAGTCCATCCTACAGAGACCAAGATCAAGAAAAGCTTCGAATTGAGGGCAGAGCCAACCTGCAATAGAAACGCCAATTCCAACATGGACGAATAGAAAGAGGGCCATGAGATGCAACGACTTCATGGTCAAGGCCTGTCGCATGTGACTGTGTGCGCTGGGTCCCTTGTCAGTTTCTGCCTGGCCGAGCTGTGCAAGGCATTCTGCGAATATATGGGTAAAATAGACAAATTGGACTGGCACGACACACCGTCCTGTGTTTTCCCGCGGAAGACAAGGTACAAAATAAGGATGTTGGAGAGAGTAAGTGCCAAGGAAACCAGATAGTGGAACGACCAGTGGTTTAATTGTGCAAATTGAGTGGACACAAGAGGAGCGGCAAAGACACCCGCCCCTGATGGATTGAGTATCGGCCAGGATTCCGTTACGTCTATTCGATCGACGTACCGTAGGCAGCCTGTACATACCCCATTTTGGCTTCAGGATTTCGCTTGAACGAGGCGACATATCCGTTCGCTTGCGCATCCTTGATCCCGGTTGAGGAAGTTGCTCTGCAATCAGCGAACATGCACATACCAATATTGACACGCCGATTCCATTGAGGAAAGAGGAGAGGGCAAAAACAGGGAAAGGAAGCGCTGCGGCCTGTAGACTGTAGCCGATGACCTGAGGAACCGGACCTACAGCAATCGGGTTGAGCATAGTCCTCGTTGACCGAAGAAAGGCCCCAAGTACCCAAGATCAAAAGCTGCATTATAAGTTCAATAAACGACGGTATTTTGGGCGAAAGACTGTCATACTTTGCCAAATCCGAGTTTTGGGGTCAATGTCATAGTCAATACGGCACCCGTTATTGAGCCCTAAATCGCTTTCTTGATGGGTGATGGATTGAGACAAGAGAAGAGCACACACCAGGCATTGGAATATGAAAAGGAGTGACACGATCAGATATCCGAGCTAGGACGCCATGAGCTCAATCGTTCAGACTCCTCGGGGGCGAGATAAAAATTCTTACATGATAGACTTGTTGAATTCGCGGAAGAAGGGGGCCCAAAGTTCCGTCATTCCTGAAACAGACCGTCACATAGAGCTCCCACTGTGCCACAGTATCTACCATCCAGCGAGGAATACAGCCCAGCATAGTGCGACAGTTTGCACCTTCCCGAGAAGGATTTGTCGTCGCGAAGGTTGGTATTGTGAAACGGGTGGTTCAGATTTGTTCTGGATATTCTCGGGCTGCGCAGGCGGATAAACCGTTGAGATTTCGGCGGGTTCCTCCATTATTGCAGTGAATTAAGTTCCCAGTCGCTTTTATAGTCTTCAAGGCCGAGGTCATGAGATTCGTTCTCGGAAAAACTTCGGGGTTTTTGGATTCCAAAACTCCAAAAATACGACTTCTAATAAACAATAAATGGCCCGTGGCGGTTGCGTGGCGGAAGGAAGAAAACAGATTAGCATGTTTTCTTCTAGTCGTGGCTCTCATTAGTAAATGGCGTCTTCGGTTAACTCCATAAAGTAGTACTGCCAGTACCAACATTGGAAAGTCCGCCGTTACCCTCAAATTCTGTGAACAAGCGGATCGCATTTTATTTACGAAAGTCGATATAGGACCATCCGAATTCTGAAAATACCGATCAACATGGGGAGTGCAATATTCGGCAGTGAATACCTCACTACAGCTCATGTGAATCACTGTTGTGGATCGTCCAAGGTGCACTTCAGGATCCCTGTACCCTGAAGCCCTGGCATCATCGATTCCATAGCGGGCACAAAGCGGTCAAATAGCGCGTTCGCCTCGCTGAAAACATTTCGGCGGAGGAGTTTACAATGAACCCGCCGAAGATGGAGCAGTTGGGTGCGGTTCATGAATGATAGACCGAATATGGGCAGAGGAGTCCCGTCTGGCCATTCAACTTCCGGATGGAGTGGCTCGACGACAAACACCAGGACCACAGTTTCCACAAATGGGAGTGAGGAAGCAATCTGCGACAAGTTTGGGGCGAAAAAAGCCGGAAGCCGTCTGCTGTCGCCGACGAAGACCTTGATCTCGGTCTCGAGTAGAGACGGCAGAAGGGGTAATCGTATCACATCTACGGGTACTCAGAGAGGGACACCGAAATCCAGATATAATGACATACCTGCAGGACTGACGGCAAGGTACTTCAGAGTTGCGGCACAAGCGGTCATAATTCGCTTGTCGTAGCTCGCGCTGTGCTGGTCGATGCGGATTTCAAGACGCTCGATCTGTTGGGTGTATGCGGGCTTCCGTGGATGCAGCAGAAAATCGCAAAGGAGGCGAACTGCAGGGCCAGCATCGCCGAGAATCAAGTGACGAAGCCGTGGAGCGGGGGCGGAGGCGCGCAGTTGCTCCGATATCTCCTCTCGCACGTCCATACGAATATGGAAAAAGGAAACGACGGGGATAGCTGTCGCCGCAGAAATCAATGCTGCAGAAACACCCTGCATACTCGAAAGATATAGAAGTCGCAGGGAGGGCCTCGATAAGCAGTCGAGAAAAGCAGACGAAGCTTCGTGTCCGAGACGATTCCAATTCACAGCCCTTCCAAAAACGGCCAGAGACTCGATATTGTGTACCGAACGGAGCACGGCTGCCACAGCCGCAAAATTCGACACCGTGTCCCACATATAAATGGTCAGGTCCCGGATATATGATACCAGATGCGGGAATTCAGCAAGGGAAGCAGAGGCATCTCGAGAACGATGTCCTCCGAGCCGGATTTTTCGAAAGAGGTTCCGCTGAGAAGGTGGAAGAAACGAAGTGGCGACAAGTGCACAAGCCTTGAGCGTTTCCTTGTCGTGAATTTCGTCGATAATCGTGTCGAACAATTCCTGGGGAAGAGGAGCCATGGGAGTTGGGAAGACAAGCCAGTCTACTCGACCGACTATCACCGATCGATCCATTTCCTTGGCCCGACTGAGAAAAAGTGGGACGTCTAAGTCGGTATGTACTCTACTAGTACACCCTGATGGTGCATTGTTGTTTACTAAGAGTTTTAACTGCCGGGCAACCAGGTCCCAATCACTTTGTCGGACGTCGAATCGCCAAGGGTTGGGTGATATTCAGTGTTTTCTTTTCGATATTATTGCACCCTTCACATATTACACCAACCAATCAATCATCGGCTCCCGCATCCCCCTCGTCCATCCTTACGAGCCTCAGCTCGCCGTTCACAAGGAGCTTCGCATGAGGGACCACGCCGTTCCAAAACTCGCGAGCCTCCAACATACTCCGCCGCTCCTTCTTCACGCGCGGCACCGCAAGCACTGTGCCCCGTGCGCACCGCACTACCAGCGTCCGCTCTGGCTTGTAGTATACACAGGCGCCAGGGACGTCGGATAGTGCGGGCGGCGGGGCGCGCGTCTCGGTGGGGTCGTGCAGGTGCAGCCGGATGCCGGAGGGCATCCATGTCGTTAGTGCGCGCTGTAAGTGTGAGACCAAGTCAGTTTTATCGTAGGGAGAGCATTAGCGAGATGAGCGTACCTGGTGACCGATAGCGTGGTGGCGCGTCACGATATCTGCAGCAGTCATACTGGAAAAGTCCAGTATTGCGTCGGCAACGGTGATACTGTGGGCGTGCGGGGTCGGGGACACGGAGGGTTGAGGCGTGGATTTTGCCTGTCGCAAATAAAGAAAAATTAGTCAAGTACCAAAAAGAAAACGGAAAGCCTTACCGTTCCTGTGAGCATCTCGCGCAGAACACTGACGAGCAGCTTGCCCCCGTGAGCAGCGAGCTCTGTCCTAAGGGACGTAAACGTCGCGTCGCGGCTCAGAGGCTAGAAGGCACGGTATGTAGATAAGTAGCGACTTGAGGGAGTATAGGAAGGGAGCACACTATCTGGGTCGTGGCCCACACCGGGCCCTTGTCTATCCCACGTTTCAGCATCTGCGCTATCGAGACGCCCGTCTCGGACGCGTTGTCCAGGATGGCGTGCTGGATGGGTGCGGGGCCGCGGTACGAGGGGAGTATGGAGCCGTGCACGTTCAAGCGACGCGCGGGCTCAAACAGCTCGAGTTGCGCCGGGGTGAGAATGCGCCCGAACGACGCTGTTATCAGGACGTGGTGCGGCGAGGGCGGCCCCGCAATAGAGGAGAATGGCGATGGTGGCTTCCAGTACTTGAAATCCGGTTTTTCCGGAGGAATGAAGTCAACCGGTACGTCCACCGACTGTGCTAACGCCTTCAGAGGTGCTGCGACCGTGAATGGTGAGAATGAAGCGAAAGGTGGTATTCGGCGACGCACAGTGCCCTAGCCGTGTATCGGGGTGGGTGGCGACAGACAAGTCTTCCCATACATCTGTCTGGACGTGAATTACGCCGCGCCTGCACGTCAAACGCATGCTGACCTTTAGAAGCGTATAGTTCGCGGAACACATCGCAGGAAAATTCGTCACGGCCCAGGAAGAGGATCTTGAACCGATTTTGGAGCACTGTGGCTCGGAAATATCGTGTTTTGGAGCATGAGAACCGAGGAAACTTGAGTAGCACAGAGTCTCGACAGAGACCTCGCGAAAGCATAAAATTGTGTATCGACGCTGTAGCACAATAGAACCAGAACCAGCGTTGTACTGGACGAGTGCAGTCAAAGAAGACACGGCGGGATCAAGGAGTAATACACCGTCGCGTCGACCCAGCCTTGCCTTGCGGATTTTAGAATTTTAGGATGATGGTGAATCAAGAGTGGAATCGGAAATGTCGGCCGAGCAACGCTCAACGTTTACGACCGCTTTGATGCACGTCGGTCGCCCTTTCATCTCAACTCCCATGGCTCATCTTCCCCAGGAATTGTTCGACACGATTATCGACAAAATTCGTGACAAGGACACGCTCAAGGCTTGCGCACTTGTCGCCACTTCGTTTCTTCTACCTTCTCAGCGGAACCTCTTTCGAAAAATCCGGCTCGGAGAACATTCTCGAGATACCTTTGCTGTCTTTGCCACCCTTGCTGAATTCCCACGTCTCGTGTCATACATCCGTGACCTGACCATTTTTATGTGGGACTTGGTGTCGGAAAACATCTTGGCCGTGGCGGTCATACTCCGGTCGGTACAAAGCATCGAGTCTCTGTTTATTTTTGGAGGGTTCGGGAACTGGGGTCGTCTCGGAGACGAAGCTTGTTCTGTTCTGCTCGACTTCGTATCGCGGCCCTCTCTGCGCCGACTCGAACTATCGAATGTGCTCGGTATTCCTGTAGCATTGATTTCAGCGGCGACAACTATTCCCGTCGTTTCGTTTAAATATGTTCGCATGGATTTGGGAGAGGACATATCCGAACAACTTCACGCCTCCGCCCCCGTTCCACGGCTTCGTCACTTGATTCTCGACGACGTCGCCCCCGCCATCTACGATTTTCTGCTGCATCCACGGAAGCTCGCATACACGCAGCAGATCGAGCGTCTAGAAATAAAAATCGCCCAGCGCAGCGCCAGCTACGATGAGCGAATCATGGCGGCGTGTGCCGCAACTCTAAAGTACCTTGCCGTCAATCCTCAAGGTACGCTGTGTTATGTCTGGATTCACGGTACCCTTCTGAACGCTCGTAGATATCATACGATTACCCCTTCTGCCGTCTGTCCTGGAGGTCGAGATCAAAGTCTGGGTTGGTGACGACAGGCGCCTTCCCGGCTTTCTTCTCCCAGAACATCTCACAGATAGCCTCCTCGCTCTCACTCGCGGAAACCATGACCCTGGTATTTGTCGTCGAGCCACTCCACCCTGGCCTTGAAGTCGACTGGCCGGACGAGGGCCCCCTGCCCCCCTTCGGGCTGTCATTCATGGACCGTACACAACTCCTCCATCTTCGGCGAGTTCATTGTATACTCCGCCGACACGGGGCCTTGCGCGACATGAGCGCGGTATTTGACCGCTTTGTGCCTGCGATGGAGTCGAAAATGCCAGGGCTTCAGGGTACAGGGATCCTGAGATGTACATTGGACGATCCACAGCAGTGATCCATAGCCTAGGGTCCGTATAAATTCCCCTCCGAGCTGCCAAAATATTCCTCAACAACTGCCCAGCCACGAATTTCTCCTTCAAGTTGGCACAATCGTACACCTCGGATGCCAGTTCCGTAAGCACTCTATCATCGATCAACGACTCTCGGGGCCTCTCATTCGCGCTGCGGAAATCCCTTCTATGGAAGTGGGGTGGGTAGTCAAATTCACAAGCTCCGTAGTCACTAGTGTGTAGAGTCCAGAATACAATCGCTGATAAGGTATCGAAGGATTCCGAATACGCGATAAGACGAAATGAAATTAGGGTGTATACTACCAGCGTTTGCAAGGAGAAGATCAAGTAGGTTGTAGTCCACAGGCCGACACCTAGAGACAAATTTTAGGGCAATCGGAGCTAGTCGGCCGAGCAGCTACCTCACCTTCATCTCAGCCCTGATGTCTCCGCTTCCCCAAGAACTATTCGAACGCGATCATCGACCAAGTGCGCGACAAAGAAACGCTCAAGGCTTGCGCACTTGTCGCCACTCCGTTTCTTCCACCTTCTCAGCGGAACCTCTTTCGAAAAATCCGGCTCGGAGGACTTCGTTCTGGTCGAGATACTCCTGTTTTTCTCGCTGGATTCCCACATCTGGTGTCATATATCCGCGACTTAATAATCTATCGGGACACAGCGTGGAACTCTGTGGCCGTGAGCGTCGTGCTCCGTTCCGCACGAAACATCGAGTCTCTGGTCTTTCTCGGAAGGGCTTTGGACTGGCGTCACCTCGGGTACGAGGCTTCGTCTGCTCTACTCGATTGTTTATTGCGGCCCTCTCTGCAACGCCTAGATCTAAAGCACATGAATGTTCCTGCAGCATTGATTTCGGCGGCGACAGCTATCCCCGTCATTTCGTTCTACCATGTTCACATGGATTTGGGAGAGATATCTAACCATATTCACGATTCCGCCCCCGCCCCCACGGCTTCGTCACTTGATTCTCGGCGACGACGTCGGCCCCGCCATCTACGATTTTCTGCTGCATCCCCGGAATCCCGCGTACATCCAGCAAATTGAGCGCCTGGAAATACGCATCAACGAGCACAGCGCGAGTTACGATGCACGAATAATCGCAGCTTGTGCCGCAACCCTGAAATACCTTGTCCATCGATCATCCTGCAGGTACTTCCCGTCATGTCTGAATTCAGGATACCCTTTTGAAGGCTCAGCGTAGATCCGATAAAACTGCCCCTTCTGCTATCTGTGCTCGAGGTCGAGATCAAGACCTTCGTCGGCGACAACAGGCCGGCTTGGGCTCTTCTTCTCGTCGAACCTGTTGCAGGTTGCTTCCTCGCTGCCACTCGTGGAAACCATAACCCTGGTCTTTGTCGTCCAGCCACTCTACCCTGGCCTTGAAGTCGACTGGCCAGACGAGGGCCCCCTGCCCATCTTCGGCCCATCCTTCATGGACCGCACCCAACTCCTCCATCTTCGGCGGGTTCATTGTATACTCCGCCGAAATACGGCCTTTGGCGACGTGGAGCGCGTTTTTTGACCGCTTTGTGCCCGCGATGGAATCGAAGATGCCGGGGCTGCGGAGTAGAGGGATCCTGAAGTGTACATTAGCCGATCTACAGTAGTGATCCACAAAAGCTCCCCAAGGTCTGTATAAATTCCTCTCCAAGCTGCAAAGCATTCCTCAACAATTCCCCAGCCACGAAGCTCCTCGGCACACTCATACACCTCTGACCGTCCTGGGTGCCAGGCTCTCCATCGCCGCCACTCAACACTCTCATTCGCACTGTGGACATCCTTCCTATTGAAGTGGGTGGGGTCGTTAACATTGCAAGTTACATAGTGCATAGAGTCCAGAATACTATCGTTAATAAGGTATCAAACAGGTCCGAGTACGCTTAAGGCGTAGATGCAATTAGGATGTATAGATACAAACAGGTCCGTGAAAGCAAACGTGAATAAAGAAAACATGCAACGAAAAAAAGAGGAGATAGAATGAGAACAATCATTGAAAAAGGGTCCAGCCCACTGGGCTATGGCTCTGGAGCTGAGCTGCGGCTGACGCTAGTGGTCGCCGAGAGGCGTTGAGACGCACTGCGTCCACGGGCGAACGCGGCCCCGACACCAGCCATGGTGCCCTCCTCAGCACCGGGGCCGGCATCAGGGAGGAGCGGAAAGGTTGACACTGAGTACGCGCCCGTGCCGCAAGTCGGGCGAAGTGCCCGGCTAGTAGCGGGGAGTGGTCCCGCGGAGACACGGGTGGCAGCGGGCGATGCCGGCAGCTCCTGCTCCTGCCCCAGCTGCTCCACGGGCTCCGCATGAGGGAACTTCACAGCACCGTCTTTAACTGGCGTCCCGCCGTCGTCCAATATCGGCTCGAACTGCGTGCGGTCCGTGCTGACGGTATGCATCGAATGCATGTAGGCGTCGTACCGCCGCTGCCGCAGCTCGTCCTCGGTGGGGAGCCCGTCGTCCGCACCGAGGCCCCGCTGTGCGAGCTGGTACCCTCCCAGCCCAAGCGCGAGATGGTCGCGTGACTTGGCGTCGCGCACGCTCAGGTTGTGGTCGCCGTCCGTCCCGCGGCGCAGGCTGCGGCGCAACAAACACCCAAACGCAGCCCGAAGAGCAGGAGGCACAGGCCGACGAAGCCGCCGAGCGCGATGAGCACGTCGATGCCCACGCTCGGCTTGCGGGCGCCGCCGGCGTCGGTGGAGGAGCCGGTGGGGTTCGCGTCGCTGAGGGGGCTGGTTCAGCACGCGCACGCGGTGGAACTCGTCCAGCGCAACGGTCGGGTCCGTGAGGCCCAGGAGCCCGAGGCGGGGGCGGACGACGGTGCTGTTGAGGGAGAGCGTCGGGAAGGAGCCGTTCGAGGCGGGGGACGTCGTATGCGAGGACGGTGTAGACGTTGCGGAGGAATGCAACGCCGAGGACCATGTCGCCAACGACGAGGTGGGATTCCGGAGCGTTGCGTCGGCAGATGTCTGGATGAGCCCGATGCAACTATTCGGGTCCGGCGCGTCCGACCCTGGGGGCGTCGACAGGTCCAGGGGTGTATGGGGATTTCGTCTCGGTCGTCCAAAGAGAAAGTCAGATTTAGAGGGGTGGTACATGGTAAGTAATCTGCAGCAACCCAGTTAAAAGACGGTCCAACAAATCACAAATGGTAAACATACACATATTGTCCGCGGCCGGCTGCACGGCCGATCGCGCCGTAGATGGCATTGGCAACATCCGTAGTCGTGAGGATGGTAGCGACGCCAGTGTCGAGCACCGCACTGTGGTAGACGCCGCTCGCCCCGCGCCCCATGGGGATCGGCATCCGCGAGGTATTCGTGTAGACGGTGATTCCGCGCACCGCGGTCTTCCAGAACAGCGGACCCAAGGGGGAGGGTGCGTAGAGCGCGTCGTACGCGATTTTCGACGGGTCCGGGACGAGCGCGGCAGGATGTCGCCCGATTCCCGAGCACAGAGGGGACGGCGTCGCTCCCCGGGCGCTCGAGGGCAATCGAGAGGAAGCGGGCAGAAGGGGCGTTCGAGACGGGTGTGATACCGAAGAGATTGGAGGTCCAAACGGCGCCGTCGGGCGTGTCGCCGATCTGGGGGCGGGATCTCGTCCGCAATTATGGAGTCTGTGGGGAGCGCGAGACCAAGGACGCCGGAGAATTGGGACTTGAGGGGTTCGCCTTCGATGGTGTCAGCGGCAGCTGACGGGACCGTGTAAATACGCAGTACAGGGGCAAAAGACGGCTAGAGGCATACCAAGAGCTTGACTCTCTATGCTGTACCCGCCGACCGTTAAACCATCCCAGAGGATTGGGCCCGAGACGTTTCCCACAAGGTACTGGATACTGAAATCCAAGTTTGTGGAATCGCGGTGGTGGGAGTGTACAGGGGCGTATTGCCGCAGACCGACGAGCTACACGACGAGGACGCAATCCACTACTGCAGGTGAGCGATATTCGTGGACACAAGCAGGTAGTACGAACCAAGTCTGAGGAGCCCGTGTCGACTTGTAGCGACATTTTTTGGGGGTTAGAGTCCGACCCGACAAGAACCGGAAGGGTGTAGGAGCTGAAGGAAACAAAATGTCAGCTCGCGGTTCGGAGAGAGCGCATTTAGAGGTAACTCGGGACACCGCCTATCACCCCAGCTTTTAGGCTTCCCCCACAGCCACCCCCGCACTGTGGTTTTCAGAGCGAAGCCTACCCTCTGGAACCGTCCAGGAGATCAAGCTGGCCAACTGCGCACCGCATTTGCTAGAAAAGTGGAAAGAAAACCTACACGTCGTATGGTCCATCCGAAACATATTGCAGGGGCAAAACGACACCGTCTGGCCCGCCGGTTCCTTCAGAGTCCCGCGTGCGAAGAGTTTCTCCGTGGTGGAGGGTCCTCGAACGACATGGCAGTCGCCCGGCCCTTTCCTTTGTCCTTTCCCAGCGTCCACATCCGAGTTTTGGGATGCAGAGAGGGTGGAGCCGACCCGTGTTCCGAAGCGGTTGCCTTGATCCTTGATACAAGATCTTGAATGACCGGGCGGGATCCCAGCAGGCAGCGCAGGCAGCAAGCAGCAGGGAGAACAAGGACAAGGAGTAAGAGAGGCGAAAGACGGTGACTATAGCCCTGCAGACAAACTGACGCGTGACTGGTGACCCCACGATCGGCTGCAGAAAATGGAAATATCACCAAATTCGGCTGCGCCGCAGATCTGCAGCAAGTTGCCGTGCCGAGGAGAAAAAAAAGGTATACTTAGTATCACAGACAGAAGGTAAAAAGTAAGTCCAAGAGGTTGGTTTTAGGGCTTCCGACTACGTCTCACACAATAGACTGGGATTTACGTCAAAATACTTCTTATTCACCCTCGCTACATAACCATCGTTTTGCTTTGGAAAAAATACGATATAGTCAATCCGCAGCCAAAAAACTCCGAAAAGAATGAGGCTCGCTTGATTTCGGAGACGAAACACCCTCGTGCTACTTGCCGAAATCGCGGATGGCGTCGACGATGGCCTGATTCACAGGAATGAGGATATGTACTTCGAAAGGAGGATTCGGATTGCCTGGGGCGGGCAAGCTGAGCGAGCCGTAGGACGCATTTACCCAGCAACTGGGAACACGATTCCCATAGCTCAGCTGAACCCAGTATATACATTACTTAAGAGGCTGGCATGAGGAGACAGCCTACAGCTATTATGAGAGATCCACGCGTCGAGCGGCGATTCAGACGATGCGGGGCAATCACTGGCTGCGGAAGCGGGAATCCAGGATGGCTATCAGAGGTATACGATTGCACCAGAGAGCTCCTTGCCTGGGTGGTTCTTGACGACAAAACGAATAGACGGTGAAACGGATTAAGTATAGTAAGCGGGATTTTCTGGAGCGGAACGATAGGTGCGGGCTGAGAAAAGCCCAGTGTCTATCAGGATATACATTCAAATGATTCGGCGGCAGGAAGCGGAAGTTACACAGACCTTATGCTACGCTTGCCCGCAACCTTCAGCCAAGCTAGACTTCAGGATCCCTGTACCCTGAACCTGGCATCCTCGACTCCATCGCAGGCACAAAGCAGTCAAATACCGCCCTCATGTCACCTGAGAAATACTCTCGGCGGAGAAGTTTGCAATGGACCGCCGCCGAAGATGGAGTAGCTGTGTGCGGTCCATGAATGACGGGCCGAATATTGGCAGAGGTGCCACGTTGGCCATCTAACTTCAGGGGGGAGTGGCGCGACGACCAAAAACCCAGGGTTATGTTTCCTCCACGAGTGGCAGCGAGGAAGCAACCTGCGACAAGTTCGACGAAAAGAAGAGCGGAAGCCGCCTGTTGTCGCCGACGAAGACTTTGATCTCAACCTCGAGCACGGATGGCAGAAGGGGTAATTGTATCAGATCTATGCTGAGCGTTCATAATGGTGCCGTTCAGAATACAGACACAATGGCATACCTGTAGCATGGACAGCAAGGCACTTCAGGGTTGCGGCACACGCCACCAATGATTCGCTCAAAGTGGCTGGCGCTGTGCTGGTCGATGCGTATTTCCAGACGCTCGATCTGCTGTCTGTATGCGGGGTTCCTCCGGGGATGCAGCAGAAAATCGCAAATGTCAAAAACTGCGGGACCGCCGTCGTTGAGAATCAAGTGACGGATACGTGAAGCGGGGGGCGGAGTTGCGAAGGTGGTCAGATACCCCCTCTCCCAAATCCATGCGAACATATTCAAACGAAACGACGGGAATAGCCGTCGCCGCCAAAATGAACGCCGTAGGAACACCCTCCACGTGCTTTAGATCTAGTCGTCGCAGAGAGGGCCGCGACAAGCAGTCGAGCAAAGCAGACGAAGCTTCGTATCCGAGACGATTCCAATTGACAGCCCTTCCAAAAACGGCCAGAGACTCGATATTTTGTACCGAACGAAGCACGCCTGCCACGGGCACAGAATTCTGCACTGTGGACGGCATAACCATGGTAAAGTCACGGATGTATGACACGAGATGTGGGGATTCAGCAAGGGCAGCAGCGGTATTTCGAGAACGTGATCTGAGGATCCTCCGAGCCGGACTTTTCGAAAGAGTTTCCGCTGAGAAGGTGGAAGAAACGAGCTACCAACAAGTGCGCAAGCCTTGAGCGTTTCCTTGTCATGAATTTCGTCGATAATCGCGTCGAATAATTCCTGGGGAAGCGGAGACATGAGAGTTGAGATGAAGGTGAGGTAGCGGCTCGGCCGACTAGCTCCGATTGCCCTATCCGACCCTAAAATCTGTCTCGACTCGGAGTCGAGGCGTCGGATACGCTTGTCGACCACAACCTACTAGATCTTCTCCTGGCAACGCTGGTAGTACAGTATACACCTAATTACATTTCGTCTTATCGCGTATCGGAATCCTTCGATACCTTTCAACGATTGTATGACTCTACGCACTAGTGATTATGGACCTTGTAAATTTAATCACCCACCCCACTTCCATAGGAAGGATGTCCACAGCGTGAATGAGAGGCCCGAGAGTCGTTGATCGATGATAGAGTGCTTACGGAACTGGGCATCCGAGGTGTACGATTGCGCCCACTTGAAAGAGAAAATCGTAGCTGGAGAGTTGTTGAGGAAGACTTTGGCACCTCGGAGGGGAATTTATACGGACCTCAGGGAGCTATGGTGGATTGTCCAATGTACATCTCAGGATCCCTCTACCCCGCAGCCCCGGCATCTTCGATTCCATCGCGGGCGCAAAGCGGTCAAAAACCGCGCTCAGGTCGCCGGAGGCACTTTGCCGGCGGAGTATACAATGAACCCGCCGAAGATGGAGGAGTTGGGTGCGGTCCATGAAGGATGGGCCGAAGATGGGCAGGGGGCCTCGTCTGGCCATTCGATTTCAGGGCCAGGGCGGAGTGGGTCCATGAAAACCACTGGAAGTGAGGAAGCAATCTGTGAGAAGTTGTGGGAGAAGAAAGCCGGAAGGCGCCTGTTGTTGCTGACGGAGACCTTGATCTCGACCTCGAGCACAAAGGGCAGAAGGGGTAGTCGTATCAGATCTATGCTGAGCTCAGAAGGGCACCATTCGGAATCCAGACATGACAACATACCTGTCAGGCATTAGACGGCAAGGTCACTTTAAAGGGTTGCGGCACAAGCCGCCATGAATTCGCTCAAAATGCGTAGCGGCGTTGTCCCGCTTCGATGCTGTATTCTAGACGCTCAATCTGCTGGGTGTATGCGGGCTTCCGTGGATGCAGCAGAAAAATCGCAATAGGGCGAACTTGCAAGGGCCAGCGTCGTCGAGAATCAAGTGACGGAGCCGTGGAGCGGGGGCGGAAGCAGTGCAGTTGCTCGGATATCTCCTCAGGCATAATCCATACGAACAAAGTAAAAGGAGACGACAGGGATAGCTGTCGCCGCGGAAATCAATGCTGCAGGAACACCCGCCGTGAACTTTTAGATCTTAGTCGTCGCAGAGATGGCCGCGACAAGCAGTCGAGCAGAGCAGAAGCAACTTCGTGTTCGAGACGATCCCAATTGATCAGCCTTTTCCATAAACGACGAGAGACTCGATGTTTTGTGCGGAACGGAGTATGGACCGCCACGGCCAAGTATTCCGACGATGTGCCCCACAGACGAATGGACAGGTCATGGATGTATGACATGAGATTGGGGATTCAGCAAGGGCAGCAGAGGTATCACGACTCAGAGGATATCCGAGCCGGACTTTTTGAAAGAGTTTCCGCCGAGAAGGTGAAGAAGCGAGCTACCAACAGGTGCGCAAGCCTTGAGCGTTTCCTGGTCATGAATCTCGTCGATAATCGCGTCGAATAATTCCTGGGGAAACGGAGCCATGGAAGTTGAGAAGGAAGCTGGATCCGGAGCAAATCGGCCGACATCTCCGACGGCCATCCATTTCAGAATCCTTCCTTCCTTTTATTTCATCCATTCCAAACACTACACAACGACACTCTAATCTCGAACACTATCGTCCATTTCATTCATCATTCATTCAGCCGCACCCACTCAAGTCGTGCGCATAAAGTACAGTAATTTTAGGTCCACGAGAGAAACCGAACGCAACGAACAGTTTACACGCAGCGGGTTGGGCGCCGCCGCGCCTCGCCTCGCCTTGCTAGGCCGTTCCTTACTCGACGGTGACGGACTTGGCCCTGCAACGCAAACCAGTCAGCATCGCGCGCAACTCAGAAACCCAGCAAGCCCACTCACAAATTCCTTGGGAAATCCACATCACACCCCGTTCTTCACCGCCAAATGATAGCTCAGCAGCTGCAGCGGGATGATATTCAACAGCCCCCTGCAGGCAGTCGATCGTCTCGGGACCCGAATCGTTTTCGCGCCCACAGGGATGCCCTCGTCCGCTCTCGTTGCATAGCACAATATCCGCTGCGCCTTGCGCGGTGATCTGCGCAAAGGCGGATTGGAATTTGGGGTAGAGCGAGTCCTGTGTCATGTTCTCGTCGATGAGCGCGAGCGGGCCATGCTTGAGCTCGCCGGCCGAAGATTGCCTGGAAGGAAGGCAGTCAGTAAGAGGAAGGGGAGGAAAGGAGGGAGGGGGGGAGGGAGGGACCCACCCTTCGGAGTGCATGTAGCTAATTTCTTTGATCTTGAGCGCGCCCTCGAGGCAGGTGGCGTAATCTGGAGTATGTACATCGATGAGTAAAACACTAGAGCAAGGGCGCAGCGAAGAAAATGCACTGATATCCTCTTCCCCATGAGCATTGAGCAACAAGCTCTTGTTGTCCGAGATCGTGGTCGCGAGCTGCTGCAGCGCTTTATCCTGCTTGAGCACCCGCTTGATCATCCCGGCATCGCATGCAGCGCGTCGATAATCTGCCTCCGGTGCTCCGAGAACGAGATGTGGTCCTCCGACAGCTGCAGCGTCATGAGCAGCAGCGCAGTGTACTGGATCGTGTACGCCTTGGTCGACACCACGCCGACCTCGGGCCCCGCGTTGATGTGCACCCCGCAGTGCGTCTCGCGCGAGAGCGCCGACCCGACGGTGTCGACGACGCCCACGCAGAGCGCTCCGTGCTCGAGGCAGTACCGCAGCGCCAGGATCGTGTCCGCCGTCTCCCCGCCCGCTCTGGCTGAGGACACACACACGTCGTCCCGGAAGATCGGCGTCTTGCAGTGCAAAAGTCGCTCGCGAGCTCGACGCTGACGGGGATCTCCGTCAGCTCCTCAGAAAGAGGTTCCGCTGAGAAGATGAAAGAAACGAAGTCGCCACGACTGCGCAAGCTTTAAGTGTTTCTTTGTCGCGAACTTGGTCGATAATTGCGTCGAATAGTTCTTAAAGTTGGGGAAGCAGAGACATGAGGGTTGAGATGAGGTGAGATAGCTGCTCGGCCGACTAGCTATCTGACCCACAACCTACTAGATCTCTCCTTGCAACGCTGGTAGTACAGTATACATCCTATTTTCATTTCGTCTTATCGCGTACTTGGAATCCTTCAATACCTTATCAACGATGGTATTCTGGACTCTACGCACTAGTCTTGCTACCCACCCACTTCTACAGTAAGGTGTCCACAGCACGTTGGAGCGCGAATAAGAGGTCCGAGAATCGGTGAGCAGCGACGATAGAGTGCCTGCGGAACTGGGCATCCAGGATGGTTAGGTGTCTGATTGCGCCAAGGAGTTTCGTGGAGTTTCGTGGCTGGGAGTTTGTTGAGGAATACTTTTGGCAGCTCGGAGGGGAATTTATACGGACCTTAGGGAGCTATTATGAATTGTCCAATGTACATCTGAGGATCCCTCTACCCCGAAGCCCCGGCATCATTGACTCCATCGCGAGCACAAAGCGGTCAAAGAGCGCGCTAATGTCGTCGAAGGGACCTTCCGGCGGAGTATACAATGAACCTGCCGAAGATGGAGGAGTTGGGTGCGGTCCATGAAGGATGGGCCGAAGATGGGCAGGGGGGCCTCGTCTGGCCAGTCGACTTCAGGGTCAGGTGGATTGGTTCGACGAAACTACCAGGGTTATGGTTTCCGTGAGTGGGAGCGAGGAGGCAATCTGTGAGATGTTCTGGGAGAATAAAGCCGGAAGGCGCCTGTCGTAGCCGACCCAGACCTTGATCTCGACCTCCAGGACAAACGGCAGAAGGGGTAATCGCGTGATATCTACGAGCATTCAGAATGGTACCGTGAATCCAGATATAACACAACGCACCTTCAAGATTGATGGCAAGGTACTTTAAATGCGGCACAAGCCGCTATGATACGCCCCGCGTAGCTCGCGTTGTCCTGGTCGATGCATATTCTAAGACGCTCGATCTGCTGGTGTATGCGGGGTTCCGTGGATGCAGCAGAAAATCGTAAATGAGGGGAACTGCAGGGCCAGTATCGACGAGAGTCAAGTGACGAAGCCGTGGAGCTGGCGGAGGCGTGTAGTTGCTCGGATATCTCCTCTCGCACGTCCATACAGATATCGAAAAAGGAAACGACGGGGATAGCTGTCCGCCGCAGAAATCAATGCTGCAGGAACACCCTGCATACTCGAAAGATGTAGAATTCGCAGAGAGGGCCGCGATAAGCAGTCGAGCAGAGCTGAACAAGCTTCGTGTTCAACAGAATTCCAATTAACTGGGAGCCCTTCCAAAAACGAGGAGAGACTCATGTTTTTACCGAACGAAGCAAGCCTGCCACGGCCACAGAATCCGGCACTGTGGACGGCATTAGAATGACTAAGTCACAGATGTATGACACGAGATGTGGGGATTCAGCAAGGGCAGCAGCGGTATGTCCAGAATGTCGTCCGAGTCCGAGCCGGACTTTTCGAAAGATTTCCACTGAGAAGGTCGGAGGAACGAAGTCGCGACAAGTGCGCAGGACTTAAGCGTTTCCTCCTTGTCATGAATTTCGTCGATAATCGCGTCGAATATTCCTGGGGAAGCGGGACATGAGAGTTGAGATGAAGGTGAGGTAGCGGCTCGGCCGACTAGCTCCGATTGCTCTATCCGACCCTAAAATCTGTCTCGACTCGGAGTCGAGGCGTCGGATATGCTTGTCGACCACAACCTA